>JAQIUQ010001500.1:0-220745 GCA_030378365.1 Hybognathus amarus
ATTAGTTGTCGAGGTGGTTTGATTAAATTGCTGTCTTCTATTCCTTTTAAACCTTACATAAAAGGCTGTGATCACAAAAATTGGTTATACGTTGTGCATGGTAACACTTTAATCGTCATATACACCTGCCGGTGCTGGTTGTTCAAAGGTGTGGGGTAGGTAGGTACTTTATCGTGAATATTGAGCATGACCCTTTAATTGGGTTATACAGAAATCGATAAAGGTATCATGTGCCAATACTTGCCGTTTCATAAGCCTTGCATGTATGGCAAGGATGAGAATTGGTTCCTTTATCATGTTGAGCTAAACTTTAGGGCAGTGGCCCTTCACGTTCAAAGTTTTGGTAATCTCAATTACAATGGAACCTAATCTTAATATCCAACCTTTTTCAGCTATCATAGCTAACTCGTCAAACATTTGTTCGACATACATTCCTCTCTCACACACCTTGCAATTTTTAGTTTTGTGAGCAGTTTTTTAAGGTTGAGTACAAATATTACTCGTTGGACATTAAAACCTTGCTGCTGTGTTGGAAGTTTTCACTTTCATGAGTTTGGTAGGTGAACAATATGCAGGGTTGTGGCTTTTTAAAGGGACTTTATAATGGGTGGTAGATTGGCATTGTGTGGTGAGACCTTTATGGAGGTGTCTTTGTCCTTGATATTTAGATGGAACTAAAATTGTTCCTAAATGTCTTCTGCGAAGCTACATGGCATGCAGCCTAGGTCAGAGAGCAGAATAGCGAAGAGTTTCTTGATTTCACTATTGTAGAAACATGAAGCCTATCTTTCCATAATTTCTCATTCTAGAGAACGATTGTTGTCGAAACTGCGGCATTCCGTGAGCAGCCAAGTTTTCGCACATATCTGCAAAACTTTTTTTCTTTTTTTTGTGGGTCTAAGGTATTTGATATACATTCTTCTCTGGAAATTTGAAGACTTTACAGGTATCCGAAGATTCAGAGATGTCTTTCTGTTGCATAGATTTCATTTTTTGGGAACACTTTACAAATAAAGTTCCATTTGTCAACATTAGTAAGCTGAACTAGTGAACATGAGCTAACAGCCATTTCTCAATTTGTAATATGCTTCTAATTATTAATACACTATCTAAAACCAAAAAGCCGCAATCTTTAATGTCATTGACTGGACCTGCTGACATGAACCGATGAACAAGCAATGTATGTAGTAACTAATGTTAACAATGAATATTAAATGCTGTAACAAATGTATAGAGAATGCGCCTTCTAAATGTATAGAGGGTCACGTTGTGCCGGAGTGCCTGCAATTACTCACAGTGAGTGGCAAAAATACTGACGGCTGTATATGTTTTCAGTGATGGCGCAACAAAACACAACACACATAAAGTGGGAAAGAGCTTTGCAATTTACTTTACAAACTCGATTTACAACTCTAAACAAAAAAAATCAGAGGTATACTGTATTTTTTACAGACTGCTATAAAAAAGGAGCAAATGGATCACTGCAATTCACAGAAATAACTTGGACTCCAGTCAGCGAAGGTGGATTTGCAATTATCATTTTGTGTCAATATGCTGAATTTAGGTGTAAAACCATACCCATATTTTTTGTATTGTTATATATATTAACAACTGATCAATTAAATATTTATCATTGCATATTCTGCATTATTGGATGTTTTTTCAATAAACACTGACCAAAAAAAAATAATAATAAAGTTTTAGGGCTGGACGATACTGATGATATGTATAAAGGCTATATATAACACTGATATAAATAATTATCCAGATTTAGACCTAGCTATATTGTATTTATAAAGCATTCACAGGCAAATTTGCTTTATGTTTAGGTCTATATTGCTTTTTATTTCCCAGGTGTCAAAATCAGGCAAACATAAATGTCAGGCAACACTGATTCCTGGCTGCATGTCAATATCCATGGATCACTGGATCTTTAGTAAAGTTGTAAGGGACACTATATTTGAGTCCAATATTTAGTTTAAATTGATAAAATTGTTCGTGTTTAGTCACACTTTCTGCAGTTTCCCCTATTAAATCCAAGTCACGTAGCAGATCTTTTGCCACTCAGCTCAGGCTGAGGGGGTTGTTCTGTCGTATAGTGACGTCAATGCATTCCCTCTATTGTTCAGTGTTAATGCATTTACTAATAAGTGTTATCGATATTTTCAAAAATGCTGAAATCAGATTTGGTAGCATAATTCTGCAGACATTTTACTGTTTTATAGGATCAGAGTGAAAACTTGATATTAACTACAATGTTTTCACTGTCTTAATGTAATTTAGCTTAGAGTAAAAGAGAAGAAAGAGCTCATGTCAGGACCTGTCTTATTTTTATTCTTGATATTCTTTCTTTGTTTCTTTTAATGGATTCTCTTTTTTTTCTCCTGGCTGCTGCAGGTTCTGTGAACAATCACTTTATTTAAAGACTCAGTCAGCCCCAGCCAGCATCTTTTATTGATACCACGTCTGACTTTGAATAATTTACCTCACTGCATCTGTAGATGTGTGCTAAAGCTTTCATAGCCCCCTGTGCAATTCTGACAACTTTGGAGAAAAGCGTACGCTCGCTGTGAAATGATATTCGGTACACGTTTGTTTTTAGACACAGCTTGAAACAAACTTCTCCCATCAGGTTGATGTGTATCATTTTATAGTCTAGAATTTCAGTTTTAATGACTTCAACCCTCTCTCTTACAGATCTTTCCTGAAGGAACATCCAACGTCGGCTCCCTAAAACTAACATATATATCCAAGGTTTGTCATTTCTGACTAATGCTGATGACTTTATATTCACAAGACTTAAATGATACTTTAAATTGTGCAGAAAAGGTGTGCCATGACTTTTCTGTGTTCCAGATTCACCATTTTCTCCTGGGGTTACAGAGATAAAATGAGTCATAAGTGGCTGGCCATGTAATCCAATCTAAAGCAACTGCCGTGAATAGTTTCACTCTTATGTATAATGAAACATCTTCTTCTAGACCATTATAGGAGTCTTCATCTGAATGTATGGTACAGTTTGTTCAATTGCTGACAAGACATCGGTCAATACTTAAGCTACATTTTCAAAACTTTTCATACAGTCTGCATTATCAAGATAACTTATCCAAACAGTTACATCTCACCAACAAAACACTACATACATGTCTTTCACCACAACACTGCCAACAATGTTCATTTTGTAAACATACGTCATTCAGAACACACTGACCTTAAAAAACACTAACAACAAGTCAAGTCACCTTTATTTATATAGCGCTTTTTACAATACAGATTGTATCAAACAATGTTAATAAGATTGAGAACAACAGAGAACATTACATATGTAAGTTTTACTTTTTAAAGTTTGTATGATTATTTTCACATAAAGATTAATTATAAATATAAGATCTTTTTTATTTTACTGACTGCATTAAACATAAAAAATGAATGAAAAATGCAGCATATTTTTTTCTATATCATTTTATTTTTTTAGATATTTTCTATATCTTTACATATAGTAATTTACATGCCAAAGAAATAAATAAAAGTTGAAACGGTAACAACAACAAAATCCTGAAGCAATAATAAAAAACTTTTATTATTATTATGCATTTTTGCAGTGTGCCAGTCAGCATGAGCACAGTTTATATTATAAGTTTATTATAAATCTTTTTCAAATCAAGCACATCCCACTTTTTATATTCTCATTCATGCATTTCATCACTCTAAAGTGTCAACAGTGATAATATATTTAGACTATATACCTAAATAAATTAGATAGACATTTTATACCCTCGTAAGGATATATATTGTCATACTGCCCAGCCCAGCTACTAAGATAAGCAATGTAAAGTCTTGATTTTGTAATTCGTAAAAAGCAATGCTGTCATAAACGGCTTTTATCTGTATGATGTGCCATTTTCCCACACCCAAAAATGTTTTTATTTATAATATTATTCAATATTAATAATCATTATTGTAAAGTTGAATTGCGATGTTGATCAAATTTTATTGGTCTCTGTCTATAGTATTCTGATTGATTTTGGCGCTTCGAATAAAAGCGTCAGCTTAATGAATAAATGTAAATGATTGAATTAAGTGGTTAAATTGAAGTATTTGACAATACTTAACACAGCACAGATACATGTACTAAAGTATTTTTTTATTGCCATTAGAAAGGTAAAATAAATTAATAAAAATATTTCACCTTAAAGAAAAAGTGAATTTCCAACCCTGATGTACACGACACGTACAAACAGATTTCTCTTTTTGGGGCATAATGTTATTATAGTGGAGAATGATTTAGTGCACCTTTTAAAATATGTGTGTACAGAGTTATCAATCTGCTCTTATTCCTTCATTAAAGGTTAGCGATGCCACCAAAGTGCGTCCAAAGGCGGAGTTCTGCTTCGGTAAGCAAGCAATTCTTTGTCCATGTTTCTCAGAGGATGCAGTGCGCAGAAGGAAGGGTGACCAAAGGGCATTTTAGACCATGACCTCTGACCCCTGCTACTGTTTCTGAGATCAGAGCCAAGAGACAATCACACACTTAAGGTTTTGGGGCTTCACCTGGTGGAGTTAGACTAGAGGCCACGGTCAAGAGGTTTCGAAGGCATCATGTGTGAGCAGCATAATACAGATTAGTCACATATTGAGTTTCCTACTGTGAAGTCTACAATATAAGGAGTCATTCACAGTCATTCCATTGTGCTGGTTTTCCATTGTTTTTCAATGTATTGTATTTTATTTTGGATGTGATTAATTGTGATTAATCGTTCCTCAGCAGCACTGAAATGAACTAAAATAAAACAAAAACTGAATTTAAGTGTAAGTTTATTTTATTTTTTCTGTTTTATTTAATAGAAAAAAATTGTAACAACCCGAAGACATTATTTAATGTTATAAACACACTCTTAAACCCTCCCATATTTGAATCTTAATCCGACCCCATTGATATGTGAGAATTTTCTTTCTTCTCATTTAAAACAAAGATTGAGAATCTTAGAGGAATTATCCCACAAATGAACAATAACGTTTTAAACCTTTTTACACCGACTACACTTTTTAATCAATTTGAACTCATTACTTTCCAGCGGCTACAGGAAATTGTCAGTAACCTGAAACCTACCGGATCAGCTATAGACATGGTTCCTCCTTGGTTCCTGAAAGAAAATATTGAGGCTGTTGGACCTAGTATCCTTCAGATTGTGAATAAAATTTAGATACAGGTATTTTTCCTAACATGCTGAAACAGGCCTTTGTACAACCCATGCTAAAAAAACAAACAAATTTAGATCCAACTGACTTGAATCATTTTAGACCAGTCTCGCATCTCTCATTTATGTCAAGTTTGGTGAAGTTTACCAGTCCGGTTTTAAGGGTCTACATTCGACAGAGACTGCCCTTGTAAAAGTGTTCAATGATTTATTGATGGCAGTGGATTCTGGTGATTCAGCAGTGTTCGTTTTATTAGATTTAACAGCAGCCTTCGATACAATAGATCACGCTGTGTTGCTGTCGCGGCTAGAGCAATATGTAGGGATTCAGGGGAAGGCCCTAAATTGGTTTAGGTCTTATCTGACTGAAAGAAGCATGGCAGTGAAATTCGGCCAGTATACATCAAGTTCTACACCACTGATATGTGGTGTGCCACAAGGCTCTATCCTGGCCCCAACACTTTTTCACTTTACATGCTGTCGTTGGGAGATATTTTTAGGAGGTATGACATTGCATTTCATTGCTATGCAGATGACTTGCAAATATACCTACCAATAAAAAACGGAAGTAGCCTGGAGCCTCTAATGTCCTGCCTGTCTGAACTTAAATCATGGTTGGCCTCTAACTTTTTATATCTTAATGAAAATAAGACTGAGATTGTTGTATGCGGGTCCAAAAAGAACAAGAAGAGCAGCGGACTTAAATCCGGCCCACTCTCAATACATGTTAAAGAACATGTTAAAACTTGGA
This sequence comes from Hybognathus amarus, assembly GCA_030378365.1. Lineage (NCBI taxonomy): Eukaryota > Metazoa > Chordata > Actinopteri > Cypriniformes > Leuciscidae > Hybognathus > Hybognathus amarus. The sequence continues at coordinate 5,950 of JAQIUQ010001500.1, forward strand.
TGATTGCATTGACAGCTCTCTGAAGCTAAATGCTCAGATAAACCAAGTGGTGAAGACAAGTTTCTTTCATTTAAGAAAGTTGGCTAAGTTGAAATCGTGTTTGACGTATAAGAGCCTTGAAATATCGTCAAGACTTGATTATTGCAACTATTTATATAAGGGTATTTGTCAAGCTTCTATTTTTACGGCTGCAAAAGGTCCAAAATGCGGCAGCGAGATTATTATTGAATATTAAAAACAAAAACACATCACTCCGTATTTGATCGCTCTACATTGGCTCCCTGTGCAATATATAATCGATTTTAAACTTCTTTTATTGGTGTATAAATCACTCCATGACCTTACACCGACTTATTTATCAGCTCTGTTAATAGAGTATCAATCGGGAAGAACTTTGAGATCATCAAGTCAAAAGTTGCTGAAAATTCCACGGACTAGGTTAAGCCAGAAAGGGGATCGGGCTTTTGCAGTAGTAGCGCCAAGACTGTGGAATAGTTTGCCATCATATGTTAGGGATGCTGGCTCTGTACATGCTTTTAAAGCACAACTTAAGACATATCTGTTTGCCATGGCGTATTCATTTTAAATGTTTTTATTTATTTATTTTTTTTATTCTATTACTATTGTAGTATGTTTCTATGTCTATTTTACAGTGAGAATGTAAAGCACATTGGTCAACTTGTTGTTTTAATAGTGCTATACAAATAAAAATGACATTTACATTGACATTGACATTTCAAGTAACTAAATAGTTTTATTGGTTTAGTTTAGATAACTAGTAACCCTTGTGTGCAAGTTTGTCAATCAGCATTCACATAATCCGAATAAACCAAATTTTACAATAAAAAAAAACACTCTAAAAGTGTTAATGTGACAACACCAATTATTCAGGCCTCGAACTTCACACTAAAAAGGGGAAGCTCTATCTATGACACAATAATGTATTTATATCAACACCTCCAGATTGTTTAAATATAAATCTGTGTGTCTTCCTACAGTCATCAACGCTGGAATGAGGAAGTTTTATTTGCAGGCGAATGACAAGCAGGATTTAGTGGAGTGGGTCAGCGCACTCAACAATGCCACTAAAATCACAGTGAGTCACTGATCTTGGATCAGATTCCTCTTACTAACCAGGGATCCTTTTCCCATACAAGGACGTAACTCACTGCTTAACTACCATAGTATGACACATCGCTGTAGAAAGTAACTAGAAAACATCTAGTCAACTACTGCCTCATAAAAGTAACTAAATATAGTTAGATGATGCTAATATTGATATTTGGATTAGGTTACTAATCACATTTTTAGTAATTATACTGGAGTACAAGATCCAGTGATCCATGGATATTGACATGCTGCCAGGAATTGTGTTTCCTGACATTAATTTGTGCCGGATTTCGATGCCAGGGAAATACATCTGTGAACACAGAACACTTTACTTAAATACAGGTAGGCTTAAATATAAATATAGGTAGGGTTAAATCCATGTGATCACTTATTTCAATGTAATATTTATCATAATTTCCTCCAGCCATAAAACTTGGACAGTTTTTTGTCAGTGTTTATTTAAAAACATCCAATTATGCAAAATATACAATGGTAAATATGTAATTGATGAGTTGTCAATACAATAGGGTATGTTTTTACCCCTATTCAGCACATTGACACAAAATGCTAACTGAAAATCCACCTTTCGCTGCCTGGAGTCAAGACAGTTGTTTCTGTGAATTGAATTAAATCAGATTTTAAGGGACGGTTTATACCTTTTCTAATCCATTTGATAGGACATGATTGGATTGAAAACCAAAACATGAAAGTTCTGCACATGTGACATGACGGCGGTCAGAACAAGCTGTTGTTGTTAAATAACTAAATAGTGTCATTCTAAAATTCTCATTCATTTCTGTGAAATGTCATCCCAACAGTCCTTTGCTTCAGACTTTCATCCACAGATGTCTTGTTTTGGCCGTGGGAAGGGGCATTTATAGCGCTTAATAAATATAAGCAGCACAACGCAAAGCTTCCCGAAATAGATAAATATTACGTCTGTGATCACTTTATTTAGAGTTCATGTAAACACTATGTTCAGATTCATCCATTGGAATGACTTCAAATAAACACTTTCCATGTAAATGTACGTAGCTACTGATAACGTTAACCTTTATTCTAAAAAAGAGACATACATGTTATTTTCCTGCTTTTACAAAATATTTGATTCATTTTGGTGTATTGCCAGGCATCCAGATTTCTGAAAAGTCAATATTGGCTTAATCTTCTAATTAGGGAATTTATGATGCATGCATAATCAGAATGTTCAAAGTAGTGATGGTGTATTGATCAGTGTAGTGTGTCTGAAGGCAGTGAAGGATGAACTGCCATCCCTACAGATGCTGCTTTAGTGCCAGTTGATCTGTACTAGCAGGCGGTTTATCACTGGATCTGCTGGACCAGAACAAATTAATCATTTATTCTAGAGGGAAAAATATCTAAATTTCAGTATTTTTATGCCAATAACATAAAAAGCATTACAAACTTTGCTATATACTATTAATTTATTCTATATTGCAAAACAGAGTTTTCAGCAGCTATTGCCAAAGTATTAAGTCAAATGATGATCCCTCAGAAATTATTCTAATATGCTTATTTGGTGCTCAAGAAGCTTTTTAATATCAATGTTGAAAACAGTTGTGCTACTTAATATTTGTTTTGTGGAAACCTTGATATGTCAAGATTATTTTGCATAGAAATTTTAAAAGAACAGCATCTTTTTTAAATAGATTTTTTTTTAACATTATAAATGTCTTTATTGACACTTTTGCTTCAATTAATGTGTCCTCGCTGAATAAAAGGACCTGGAAATTGATTGTCCTTGTCTATGCTTTGGGATTTAAATACTCTTAAATGCTCATATATAGAATGTCGTTTCTCACACAAGTTTGTTTCCTCGTGTCTTCTCGAGGTGCCGAAGTCAGGCGAGCAGGTGGCTCATAATACAGCAGAAGCGTGTGTGGACATGTCGGGCACCACAAAACAAGTGTCTTACAAGACCGAGATCATCTGCAGGAGTGCCCATCATCACCACAACACAGGTCACACAGCTGCCGATAACCCCATGACATATATCACATAGTTCATACCAGGGTAAAACTAAAACTATTAAAACATTTATGTTTATTGAAATAAAATCTAAATATTAGTTGAAAAATTTAAACTTAACTAAACTTTCTTGGCAATAAACTGAAAGTTGAAGCACTAAAATGATTAACTGGAAATAAATGAAAGCTATTAGTAATTAAAACTAAAAAGCAATAAAAAACCCTAATAAATTGACAAAAGCACATCAAATTTCTAAAAACTAAAATAGACAAAAAAAAGAACACTGGTTTAAATACTAATGTAACGCATTAAAAAATGGATGTGTTAAATGTTGCATTGCATTTGTTTTCAGGAAAAGGGTGAAGATCAGAATGGTGCAGACAAGAGCGGGCTGAGGAAACCTCATGGTCTGCTGCCGTATCACCTGAGCCGGAGTAACCAGGACCAGTCGGTCATAAAAGCCGGATTTTGTGTCAAGCAGGGAGCTGTGGTAAGTAAGAAGTGATAATGTGCTGTTAAATCTGTAAAGCCTGACAGACTGAATAGTTTATTGAATATTTAGATTAAAATATAAAAATAAATACCAAAAAAGTTGATTTGTTTTTTGATGAGTAACATGTTTGAAACATTAAGCTTTGATATAACTGAGAACGAAATATGCAATTTTGTGTGGCTGTTGATATTAATATGGCCAAAAGTATCATGAAATTTGTATAGTTTGTAATGTAAATCTGTGAGATCTTTAAAAAACAGTTTAGACTACTTGCATAACACACATATATCAATATCTGCTTTCACTCTATATCTTCCAAATAATATGTTTTAGTAAGATAGTAGCTTTTATTGTGGGGGGCAAAATATACAATGCAATGCAATGATGAATGAGAACTAAACATTTCTTAAAAGCCTGATGTATCAATGTATCTGATATATCAATTTAGATTGACATTTGAATGTACGTAAATCAAGTACAGTAAACCAGCCGTGTTTATCTTGAAATAATAATAACATATAAGTTATTCTTACATTAACTAAACTTCAAACATCAGTAAACATTTCACAGCAAAAAAGAAGTGTTCTTATCATGTGCAGATTGTGTACAACAGGTTTTTAAGCAAAGCTTTTAAGTTGATAATTTAAAGTCTGTAGAAATGTGTGTATCCAATATTACACGGTAGGCTTTATAGGGTTAAATGTGCGTTCACATTGGCAAAATTTAGGTGAAATTTCACAGGGAAAAAAGAACCAGGTTGTATTGTCAATGGCATAGTCAATGTATAAAGCACAGTTCGTGCAAAAAAACAAACAAACTCCTGATTGTGTGGATTCTTATTAAAACTGGTTTTAACAGCCTTGCTACAGTGTGCAATATGTCATGAGTCATGACAAATGCATTACTGCATACATGCCCTCAAATACTGCAAACTGAGGTGTTTTATTTATTTATTTATTTTGTCTCTCTGTAGATGAAAAACTGGAAGAGGAGATACTTCATGCTGGATGACAATGCACTCAGCTACTTTAAATCAGAAATGGTAAGTCTCTCCCTCTCTTTCTACCTCCTCCTCCATGTCTCCAGAGTCCTGCGTCTTTGAATGCTGCTAGAACCCATTGACCTGTTTGACTCTTTGTTTTCATTGTGTTTTGCACCTGTGCGTCCATGAGCCCCTAGTAAGCTCCCATCTGATAAGTGAAAGTCCGGCCTGTGTATTGTGTCCAATCTCATTTCAGCAATGACGCATATTTACATATGTGCCCCCAGAATTAGACCAGTGACTCATGTGGGAGTGAAAGCATGTGTCTAGTGTGTGTGTGTGTGTGCGTGCGTGTGTGTGTGTGTGTGTGTGTGCGCACGTGCTTGGGTGGTTGTTTGAACTTGTTCACAATGTTATGAATTCCTCTCGCAGTGTGTTAACAGTCTGTGTCTAAACATGTTTGCATCAGTGGCGATTGCTTTAGAAATACACAAGAAGCACAATTCCCTTTTAAATTTCATCAGAAATTTGATCAACTTTAACTTAATTTTGTTTCTAAATATAATTACGTTATATTTAAAAATATTCTGATGCATTTTATTTACAGTTGCAATTCGAAATTACTAAACCCCCATTGCAAATCAGGTTTATTGGCCAAATTTACAGAATTTCAGCTGTTTGCAATAAGCAAATCAAACAAAAGTAATTGTAATAGCTCAACACAACAAATGTTTTAAATTGTTTTCACCAATAATAACTGAATATGCAAATTTTAATGACTTCTGTAGTATCAATTATTCAACCCCTTCATTTCAAGCATCTAGTACTTAGTAGAACACCTTTTGCTGTTATGACCTGCTGCAAATGAGATGTAGAACCAGACACCAGGCCTTGGCCGTTGGTCTTCTAATGCGCATCACACATTCATGACCCTCTATTAGCAAAGTAGTTCACGCTGACTCGCCCAGAAAAAGCACACAAGTTGTGAGAAATCAAGATTTATAAAAAAGCAACATTGTCGAGTCGAGCTCAGACCAGCTGGCAAGGTCAGTATTTTCATTAAATAATACATTCATTTTTAGTTTGTTTTTCACCAAACCCTATCATACACCCCCAGAACACTTGTAATATATGACACGTTGCATTGGATAAATCTGTGATACCTTTGCATCTCTTTTTTAAAAGCTTGATGCTGGTCACTATTCACTGCCATTATGTGGACAAGCGTTATTTTGTGGTCTGAAAAGAAAGAACTGAATACTGCATTAGAACAGTACATTAGTTACTTAAAGCAATTACTATTATAATTTTGAAAGGTTAATTCCAATTTCAAACCTGGGTTTTGAAGCCTTGCTTTAAACATTGTGAATTACTTGCCCTACGTGTAAAGTGTTGGGGAGTACGGATGGGTGGACAGTTGTTTGGCATATGGCATTCGTTTCCTCTTACAAAAAAGCAACTTCCATGTCTTTTTGCCTGATGAGGGAGCCATCATTGGCTCATTTTTCGGCTGTAGTGGTTTAAAATCCTGGTAAACGGTTATAAATTGTTTTGACTGAGGGGGCAGAACAATGGAGAGTCGTTCCACTGTTCAAACACACAACTTCCTGTTGAAAGTTTTTGACAAACATTATTTCCCACAGATTTAGTAGCCTAATTATTTTTACTCCCATGAAGTTAAGAATAGCAGAGACTGATCTTCTCCCTCTGACAGTGAAAACTATATATAATAACCAGGGTTATATATGTATCAAGAATCAAGATATGTAAATCCAATTTGTTTCAGACTCATACATTTTAGCTTGTTCCACTGCTAGCCATATTTTAACCATGTCTGAACCAAACTGTGACCAGATTTCACATTTCTGTTAATGGACTGTGATATGTGGTGATGAAATACTATAATTGTAAAACATCATTAACTGTGACATCTTGGGTGACAAGTGCTTGTTACAGGAAGATACTGATTCAGTGTGTATGTGTGTCTGTTTTAAGTGCACAAATGTGTATAATGACCTGGTACTACAACTTCAAACATGGTTTATGAGTACACTTCCTGTGTCCTCGTAAACCAAATGAGTTGAAAAACATCCTAAATAGTGTTGTTGTTTTTTTATTATTAAAAAATGCAGAAAGTTTTTAATGATGGGTAGGTTTAGGGGTTAGTGTTGGTGGAGAGAAGATACAGTTTGTACAGTATAAGAACCATTATGCCAATTGAGAGTCTCCGTAAACCAAATATTCAAGAGTGTGTGTGTGAGTAGCGCAGGCATATTGTAGGCAGGAATGAGGCTTGGTCAAAGGCTAAATCATACAGTAGATGTCAATAAAGTCTATTTCAAGGCTGATAATCACAGGCCTGCGCTCGCTGTGTGATTTCATCCTGCTCAGGCCTGTACTTCCTCACTGCACACACTCAGCGCAGCTTGAATGCTTGCTCAGTGCTCGTTCACATGAATTAAAGACAGTATTAATTAGCTGAATGAAACTCTTTTTTTTAGGACCGAGAACCGTTACGAGTTGTTCCTCTGAAAGAAGTAAATAAGGTGCAGGAGTGTAAACAAAGGTCAGTACTGCTTCATTTGTGCTTTTGTTTTGTTTTGATTTTTGTAAAATTTTTGCCAAATATGCTTCTGCTATACCCCGTCTTTCATTTGCTCAATAAACAGGAAGTCCCTCCCCATACTCACGCCATTGGCTTAGCCAGAGGTTGACGAACTGTTTAAACAAATGTCACGCAATGCTCAATTAGTGTCTCGATGGCTTAACTTCAATTAGTGTTCCACTGTTTGACACTTGGGCAGACCCTTCATAATAGTGCACAATATAGAATAGAATAGAATAGAATAGACTTTATTGTCCCCTAGAGGAAATGTGTCATTGACTCAAAAGTGTGTAGTGCATAGTAGTAGCTGCCTTTACAGACAATACGAAACATTTAAAAAAAATAGACGTAGGCTACATAAACACTCATACCAAATGCAAGAAACAGAAAAAAAAAAATGAAATACACAAAATTAAAACAAATTACAAAAAGCAGAACACCAAGTTATTGCACGCTTCCCAGGCCTCAGTGTACAAATCTATTAAAAATGTTGGTTTAGAATTTTGATAGAGGTAGGTACGAAAGAGTATTTAAAGAAAAATTTAGTTTTGGGGATTCTGTACCTTCTGCCAGAGGGCAAGAGCTCATAACAGTTTATGAGCTCAGTTTATGAGCTCAATATGTACTACTGTAATATTTTAATGGTTGTAAATTTTCCCTATACAGTAATTATGTTGTTTCTGATATTGATTCATGTTTTAGTGACTTGATGATGAGGGACAATCTTTTTGAACTGGTTACTACCTCAAGAACTTTCTACATTCAGGTAGGAATGTCAAATTCATATACTATGTATGTAATATGTAATTTATGCATTGATATTTGATGGTGAACTAAATGCATATTACAATCGATGTTTCAGTGGCAGGTAAGGAGAGAGAATAAAATAGCTTTATATGATTTGAGAATATGCATGTTTAAAGAACAAAGTAAAGTTTTGGGAATACAGTCATAACATTACGAAATAAACATAGTCATATTTTTGGAGAAGTCATAGTAATTTATTCAATTCACATTTATTTGTAAAGTAGTTTTCACAATACATATCATTTCAAGACAGCTTTAGAGAAAAGGGATGTCTACATTACAATTTAGAGTAATTTGTTTTCAGAGGTGACTGTGTCCAAGTTATCTCCATATGTCCAGATGTCAGTTCTAAGATAATACAAGCCATACAGTTATCTAACATCATATATCCATTTAGACAGACACAATGATGTCATTAAAGCAGTTAATACAAGTTGTGATCATAATAATTATAATATATAGAAACTTTGGCAGTGGTGCATGCTGATTCAGAGTTTGCTTCATCTGGATTTGGAGACATCTTTTCACAGGTGTTGGGTCATCTAAAACTGGAACCAAACAGGAGCTGCCATAACTTTTAGGTACCTCAGGATGGGCATCCCAAGGTAGAAACAGAAAGCAACTGGAAAAAAAAGTAGCATAGCTGCTATTCATAACATTTCAAGCAATAGATGCACGTTACATTTGATAGTCATGCACGTTACATTTGATGTATAACTAGAGTACAAGGTTATAAGATGGCAAAAGGCTAAAGAGGTGTGTATTTAATCTAGATTCAATCTGGGAGAGTGATTCTGAGCCCTGAACTTTATCAGGAAGTATATTCCAGAATTTAGAAGCCAAATGTAAAAAACACTCTCCCTCCTTTAGTGGACTTAGATATCCTAAGTGCTACCAGAAGTTCAGAGTTTTGTGATTGTACTTTCCTTCTTTTAAATGGCTTTCTCTACATAATACTGGGTTTAGAGGGTGACAAAGTAGCAGACCCAAATAGGCAATTTTGGCAAAAGAACCAGGGGACTACACATAAGGCACTTGACACATAAGGCACCATAAAAGCATGTGACTTAAAAATAAATACATTGAAATGTCTCAAAAGCAGTAGAAAATAATCAGATGTCTTGAAACTCACTGGATAGTATCAATATCAGCAATGGCACAAGAATAATTATTTCATAATGTCTCAGAAAGCAGTGACAAAGTAGCAGTCAGTAACTTCAAAATGACCTGTTTATGACTTTAAACAGTTGCAAAACGATGGCAAAATACTATCAGCATCAGGCAATGTCAGTGGAAGAATAAATGTTAATGCATATTCCCTAAAAACAACAACAACCCAACAGGTTAATAGACACAGTTAATGGAATCCAGTAATTTTGCTAGAATAATCTAACTTTAAAGGGAGGAACCATTAGCACATTGGTTACTGCCTTGAATTATATGTACGGCACACTTTTAGTTATGACTTGTTAAAATATACATTGGAGTTTTTAAAAGTGAGAGGGTCCTTATGTAGTAACACAATACTTAGGTCATCTCTTAAATAATTTCGAACAGCTCTCATATTAACAACTATACAAACAGTTATAGACCTAAAATAGCTTTTGTATAGCCCTCACTCTTAAAATGTCAGAGAAAAGGACAGAATCAGAGATTATTTAGAAAATAGAAAATTGTACTTTGCATATTATAGGCTACTGTAAAAACACATAATTAATGTTGATTTTAGTTGATCATTATGAAAATTATTTTCATCTTATGAATATAGTGACCAAAATGATCACATACACAGAATCTTGTTCAAAAAGCCTAATACACAATGAAATCAATTCACCAAGTTAGTAACATTAAAGATTTGTTTTAAAGGAGTGTCTTTTGTTACCTACTAACATGCACACGTTCAAATAAACGTAAAAAAAACGTATCTTTTATTATTAATAGTAAAATTCGGTTCGATTGTCGTTGCTATACAACCATGCACTAAGCTCTCCACAACGACAAAGAAGTTTTAGGAGCTAATATATTTCCACCACAGAAAAACGCTTGCTGTAGCTCTGCTAAAAGATTTATTTACGGAGAAGAGAAAAAACACCCAAGTGTTTGGGTGCACATGCACTCCCATACTGAAAAGTTTATGAGCGCGCTTCCTGTGCGCCTATTTGAAATAACGACCTCGAGCGCTATACACGCTATCCGTGAACCAGGAGACTGCAGATTATTGCATATCAATCAGGAGACCCCCTTGACATCGCTTCTGTGCACGGCACCTTCTCAGCAAGCAGGGGTACCATTGGCAATAATTGAATCGAAATGATAAAAAATAGAAAACCTTCACGGCACAGAGGATTTTTTTTAACTGCTTGTGCCGCCCCCATGTGACATGAAGAAATGCCGCCCGGGCGACTTCCTGGTTCACCCGTGCCTAAAACCACCACTGAAATAGAGCAAACGACGTCTAGAAACAGGAGAGAAGTAAGTTTTTTGCCATTCAGGCAATTCTCCTCTTGTTAGCAGCAGTATCACTCATGGCTGAAAAGCTATGTTTATATTCATCTGAGAAGGCCAGGTAGATTTTGCTAGCAGAAATCAGCCTCTTGATCATCTTCCTGGGACTATCACCTTCAAGTTTCCACAACCTATACTCCTCAATAGACGCTCTGGTGGGTACTCTTAGATGCTTTCTTTTCACTGTACAGGACAAGGGAATTATTGTCTTTGGGCCAACAGGAAGGTTTGAGTGGTGTCAAGCTCAGTAATGTGAGTGAGGAAGACGTACAGAGAGATTATGGCAGCCTGAAGGAACTGAAACTTGTTGATATTCTTCTTGATGGCTTCTAGTGAGATTCCATTGACCATGTCATCCTTGACTTCTGCCTTTGCTGGTGTTGTTTCTCCTTGATCTCCATGGACAAACGAGTCCACCAGCTGGCATCAGTTGTGTTTCGATTTTGCGGATTCGTGGAGAGGCTTTGTAACTCACACAGCACATCTTTCATCAGTGCAAGGTCTTTAACAAAACTGTGCTGCTGAGTTTCCTCAATAGTCCACTGCATTTTCACCTATCCAAATTAGTCTCTTCAGCTGTGAGATTTGTGGCAGCATCAGAGCAGTCTGTCTTTTTCTTTTAGATTGGTTGTAAACTACATCCAGTTACAAACTTGCATGCATTGTGTCCCAACTCTACAGTAGCTTGTGTGCAAGACAATGAATGCCGTTCAGTAAAGAGATGTCTTTTGTCAACTTTGCGATCAGCCCACTCTCTCTTTCGGCCATGACAGATGCTCCATTTGTGGAAATGCTGATCAGGTGTGATTTTAAAGATTCATTATCCAAACCTGCTGTCAAACGGGTCTTCTTAAGAGCTTGATACAATGCCTCTGCTGTTGTTCCTTTATCTAGCTCTACAAGATCAAGGAAAATGCTTTCAATATCCTCTCTGCCTGTCACTGCTCTAAAGTAAATTAAATAGATTTAGCCAAGATTACATTTCATCAACTGTCAAACTCACAAAAGAATAGAGACTTAATCACTAATCAAGAATAGACTTTATTGCAGATATCATTTACTTTTTTGTCCTTTTTATTATTTTTATCATGTATATTGACTTTGATTTAAGTGGCAATGTGTTTAATCATGGCGATTTAATCATGGCGATGGCTGTGCATAATTTTTTTTGATGCACAGCCATTGGGTGTATTGTTTCCTCTATTCACCTTATATTTAACAGAAATACGGACACAGCCATTTGACGTTTTTTTTTGTGCGCGACTTCCAGTCAGGCACTTCCAGTCACTGTCTAGCTAACTCCCTTTTCACCTTAGCGGTTAATCAAACAAGTCTCCGTTTCTGGATCAAATATTGATGACCATAATGAAACTTAAGTTGAATTGACTCCAGGGTGATCTTGCAGAACTCTTTGCTGTGTCCCAGGCGTTAGTGAGCAGAATCCTCTCCTACTGGATAGACACAATGGAGGAGCACATGAGAATCTGCATCATTGACTGCACTGAGACCAACCTGCAGAAACCACACAACCTTGACTCCAGAGGCGAGTCATACAGCCATTATTATTCCAGCAATATGCCAAAGCATTTAGTAGCTATTTCCCCATGTGGGCTTGTTATGTTAATTTTTTCTGCTTATGGAGGCAGGTGTAGTGACAAGTTCATCACTCATCATCACCCTGGAGTAATACAAACTTGTTGTATTATTTTCATGTCATCACTGTGAAGCTGCTTTGATACAATCTGTATTGTAAAAAGCACTATATAAATAAAGGTGACTTGACTGGAGTCTGGCTTCTTGGAGTATCTTCAACCTGGTGATGAAGTGATGGCAGACAAAGTCTTTACCTTCAGAGATCTGCTGTTTGAGAGAAGGGTCAACCTTGTTCTACCAGCGTTCACTCACAAAGGAGGGCAGTTGTCTGATGAGGATGTAACTGCCACAAGAAAGATTGTAAATGTGCGTATACATGTGGAAAGAGTTATCGGGAGGCTCAAAATAATCTCCCAGACTGTACCCATCAACTTGGCACTCAGAATGGAATAAATCCTCAGAATCTGTGCGCCCGTTGTCAACATGCAGGGGAAATCATCCACGAGGATGCTGATTGAGCATGGATGTTTACATGTCAAAAAGATCCTGTAGATTAATACTATTGTACTATCATTTTCACAAATGATTTGTCTTTAACATTCTATTTTTTAGGTATCTCTATTCTGCTGATTAGTTATTTTACAGTAAGGTAAAGCAATGGAATTATTCCAGTGGATGTTGTCCTAACCACATGTAAATAATTAAAAAAGAAGACAAGGAGGCAAGAAGATATAGTATTTTCACTAATGGAATTTATTAATGTGTGTCATTTGTTTACTTTAAATGTAATTACAATTATTCACTTTTAAAATGGTAAAACAACACTAAATTTAAACATTTCACTTATGGCATTATTTGCAGGCTATTTGATGTATTATACATATTAATTATAAAAACAATTACTATTAAAATGGTAAAACATCACCTTCATGTGTAAAACTGAGCATTAGCCTAAACTAGCCTAACAAAGGGTCAGCGGAACAATTATTAACAGTTAGGTATCATCACACATCAACACAGACACTGGAAAGCTGGTGTCTGGCATGCCCATACAGCAGGTTAAAGACTAGAACCTGAGCCTATTTACACATATGTTCATATTTATGGCACAGTATGAGTCTGCCTGACAGAAACTCATCTACAATCCTTGGCAGCATGTGACTAAAACAAAAGGTCTTGAGTTTAGGTAGAACTTTTTAACAATACTCCAAATCAAATGTCACACCAATGACAACTTTCTCAGATGGAGTGACAAGCAGCTTGTATCTCTCTAATCTTGTACCAAACATACCTAGTTGGACTTGAAGGTAGTAACCACGGGATATATTTGGTTGCAGCTGTGGAACACGCCATCTGGGCTTGCAGAATAACTACTGACTCTCTTCCAACTAAAAACCCACAGCTCCCCATCCATGCGTAGGTCACCTCCTCATTCTCCTGGCCATACCTGGTTGCAGTGTTTTTATGGTAATCAGGAAACAGGTGCTCTCTAAGAAAATCATCTGGCTTAGTAGATGCACTCACTGTAGGGTTGCCACCTGTTCCGGTTTTACTAGGATTGTCCTTTTTAATAACCTGCCATTTCAATTGTTTAGCGATGTTTGGAATGTTCCTCACGCATAGTTTACCAATTTAGTTAGCAAACATTAGTTAGCCCAGGGAAGCGAAAAAACAGAAGTTGGAAGTTGGACCCATATTTATTTCCGCATTCGAAAATAAGGTGAACTTTAGGGCAGAAAGGAACGCCTCCTAGAAACCACAAATACAGCAACCCAGTGACCTCCAAGCTCTAGCAATATATATTTGTTAACATTTTTCGGGTCATTTTAAGAGGTGGTAATTAGTCTCAAAGGTTTGAAAGCCACTGATTTAAATAATTTCAAGCATGAATAAATGTTTTAATTGATTGTTTTTAATCATATTTACAATTTTTTTAACATAAAACATTAAAGCTGTCTGTATGTTTCTATCTCAGTCGGACAGCCCAGAGGAGATGCACGGCTGGATCAAGGCTATCTCTGGGGCCATAGTGGCCCAACGGGGACCTGGACGCTCAGCAGCCTCTGTAAGGATTTAATTTGTTTAGTGGCACATTCTGAGTTCTCAGCTAATTTTTGTGCTCCACTGGATTTATTTGTCATTTGTGACGTGTTTTTTTGAGCCCGTTCTCATCCTTTAGCGTCACATAAAGCGCTTTATGACAAAACGGCGCTATACTACGCACATGGTACCCTTTATCGTTTATATAACACGCAAACTCAAGGCGTCATAAATCCTTTAGCGTAATATGAAACTACCTGACCCTACCCCACACCTAAACCTAACCATCACAGCGCGTGTTATATAAACGATAAAGGGTACCATGCGCGTAGTATAACGCCGTTTTGTCATATAACGTTCTATATGACGCTAAAGGATGAGAACGCGTTGGTTTTTTTAGCCACCCACACTCTCCATGTCCTGCCCATCCAAATTTCAAAATGTCCCTTATTTATAGCTGATGGAAACAACCGAAGTTCTTAAAAGGATAGTTCACCCTAAATCTAAACCTTTGTCATTATCCACTCAAAAAAAACTGGCCTAATTTACCAGACTATACCAGACGACATACACTACTATATCCTATTTGTGTCCGTCTGCTCTCTCAGGCTTTTCACACTTAAAATAGTTAACCCTGGCTCATTCTTAATCCTAGGTAAATGGAATCCTGTGTTGTCTTGCTTCACATTTCACATCACTCATAATTTACCTAGGGTTAACAATTTAAACTGGGTATTAACAAAGTCCTTTTAGGCAAGTCATGCCACTCCTCTGGGCAGCTATTTTGGACTAACAAGACCAGGGTCCTATCTAAATGAATGGGCAGAGAGTCAGAACTGCACTTTCACTGGTGACCGGGACATAAAAACTGCATGTATAGAAAGTTTAATGATTTTGCCCCAAAATAAGGTTTAAAACGCCTTTTCCCCACAGGTTATACTTTTATTAAAATAATTTTGACCCCAGACATTTAAAGAGTGATTGCATAAGGAAATATACGTTTTTTATATGGAAGACTATATATCATTTTTTAAAATCACTTCTCAACTAATCATTTATGCTGTTTGTTTGTTTTTTTTTTTTTTTTTTTTTTAAGTTTTTTACCTATTTACTGCACAATTGCATAACTGGGCCATAAATTGGCACATGAAAAATTATTTTTTAAAGAAAAAAAAAAAAAAAACACTTAAATTATGATGATAATTAAATCTAAACAGTTTTTGGACATTGCTCTGTGTGTTAGGGATAGAATACTACCATCTGGTGGTTAGTCAAAAAAACAGTTTTTCTTATAGTTAAGGAATTAAAGTGCAATGACCACATTTATCCAATAGGGGTCCATAAAGACTCATTAATTTTCACTTCATTTTTATTGATGCTTCAAATTCAAATTATATTATATTAATAGCACAAAATATTTTTGTCAAAATTAGAGTTTGTTGTCTGATAGATTTTGAGTTATTTGTTTTATTATACATACATTTGCATAAACATTACAAGTCAGCACTATGACATGACAGTAATCATACACAAAGTAAAATTTATCAACAATTATGAATTTTTTTAGAACAAGAAATTTTAGAACAAAATAAATTTAATAAACCTAGTAAATAAACCAATATAATACAAAACAACAGCACTAATAAACTGCAATGAACAGGATGCATACATGTGTGTGGCTGTGTGTATGTGAGAGATAGAAAGCTTCTTCCACTTTGTGTTTATGCTCTAGGACCAGACCTTGATTTAAATGTAATTTTTCTTAGATTTATGCCAGTTTTGTTTGTTTTATTTGCCAATTTCTGTAAAAATGCTCTCCGTTGCAGTCATGACGTGTGTGTGTGCGTGTGTGCGTGTGTGTATGAGATAGAAAGTTTGTTCTACTTTCTATTTATGCTCTAGGACCAGACTTTAGTTTATATGTAGAACATTTCAGATTTATAATGGATTTACTTTTATTTTTTGACAAACAAAATAAAAAAGTCATTTTTTTAATTTTCCCATTCATTTTCAATTGGGGTCATTTTGACCCCATTTAAATGTAATTTCTCCTCACAACTCATGGCCCTGAGATGAAGGGAAAATTTTTAAAAAATCAAGGAAAAGTCCATTGGGGTCATATTTACCCTAAACAGTGATTAAGGGCTAGCTCTTTGTCACGCACGCATGTGCTACACGGTTTGAAACACAGTATGTGCGTGCTCTTGCTCGCTCGCTCTAGATTCTGGGAGATTTGAACTAATTTGCGGTCATCATGTTTGATTTTTACACAACTGACACATATCAAATCTGCCTTTTCAAACAGTAACGTATTTTGCGCTGTCGCAAACCTCAACTGTGTGCATGCATCGTTGTAACCAAGCGATAGGCTTAAATGTTACCGACTTGACTGTTAAAAGCAGACCATTGGCTTTCCAGCGGGAGGGGGCTGGACATGTGCATAAAACCGCCATTATTTGGTGTTGCAGGTTTTCCCTATATAGTTTTATTACGGATTGAGGAAGTGATATGTCTCTATATAAATAGTATCTGGTATTAATAAGCTGCCGTTTCACACTTTACATTTCTAAACCCTGGGTTAACATCCGTATTTTTATATTTGTGGTGTCGGTATCACTGATTAGCTCAACGGCTCATTTTAAAATCTTCTGACATTTGGTAAGACATCTCCTTTAAACATTACAATGCTCATGATAACTTTCGTTAACTCTACAATAAGTAAATCAATTTCACCAGCTAATTAGTCCTCGACAGTGGTGGCATAAAAATGAACAGAGCTACTGCAAAAACAGAAGTTCAAAGACAATATTCTAAAGATGGCTGCATGCTTGTTTCTCTGGCACATAAGGTCTATAGAATAACACAAGATGCATCGCTCGTATTGTTTTGAATGGGGAAAAGTGCAACGCTCAATATGGCAGAAAAAGTCACACCTTCTAAAGAGCCAATCGCTGATATGTAAAGTCATCGCATCACTTCAGCTGCCTTTAGAAGCACCTGTTCCTATAGAAACATTTCAGAGATGGCTACAGGGACAAGGCATTCTCACCCCAAGGCGTCACCTAACTGACGCCATGGGAAGCATTTGACCAAGCTTCAATATCTGATGCTTTGGGGCGCCCTCTAGCGTCAGTCCATGACGCCCTAGGATCGCGTGTAACCCTACCCTACCCCAGACCTAAACCTAACCGCGTCATCCAACTGATGCTAAAGGAAAGCGTCAGTTAGATGACGCTCATAGGATCGCGTCATGAACTGACGCCAAAGGGCGCCCCAAAGCGTCAGATATTGAAGCTTGGTCAAAGGTGACGAGTTGGGGTGAGAATGTGTTGACAGGGATGGAAATTAGCACCCGCCACCAGCCAAATGTGGGTGATTTTGTGTTGTGGCAGGTAAACTCACTTCACCTACCGGCCACCGTGGCGGGTAAATAAAATTACTGTTTCACCCAGCATACTGTCAGCACACCTTCAACACCCGCGCGCTTCTTCCGTCGAAGCTCGATGAGGGAAGAAAACGTTGGAACGCGAGAGGCTGTTTGGCATCCAAAGGGAGAGCTAGCAGCGAGCGCATGGTGTATTTTCAGGGCGGAGTAGCTGTCGTGTAGCAAAGAGCTAGCCGCGCGCCGAGGCTTGTGCGCGAGAGGTGGGAGCTAGCCGCAAGTGCATGATGTAAATATGACAGAACAGGCATACCTTAAAACCACGTGAAACTGCGGTCTTCCGATCTTTTACTATCATGTCAATTGATTTTGATTAATATGCACGAGGGAGAGAGTGCAAGACAGCGCTCGTGTTGTTAAAAGACGTGAGAGTGCTCGCACGCGGTGGGGCTCTCTCTCTCTCTCTCTCTCTCTCTCTCTCTCTCTCTCTCTCTCGCTCGTGCTCTGCTCGTTTGCGCTCTGTCAAGCGCACCAGTTATTTTATTCTACATCACTCACCGATCAAAAAAGGCTATTGGCTGCCGCCAAAAAGCAGACGATCTGACAGGTTTTAGAAGATTACAACCCGAAACTAAAAAAGCTTTTATTTACCCAAACCTGTCACCACACCAGGTGTGCAAAAGAGACGGGCTATTTGGGACTTGGCTATTATTTGAAGTTTTACCGTACTTTCGCAGAGAGAGCAACCTCCAGCATAGAGTGCGGTTTAGCATTAGTTCAGTTTTTTGTTTAATCTGCCCTACTAATTTAACAAAATGTATATCAGTTCATGGTTTGTGTGTGTGTATAAGAGAGGAAGAGAAAAAGTCAGTATTTCATTGAGACTTGAGATTAAATAAACTGGTTAAGTATTGTAGATCTTGTAGTATTAATTTTCACATGCAGTTTTCGCATTGTCGGTTAAACAAGAAAGTGGCTGGTAAAAATATTGAGTGGCTGGTAGATTTTGAAATCCACCAGCCACAGTGGCCGGTGGACAAAAAAGTCAATTTCCATCCCTGGATGGCTGCCGAGTGGAATTACTTGTCCTAACCCAGGGTTAAGCGCAGTGTGAAAAGCCCTCTTGTCTCTTGTTCTTCCCTGTCCGTGCCTAATGAATGTGCGCTGTGTTGCAGATGCGTCAGACCAGACGGCTCTCAAACCCTTGTATACAGAGGTATACATCCTGCAATGGTGAATGCAGCACGTATGTGTTGAGATCAAACCCTCGCGCTTTGTCCCTGTTTATTTGCACTCAGCCCCCTGCTTAGAGGCTTGTAGACTTTGAACAAGATCTGAGCATGGGACGAGCTGCCTCACCTAAACAACCCAACCTCGCAGACAAACCCCGCACTGATGCTAGAGTGACCTTTGACACCCATCATCCCCATTCACTCTTTTAATACACTTTCGGTTCATCCATACTAAATATCTCATCCACTCATCTGATTACCCACACTTCATTCTAGGTCTCAGTAATGCAAATATTTGATAATGGGGATTTACAGAGAGACATTTGAATGTTTTATTAGAGTAAAAAACTAAATAAAAAAATTTATTATTCCTTTTTTTTTAATATGTAAGTTAATTTCTTAATATTTTAGTATACAAATGAAAGACAATTCTGTATGCAAATAAAATGTCAGAGACATTTAAGCCGCTTCTCCACCGAAACAACCATTCGCATTGCTTAACAGTTCCATTCTGTGCCAATCCTGCCCAGCCGGTATGGATACGGTTTCATTTTCCACTGTGGGACTGATGACAGAGCTTTATGGAATGTAATACAAATGCGTCAGTCGTTGCCTTGTTAACACAAGAGTTTACAAATGGTATGAGATATATAATAGTGACAGCATTATGGAGGATCATCAGATATTTCTTTTAATTTTATTATTAACTCCTGTTAACTTCATTTTAATAACGAACTTGGCCAGCTATTGAGAAACTGGCAGCCAGGCAACAGACAAAAAGCTCAAACCAAGGCTACATTCACACTGCAGGGCTTAATGCTCAATTCTGATTTTTTGAAAAATTAGATTTTTTTGCAAGGCTGTTCACATTTCCAATTAAATGCGACCCTTTGTGATCTCCTGTGTGAACGTAAAAAGACCTGCATGCGCAGAAGAGTACTCAACGGTCAACGACGTCACTTGTTGTTTGCGGAAGTAGCTAAATGGATGTCGACAGTGGAGCTCGTTTAGCAATATTAAAGTTATTTTCACAACAGAGCCAACACACTTACAATCTTCTCGTTTTAAGAAGAAAATTAAACAGAGAAATGTGTGGCATTATGTTGTAATAATCTTTTTGTCATGATTTAAAGAAACACTTCAGCATACTAAAGCACATAAGTAATTGGTTATAATTTTAACTGCAGTGTTATTTTATTTGGTTTTAAAAATATATTTTAAATGTACCAAATTTAATTCTAAATAGCATTTAAGCAAAAGTGCCTTAAAACATTACATTCAGTTTGCACTTAATTATTTATTTAATTATTTATTTTCATATTAAGCACTTAAGTATTCCAAAGTGTACTTCTTTTAATGTCAAGGCTTGTTCACACGAACACAAATGTGCGCCAAGAAAATTCAGTCCTATTTTTGCATACTTTTTGTCTGTTCATATCAATGTGGAGGGAACAACAATGAAAAGGCAAATTCACTCTAAGACAGTATGCATGCGGATGTTCCTGTCAATCTGAACAGACGCATTAACAACTGTTCGTTCAAATAAAAATCTGAACATTCGACTTGGTCTAAAAAGACAATTAGTTTTGAACTTTTTATGTTGAATCCTTGTCCTGTCTGTGACTTCCTCTAATGCCATTTTAGCTGATGTCCACCTCTCATTCTTTCCTTTCAGAGATTAAATGTGACACTGAGACACTAACAATCCAAAAACGAGCCCTTCTTCTGCACTGCCAGCTGTCCTGTTCCTGCTATATCCCAGAATGATCTACAGCCTGCCACTTGCTGTAACTTTCACTACCACTGTTTGCTGTCGTGACCCATATCCTAAACTGTACTAAACTTCCTGCTGTACCTCTTTCTTTACCTGCTCCTTGTCTTGAGTTTTGCTTCGTCTTCCTTCTCTCCCAAAGCTGTTTTCCCAGACCTGACTATTGCTGCAATCTAGCCGTGCTGTTTCTATAACCGTTACTCAATCTCTGCAGGAGCACGCTGAACCCACCTCCATGTTCTACAACAGCGAACCGTGTCTCCCAACTCCTTGCTCACCCCTGCTCACCGAACTCCATTACCCAGAATGCCGTCCCCCCTCGGGCCCTCAGCGTGGCGTGGGAGGGGCCAGACCTGAACAGCTTGCCGCCTGGGGCTCGAGCGCGCCTGTCGCTCCAGGAGATGCCCCAAATCTTCAAGTAAATGTTGATGACTCCTCACCATGGCAACAGAGAAGCAAAGTAATCCAGCCTCCGGTTTGCCCTAAAGATAAAGAGCGGCAAGTTACTGGGGTGTAACAATGTACTTGGTATATTACACACACATCATAACAAGCGTCAAATCAGAACAGGGACCTGAGCCCAGTGCATCATGGGATATGGAGGACTATGGAATTTGGAGTTTCCCGTGGTCATTCTCAAGCCTTTCAGAAGACGTGTACACTATAACACAGATTTTTAAAGCAGACAATTTGTTAAAGAGGCTATATATAGAATAATTTAAAATGTATTAATCGCTTTTTTATTGCCAATGTTTGAACAGCTTGTAACGTAACTTAAAATACGAGACCTTCCCTAATTTCCTAGGTTGTCTATGAGAGACTGTAAACAGTTTTATGTGAAGGACTGGGAAGGTTTTTGCTGCGGAAATCAAAATAATGTGATGTTTAAGCCCAAAGTATACTTAGGCCGTCCATGTGATGTCTTTTTCGTCATCAGGAGGGTCTGCGGGCATCCACGTGCAGCCCAATTTTTGTGTCCGCACGGACGGTGCACGTACTATAGCGCATGTGCGGGTGACTTAAGTGCTTGAACATGGCAAACGCATCTTTCCACAGTCATGATTAGAAGAGTATAGGAGGATCTTTTGTGACATCGTTGTTTACGTTTGTCGCGTTGCATCATGGGAATCGTGTGGCAAGAAACACTGCTAGATACCGCTAGATACCTGTAATTTGATTGTTTTGCACGTTGGAGGAGGATTTAGATAAGAGGATGGTTCACTCTTGCTATGTGGTCGATTGTATGGCTTGTTGGGGGCCTGATAAAAAGTTTTTCATTTTAAATAAATAAGAACACTGATCAATGAAGACTGACCCGGCTTTGCAGTTGCAGTGAGCAGTGATTATTTCGCCGTTCTGTGATCACCCACGGTAGATGCAAATCACGCTGTGACTCTACTTGACCAGGTCTAACCTCTTTTATAGACTGATCTCATGAAATGGCGTATGTATAACAAGCCAATTCGTATTTCCAACACGCATAATCGCTTTTCAGCGTGTTTATGAACGTTGTTGACTTAACCCTCATGTGGTGTTCGGGTCAATTTGACCCGGAGAAGATTTTCTTTTCCTGAAAATACTAGTTAATGTTATCGCTTTGGACTGAAACTTAGTGACTTGGTTCCCAAACAGTATATCTAAATCTCATTTGTTTTTTGAAAATTGTCTTATTTTTTTGTGGGAGTTTTGTTACCTTGTTACACTTGTGGTGTTCCCGGTCAAAAATGACCGGTCTATAAAAAAGAGCTTATAAATCACTCATTATACCATATTTTCACCCAATCTTGGATTCAATTTTTTTGTCAACTTGTTCTCTTTCAATTAGGACTGGTTTTATATTTCTGTTTGCATCCGATTAATCGTAGACCTCGTTTGTCTGAGAGTAGGCATCTCATTTTTTGAGTAAAAAATTAATAATTTTTGAGTAAATTTGGAAATATGAAATTTTTTTTTGAAAAAAAATGGCTACTGTTCATCACACTAGTCTACTCTAATGTTTCACCAGGAATTTTGTTTTGAAACTTTTGTTTTGTAAAAAATATGGTACATAGTCACACTTGTGGTGTTCCGGTCAAAAATGACCGGCCTATACAAAATAGCTTATAAATCACTCATTATACCATATTTTCACCCAATCTTGGATTCAATCTTTTTGTCAGCTTGTTCTCTTTCAATTAGGACTGGTTTTATATTTCTGTTTGCATCTGATTAATCGTGGGCCTCGTTTGTCTGAGAGTAGGCATCTCATTTTTTGAGTAAAAAATTAATAATTTTTGAGTAAATTTGGAAATATGAATTTGTTTTTTGAAAAAAAATGGCTACTGTTCATCACACTAGTCTACTCTAATGTTTCACCAGGAATTTTGTTTTGAAACTTTTGTTTTGTAAAAAATATGGCACATAGTCACACTTGTGGTGTTCCCGGTCAAAAATGACCGGCCTATACAAAATAGCTTATAAATCACTCATTATACCATATTTTCACCCAATCTTGGATTCAATCTTTTTGTCAACTTGTTCTCTTTCAATTAGGACTGGTTTTATATTTCTGTTTGCATCTGATTAATCGTGGGCCTCATTTATCTGAGAGTAGGCATGGGCAAAAATGGTCACAATGGGCGACCATTGAAAGTGAATGGGAGAGACTGAAAATAACAGAACAATTTAGTTTTCAGGAGCATGTTCATTATTTTCATGTACACATATG
This sequence comes from Hybognathus amarus, assembly GCA_030378365.1. Lineage (NCBI taxonomy): Eukaryota > Metazoa > Chordata > Actinopteri > Cypriniformes > Leuciscidae > Hybognathus > Hybognathus amarus. The sequence continues at coordinate 29,166 of JAQIUQ010001500.1, forward strand.
AGCATGTGTGCTTGCAAACATCGAGCCCTTGGACCTGTGCATGTATTGATACATTTATACACACGCTACCTAGACACACACACGTTAAAACACACAAACTTTGAGTATTACACACATTCTTTTCCATAGAGAGAAATTTGATCCTACCCTAACCTGCATCTAATATACATTTATCCATCTGACATTACCACTCACACATACACAAACTGGCCGTGACTGCAGTGACCTGGCTTCAAAAGAATCTTTCTTTCATGTTCTTGTTTCATTAGCCTATTTTACAAAAAACTGCTTCTACGGGGCCATAACATAAGCTACAAGGTAATGGAGCATTTTATACATTGTCGTGTTTCTTTAGAAATAAATGATGGACAAATGGGGTCTTCAAACGCCTCAGATGTAAAGTTATTCGCTATCAAAGTGATGCCAAAATGAATGGGAGTCAATGGAAATGCTAATGCAAGTGAAGTTCTGCTACAAGATGGCAGCTCCCGTGAGGCTTCAACTTCCGGTCGATGGATTACCCCCTTGATTCTCACACAGAACTAGGAACAGAGGCATATATAAATGTCTCACAGCACCTTGCTTGTCATTCATTTGTGGCAGCACAATGGAAAAGCAGCTCTCTGCACATGATGTTATTCATCAGATTTTTGACTTAGAACCTAGTGAGGAGGATCAAATTTCTCTCTATGGAAAAGAATGTGTGTAATACTCAAAGTTTGTGTGTTTTAACGTGTGTGTGTCTGGGTAGCGTGTGTATAAATGTATCCGATACATGCACAGGTCCAAGGGCTCGATGTTTGCAAGCACACATGCTCATATGTGTACATGAAAATAATGAACATGCTCCTGAAAACTAAATTGTTCTGTTATTTTCAGTCTCTCCCATTCACTTTCAATGGTCGGCCATTGTGACAATTTTTGACCATGCCTACTCTCAGATAAATGAGGCCCACGATTAATCAGATGCAAACAGAAATATAAAACCGGTCCTAATTGAAAGAGAACAAGTTGACAAAAAGATTGAATCCAAGATTGGGTGAAAATATGGTATAATGAGTGATTTATAAGCTATTTTGTATAGGCCGGTCATTTTTGACCGGGAACACCACAAGTGTGACTATGTGCCATATTTTTTACAAAACAAAAGTTTCAAAACAAAATTCCTGGTGAAACATTAGAGTAGACTAGTGTGATGAACAGTAGCCATTTTTTTTTTTCAAAAAAAAAAATCATATTTCCAAATTTACTCAAAAATCATTTATTTTTTACTCAAAAAATGAGATGCCTACTCTCAGACAAACGAGGCCTACGATTAATAAGATGCAAACAGAAATATAAAACCAGTCCTAATTGAAAGAGAACAAGTTGACAAAAAGATTGAATCCAAGATTGGGTGAAAATATGGTATAATGAGTGATTTATAAGCTATTTTGTATAAGCCGGTCATTTTTGACCGGGAACACCACAAGTGTGACTATGTGCCATATTTTTTACAAAACAAAAGTTTCAAAACAAAATTCCTGGTGAAACATTAGAGTAGACTAGTGTGATGAACAGTAGCCATTTGTTTCCAAAAAATATTTCATATTTCCAAATTTACTCAAAGATTATTTATTTTTTACTCAAAAAATGAGATGCCTACTCTCAGACAAACGAGGCCTACGATTAATCAGATACAAACAGAAATTTAAAACCAGTCCTAATTGAAAGAGAACAAGTTGACAAAAAGATTGAATCCAAGATTGGGTGAAAATATGGTATAATGAGTGATTTATAAGCTATTTTTTATGGGCCGGTCATTTTCTGACCGGGAACACCACAAGTGTTATAGGGTTTTGAACACCACACTGAGGGTTAATGTTGCTTTACTGTATATATAAATATATGACCTTCCCCAATCCCATCCCTAAACCTACCTGTCACTGTGGTTAATAACATTTATGAGTCTTCCCCTACCATCCTAGGAAAAAAATTTTGCTCCCCAGATGTAGATCTACATTTTGCTTTGTTTCGCTCGGACATTTAACGCATACACGCATAGCTCAAAATGCATATAGATAACACGACACATGATTTGAAAGTGTCGTGTATGTTTACGCAAAAGTCATGTTGCTTTTAGCACTATCACTGCTTTCTGTTTGGTAGAAAATATCGGCCCAACTTTTCGAGAAACAAAATAATCATAGGTCTCCATACTTTTGAAAGCCTTTAATCTTTCATGAGTGAAAGGTCCAGGGCTTTCTATTAAATAAGAATAAATGTCTGCCAGTACATTATAGTCTCCAAGACACGGGCGAGTCGGACCAACGTTTTTTGACATTCCAAATCACATATGGGCTTTGAATAACTTCGATTTTGTCACCAATACAAATTTTGAGCTTCTCTTCAAACCTCCTCCGGTCGTCAGATATTAAATTGCTTAAATATTGTGGATTTTGTCTGCTAACTCTCTTGAAAGTGCTTGTCGCGTCTTTACAGCCGGCCATTCTATTTGTTTTCTTGCCACACAACGACTCGCGCATGCATACAAAGATGTCAACAAAGATCCTCCTATACTTTTAAAGCGCACTATCTAATGGACAGTTTTTAACGATGTGTCATGCAAAGAAAAGGGATTAATTCAAACTATAGTCTCACATAGTCAGATCTATTTATTCCATAGTCTCAAATATAGGCCTACTTTATAATCAATGTCATAACAGTGTAATTATTAGGGGTATGATGAGACGCTAATCGCAAGAGACGAGACAAGATGTTTGCACAATATTTTATAGAAATCCTCAATGAAAAAATTCATAATTGGAAAAATAGTTTGCAGGTCCATTTTGAAATGTTTTAACTAATAATCTTGTAATGAATGTCATTTTATTTCTACTTTGAGTATGAATTATAAAATGCATTGAACAACAACAATATACAAGCACTGTAAGGTTTTGCCAAAAACTCAACTGACTGGCTTTTTTCCTTTATGATTTCACATGAGTCTCTTCAGATCCCCCCTTTCCATATGTAAAACGCTTTGAGTTCCCAGAAAAGCAATATATAAATCTAACAAATTATTATTATTATTATTATTATTATTATGAGCTTCCAGAACTTCTGATGCTGGCTGTGTGTGACCTCCTATTGAACCCTTCCACAAATTACACATAGAAATAAAAACAGTATAAATAGTGCAAGTGCAATCATAATCAAAGTACTCATTACTCAATTATTTAAAGTGTAAACAGAGACCAGAACCACAACTACACAGCCCAGAGATGGATTTGATATTGGAAGACAGTCTTGCATGCAGTCTAATTTGCACGCATCAGGGAGCTTGCGTTCATACTCCTCAGTGTGTCTCCGCAGGGGCAATGCTGGGCGCACATTCTTCAAGATATGAGGCCGTTCACATAGAATGTGTTTTTACTTTGTAAAACGCAAGATGCTGGCAGTGGATTGGGGAAAAACGCAATGTCAAGATTTTTTTTTTAAAAGTTGATAGAACTGATTTTAACTTCCATGAATTTATCTTGGCACTGATATCTCATCACACTCCTAGTAATTATTATAACTGTCCACATGATGCCAGTCAATTGCAGTGCTTGTGCAAACAAGTTGCAGTTCAAGTAACGGCCACCGGTATCGCTAATAACAAAGGTTTCTGAATTCTACATATAGCCCCTTTAAGACAAAACGTTCATACCAATAGCCGGTAATTATTTTCCCGTTATAGCCAATAAGCGATATTATGGCTAATATTATAAATCTATTGTGTTTTCCCCGTTTTTTTCTAAAATATATGTACATTGACTTGTTTTAAGTGAACAGGCATCAACGTTCTCTCAAACTCAACGTATGATCGAAAATATGGATGTTTAATACTTTTGCAAGGCTATATGACATGGGAAATATATTGTTTGAATAAAATAATGTATTTATTTAAAAAGAAAATCAACATATTAGTTCTGATTGGTTTCATTTGAAATATTCTGGTGCTTTTATATCCTTTTTGTTGGGGAACAAGTTTAGGCTTTTTCCTACAGCAACATATTCCTCTTTTAGAGGCCATTGATCCTTGGTGGTTATGTTTATTGTCAATTTAATTTTCTTTTTCTTCTTTGAATACTTCATGTATAAATTGAATTGGTCTTTGTTACAGTGTTTAACTACAACAACATAGAAATAGCTTTTACTGATATGTTTCGTAATGCTGTAGAGAATGTTTGTGTTGTTATTATATTTCAGTGCTGTCACTCTTATGGTGAGTTAAATGTCTTTTTTTGGTGGCACTTATGTTTATCGGATGCATGTGAATGCATGACTCTATATTTCTACACAGAGAATATTCCAGAGATGTTTGATAAACCGGTTAGGCAAAATGGTTTAATTTGTTAACAATGGTCAATGCATTACACAGGCTATCACAAACTAATGATGAATGGTAATTTTTCACAATCGAGATAAATATTACTTTTAATCTTTCAATAAATGTTTATACTTTAAATGTTTTTTGAGTTTTCACATTTAAATGTATTTATGTTGAATTTGCAGAACATACTGTGAGTAGTTTTGTTGTTGTTAGTTAATGAAACCTAATGCTTTAAATATTGTTAACAAATTGAACCTATTATCAACAAAGGCATCTGCAAAATGCAGCTGTATGGACCGTTTTCACAGACTGATCATGCATTTCCACAATTATGTTAGTATTAGTGTGAACCGATTCGGTGAATCCAATTAATTATAATGTATGTTGTTTGATTGCGTGTTCATATACTGCAGCTTATTCTTTCTGTAATGTATGTATTTGTCTTATATTTGGCTGGAAAAATTATTAACTTTTTTAAACAAATCTAAATAATTCCTTTGCTTGTCTTTTAAGGTTAGGATTTGAGTCATGGTTAGTCTACACTTACCTAAAGGATTATTAGGAACACCTATTCAATTTCTCATTAATGCAGTTATCTTATCAACCAATCACATGGCAGTTGCTTCAATGCATTTAGGGGTGTGGTCCTGGTCAAGACAATCTCCTGAACTCCAAACTGAATGTCAGAATTGGAAAGAAAGGTGATTTAAGCAGTTTTGAGTGTGGCATGGTTGTTGGTGCCAGACGGGCCGAGTCTGAGTATTTCACAATCTGCTCAGTTACTGGGATTTTCACGCACAACCATTCCTGGGTTTAAAAAGAATGGTGTGAAAAGGGAAAAACATCCAGTATGCGGCAACAAGAAAATGCCTTGTTGATGCCAGTGGTCAGAAGAGGATGGGCCGAGTGATTCAAGCTGATAGAAGAGCAACTTTGACTGAAATAACCACTCGTTACAACCGAAGGTATGCAGCAAAGCATTTGTGAAACCAGAACACACACAATCTTGAGGCAGATGGGCTACAACAGCAGAAGACCCCACCGGGTACCACTCACAAATAGGAAAAAGAGGCTACAATTTGCAAGAGCTCACCAAAATTGGACAGTTGAAGAATGGAAAAATTTTGCCTGATCTGATGAGTCTCCATTTGGAAACCATCTAGGGTATAGCATATATAGTTTGTACAGAATAAAAATCATAATGTCTCTGGAAAGTCCCATAATATATGAAAATAGTGTGTGTGTGTGTGTGTGTGTGTGTGTGTGCGTGCGTGCGTGCGTGCGTGTGTGTGTGTGGCTATACTTATTAGGGCCAAATGTCCTCACTTTATAGTGAAATATTATGATGACTAGCGAGGACATTTTTACAGTATTTTTTGAAGTATGCAGAAATATTAAACATGACAATATACAATATGGCATTATTAGCAGAAATGTATTTTAATACAATATAGCTACGCTACAACAAATTATATACTGTGAGCCTCATGCATGAATCTGTATTCTGAGCGAACACTTTGACTTTTGCAAGGTGCCTTGTCCAGCAGCTTTTTGCTACTGTTGTTACCTTTTCAATAAGCAGGTAAAATTCATGACACTGAAATATTCAAGTAGGCCTTTTGTCAGAGAAACGTACGTTATACATTTGTATACATTTGCATAAAACTGTGATTATAGCTTGGTAATATTTCCAATATGGCTACACGGTGACTAAATGTTAAGATGTGTCATCAGCAATCCAGTTCTTGTGGATCAGTGCTTGAGCCCAGGCTCTGACTGTATTACAGAAACATCCTACCTCAGAATAATATCCTAACCAAATGTCATGCTCAGTTTACTGTAGAATGGATGTACTGTTCCAGACTGTTCATTAAAGTAGAGCTTTGTGAAGTCTGATCATGACACGGTCATCACTAAAAACTCAATCCAGTGTTGCATAAGATCAGCTCATTCAGATTCAAGTCCAGGCTGAGAAGATTTAAATAATTTAGACCACATTTACATTACATGGTTCAAGTGACCCAATTCCATTTTTTCTCCCATGTGGCACAGATAGGATATGACCCATGGACGTGTAAGCAAGAAAAACCTTGAGACACCAATGTTTTACTTGACCTTTAAAGATGGTGCAGAAAAGCAAAAGCTTGAACAGTTTTATGATTTTGTCCACGTCCATTGCAAACCCCGCCATTTTTACGTCCTTTTCAGTAGACCTTTGGTTACCTTCGGTTATTTTGCCAAGTGTACTGTATAGTTTAAATGCAGATATCAGATATGGGTCACTTTTAAAAGACGTAAGCAAATTGGATATAATCAACCAATCGAAATTGGGCATCAAGACCTGCAGTGTAAATGTGGTTTAGGTCAGATAAATATTAGGTCAGATATTGTGGAGTCCAATAAAAATGTGTGTGTGTGTGTAATTTGTTTTGTAATTAAATATCCGAATAGCATCGTATTAGATGGTAAAAGTTTGTTCTGACATAGCCTATCCATATTTCCAGATATATTTTAGCCCTAATGTAGCCTACTGTCGTACTATTTTCATGAAGAAAAACACTCAAGTCAAGGGAAAAAGTAAATCTCTAGTAAAATCTGTATTGATTCATATCATGGATGTCTGAGCTTAGTCCATCTCAACATCTAGAATATGAATATTCCTTTAGCTGCAGTTGAAGATTGACGCTTCAGTTCTTCAGGCCTGTTCAGCCTTTCTTGTGATGTTCATATATTGCCCTCTGCTGGTTTGCTTCTGTTACTGGACAGTTTCTTTTTTCACAACAGCAAATGTCTTCGTCACATTAAAAGAGAAAACTAAATAACAATGGTACATTTTAGGCTGCTGTCTTATTTTGATTTCATTGCTTTTTTTCATCTTTCAGTGTGCACTCTCAAAAAAAAAGTACTTTTAGGGACACACCAGCTTGGGGCAGTGGCCTAGCCTTAAAGGGATAGTCCACCCAAAAAAATAATTCTGGCATTATTTACTCACACTCATGTCATTACAAACCTGTCTAATGTGGAACATAAAATAATATTTTGAAGAATGTTGGTAAGCCGTTTTCTACTCTAGTACCTTTGAGTAATATCAACCCCCCTGAGGTTTTTAATTTTAGGGGTAAATAAGGTACACAGATGTCCCTTTAAAAGTACAGCCCTTAAGGCTCAAACTTTGCACAAAAAAAAAAAAAAAATCTGAAAGTGTGTTTGCATGTATATGGTAAGTTAAATCCATTTTCCTGTTCCAAGATCATTAAGAAAATAAGAGTGGATTTGACTAATGTAACATAAATGTTTTTTTTTTTTTTTTTTTTTTTTTTTGAATTCGCTTTGAGTTCATTATAAATGTGGAAAAATGGCTCATGCATCATACATATTTGTCATAGAAAGGTTTTGGCTTTTACTTAGGTCATGGCTGATTTTTGGGTATTGTTTCTCTGGCCAACACATATGGCTAGATCTCATCTCTGCAGCCATAACACTGCGATGACCAAAAAGCTACCAGTTGGTGGTACAATAGTCACATCTATGTGATCAGCCTCATACAACATACAGACAGCTGAAGTTTTAATCAATCAATCAATGTATGCATAAGTTATAACACACTTCTTCTTGTATCCCTTCTTTCGCCATAAATGCTTTGCCTCGCCATGGCCAAACCATTAGAGATATAAAAAATCTGCTTGCAATTGAGCATCCTCAATGTCGCTTCAGTGGCTTTTGTAATGTTAATAAACCTTTAATACATTAGGCTATCTGTCATCCATAAATATGATTTCTTCCTGAGTCCCATCATATTCTCCACCAACTGTAGAGGTAAAGACAACAACTCCCATGATTCTACGAAATTAAGGCTTCATCAAGCTACGCCTTTGTTTTCAATAAACAACCTCAAGTGGCGAAAAATTACATAGTGTGCCTTTAAGGAAAATATTAGGGCCTTCGCCTTCTTTTTTCAATTGCAACTTTTTATCTCACAATTTGGACTTTTTTCTCACAATTACGAGTTAACATCTTACAATCTGGACTTTCGTACACAATTGCGAGTTTTAAACTCAGAATTGTGAGATAAATTTGCAATTGTGAGAAATAAGCTGTGGTTGTTAGGTTTAAGTCCAAATCTTAGAGAAAAAAAAAGCAGCTCACAATTCTGATATTTTCTCTCAATTGCGAGATTAAATATCATGATTTTGATTTTATAACTCGCCATTACGAGTTTATATCCCACAATTAATTATTCAGAATTAATATACACTTTTATTTCTCAGAATTGTGAGATATAAACTAGCAATTGTGAGTTATACCGTCAGAATTGTGAGATATACATTTGTGATGCGAGAGAAAAAGTTAACTTTTTAATCTTTTATTCAGTGGCTTCAAAAAGCATTCATACTGTTTGACTTTGGAAATTAATTTATTATAGTCTTATAGCTAAAGCAAAAGACATGCCATAATTTAAAGTTGCTTGAGTGAAATATGCTCTTTAATGTGAAAGAGTGACTCACTTGTCCTGGGGATTGTTTCAGGAAACTCTGGGAGGAGGTAGGCCCGTTTTCCCGGAATGCTGTGCTCTATCTGACATGAGCCCAGCTTTATACTCTCACATAATAAAGTGGGAAGTGGACAGCCTGATGAATGGATGCAGGGAATATGTGTTTAGTTACAGCACTGAAACACGCAATGCAGAACAGCACGTACAACAAATCGATCTATCTTATCGCTCATGCGTGTGTGAGTCCAGTTCACATCTGTCCAGATGTGTTAGTCAGTGTGTTTACAGTATGTTTGTAAAATTGCCAACTTTTTACTCAGCTCTTTATGATGATTCACGAGTTCACACGTACATGAAATCAAATATATAATTAATGAGTATTTGGCTTGCTGTCAGGGGGAGGGCTCTGAGCTCGGAATTTTATGCAGGCTTTCAGTTGAGTTGATTGATTGATTGACCTGAACATGATCCTCCCGAACTTTGTTACATAAAACTTCATAAAGTGTTAAAGAACTACTGCTCTGGAATGGATCAACACAATATGCAGCTTTTATACGTCTTGAAGAGATTCTTTTTAAAAAGAAACAAATGAAGATTGTGACACCTTCCTGTAGACTCAAAGGAAGAAGCTTGAGACTCGAAGAAAGCAGCCTATTATTTTGAAGTTTAATCTGCACCTGGTTTTCTCTAGGGCCTACTTGCTTAGCTTAGGCTACGTTTACATCGACAACGATATGCATAAAACAGAGAAGTTTTACATTTGAGTTTTCCACGTACAGCCGAGACCATTAAAACGATCCCCATTCACACGGATCCACAAAAATGACAAAAAAAAACTGTATTCTGCCACCAGGCCTTTAGATGGCGATTAAACACTATAGACTGAATACGTGAGCATGTGCATGTTGTCATTGTCTTCGGAAGTTTGTGTTTTCAGGCACTCAAAACGCTGTTATTGTGTGAATGAACAGCCAAAATGCATTAAAATTTTTACGTTTTTAGCTGAAAACGGTGTTGTGTAAACAGCCCTAAGGACCTGTTTACACGAGAGCGTTCAGCGGGTGAAAACGTAAAAAAATATTTTATCGGATGTGCCTTTCGTTTACATTCGTTTTGGGGGCTTACAAATGCAAAAAAAGTAAAACCACACTCCAGAGTGGAAATCTTAGAAACGTTCCACCGCCGCGTTCCTGTGTAAAGGGTAAAACGCAAGTCTGCTTGACAGTGAAGGTTGTAAGCAGGTGTGCGGATTTGCTGTTGTTGTGTGGCAGTGCTTCACATTGCCACCTGGCCACCTGGAGTGCATACTACATTGAATTTCACACACTTTTGCATCACCATATCCATGCAGATTTCCCACCCAAAACGCTCATCTAAATGCAGAATAAAAAGTGATAACGCAACACCACTTTTGCATTTTCTCTTCAGAATCGTTTCTGTGTAAACATAGCCTATGACTCTCCTCAGAGCGTTTTGCGTGCTTCTTTATTACGGACTTGTTTACACGAACACAGTTTTCACCTAAAAACTGAATACTTTTTTATTCGTTTTGCCCGTTCATTTGCACAACAACAGCATTTTAGGTGCCTGAAATGTATACTTTTGAACTTTTTAAGTTTTTGAAAACGGTATCCGGGCAAACAACAAAAACATGAATCTCTGAAGATGATGACATCATGCACATGTCTTCATTTTTCATTTTTGCAGATACGTGTGAATGGGAATCGTTTTGACCATGGTGTCAACTGTACATGGAAAATTCTAAAGAAAAACTGAAGAAGCATATCATTGTTTTTTAAAACATACCCTTAGCTTAGACTAACTGACGCCTTGGGAAGCATTTGACCAAGCTTCAATATCTGACGCTTTGGGGCGCCCTCTAGCGTCAGTCCATGACGCCCTAGGATTCGCGTGTAACCCTACCAAAGACCTAAACCTAACCGCGTCATCCAACTGACGCTAAAGGAAAGCGTCAGTTAGATGACGCTGTAGGATCGCGTCATGAACTGACGCCGAAGGGCGCCCAAAGCGTCAGATATTGAAGCTTGGTCAAAGGTGACGAGTTGGGGTGAGAATGTGTTGACTAAGGGGCTATTTGCACGTCACCCTTTTTACTGTTTAAAACTTTTTATGCATTTTGGCCATTCATTTACACGACACTGGTGTTTTGGGTGTCTGAAAATGCAAACTTTTAAAAACGGGTTTCAAAGTAGGCTACAAGTTTATGAAAACAATCTCTGTGTAAAGAACAAAAATCCTTGCGTATATAGTTTTTCATCGCAATCTAACGGCCTGGCAGCAGAATACAGATTTTTTAGTCGTTTCCGCAGATCCGTGTGAATGGGGATCGTTTTGACAATGGTGTCGTCTGTACTCAGAAAACTCACAGAAAAAACTTCTCCGTTTTAAGCTTATTGTTGTCGTGTGAGCGTACTCTATGACCATGTCTTTTTAGTGATAAAATAATATATTACCATTCAAAAGTTTGGGTTCAGTAAGATTTTATACTTTTATTCAGCATTCAAGGACTGCAAAAAATGCAGCTTTAATACGCATGAGATAATGCATCTACCCTAAGCTCAGCATGTAACTAATTTAGAAATCATTTACTTACAGACATTAAGGATACTTCAAATGTGTTTTTCATTTCCTCAATGGTCTACCTACACTTTTCACCTGGTAAATGATCAAAGGGTTAGTTCACCCAAAAACGTCTCGGTTACCGGATGTAACCCTCGTTCCCTGAGTCAGGGAACGGAGACGTTACGTCAGAAGTGACGGAGAACGGGGGTTTCGCATAGAAAGCCAATCCTCTTCGAGTATTTAACAATGAGCCAATGGCATGAAAATGCCTTGGGGCTGCGGAATTTGCATAGCGTACTCCGCCCCACCCTGTGGGTATAAAAGGAGGAAGTGAACGCAACCGCAGTATGTCTTCGCTGAGGAGCCAAGACTGAACTCGGCGTCTACCCAGCGGTACAGCAGAAGTGGCAAGGAGAGCGTAACGTCTCCGTTCCCTACTCAGGGAACGAGGGTTACATCCGTAACCGAGACGTTCCCTTTCGTAGTCACTTCGAGTTACGTCAGAAGTGACGGAGAACGGGGGTCTGTGCCATCACGCCATCTTCAAGCTGTCTTCCAGTGCCCTGCGAAAGTCTGGACTCCTGAACATATTACATTATTACCAGGAGTTCCTACTTTAACACAGGAATACCAAGGTACACTGGGAAGCATATCCCGGGAGGAACATGCTACCAATGCCTACCGAAGGAGGACTTACGGAAACACATGTGGCCGATTAGGGGCTACACATGGAGATACTGGAGCGCCAACCGCAGGTGGCAAGAACTCAGCTCCAGGGGTGGCAGATGGCTTGCCGAGGGAAGACACATGCTCAGAGAGGCTTACAGTGGAGAATACACATGAGACAGTTACCGTAGGGAACCGTGCACATGGATGCACCTAGCCGGCACCATAGCAAGCACAGTGGTGCCCGCATCATGAGTGCTGGAGGACTCAGGGCTTCGACAGAAGACTCAGCTGAGGAATATCGCACTTATCCAATCGGAGAGTGGAAGACGAGCAAGCGAAGACACTTAAGCGGGTCCAGTACTGGCGGAAGCGAGTACGTGAGAGGACACCGGCTCAATTCGCAGATTATAGAATCTCAGCGAAGGTGTTAGGTGTCGCCCAGCCTGCAGCTCTGCAAATGTCTGTTAGCGAGGCGCCATGCGCTAGAGCCCAAGAGGAAGCCACACTCCTAGTGGAGTGGGCCGTCACACCAAGGGGGCACGGCCGGCCTTGCTGCTGGTAAGACAAAACAATGGCATCCACTATCCAGTGAGACAGCCGTTGCTTTGAGAGAGCCCTTCCCTTCTGGCTCTCCCCATGACAGACGAAGAGCTGTTCTGAGGTCCTGAAACGCCGCGTTCTGTCAACGTGAGTACGGAGTGCACGTACTGGACAGAGCAGTGCCAAGGCTGGGTCTGCCTCCTCCAGGGGCAGCGCTTGCAGTGTCACCACCTGATCCCGGAAGGGAGTGGTGGGAACCTTGGGCACATATCCCGGCCGGGGTCTCGAGACCACGTGAGAGTAAGCCGGCCCGAACTCCAGGCACGCTTCGTCAACGGAGAATGCCTGCAGGTCCCCTACCCTCTTGATGGAGGCCAATGCAACCAGGAGTGCCGTCTTCATAGACAGAAATTTTAACTCTACCGATTGCAAAGGCTCAAAGGGAGGCCTCTGCAGAGCATTTAGAACTACCGCGAGGTTCCCAAGAGGGTACGAGGGGGGGACGAGGTGGATTTAGTCTCCTCGCTCCCCTCAGGAACCTGATGACCAGGTCGTGCTTCCTCGATACACTTACCATCCACTGCATCATGAGAAGCGGCAATGGCCGCGACATAAACCTTGAGGGTGGAGGGCGCTTGTCTCAGAGGAATAGGCCAAGGAGGTGCTGTCGCGAGGAGCATGAGTTCGGAGAACCACGTCTTGGTGGGCCAATAAGGGGCTACCAGCAAGACCTGCTCCTCGTCCTCCTTGATCTTGCACAACACCCGTGCAAGAAGGCTCACTGGGGAAACGCATATTTGCGTGGGCCCCGCGGCCAGCTGTGCGCCAGTGCATCTGTGCCGAACATACCCTCGGACAGGGAGTAAAACTGGGCACGAACAGGTCCCGGGAGGCGAACAGGTCTATCTGTGCCTCCCCGAACTGGTCCCAGATCAGCTGGACCGTCTGGGGATGGAGTCTCCATTCGCCGGAGATAGGGCGGACCCGTGACAGCTCGTCGGCCGCCAGGTTCCGGTCTCCTGGAATGTATACAGCACGAAGGGACCTCAGGTGCTTCTGACTCCATAGCAGGAGGTGGCGAGCGAGCTGCGACATCCGACGTGAGCGTAGACCACCCTGGTGGTTGATGTACGCTACTGTAGCGGTATTGTCTGAATGGACAAGTACGTGTTGACCCTTGATGCAGTGCTCGAAAGCGGTGCAGGGCCAGGCGTACTGCCAGCAGCTCGAGGCAATTGATGTGCAAGAGACGCTGGGGTCCTGTCCAGGAACCCGCGGCTGCATGCCCATTGCACATGGCACCCCAACCCGTGGTAGACGCATCCGTGGAGACAACGAGATGCCTGGAAACTCGCTGGAGAGGGACACCTGCCCGTAGAAAGCTGAGGTTCGACCACGGGAAGAAGGTTCGGCGGCACGCTGGAGTCACTGGAACTCGGAGCGAGCCGCGATGCCATGCCCACCTCGGGACTCGATCACGAAGCCACAGCTGAAGCGGTCTCATATGAAGCAATCCGAGCGGCGTTGCCGCGGCTGCAGATGCCATATGCCCCAGGAGCCTCTGAAAAAGTTTCAGTGGGACCGCACTCTTGCCCTCGAACTGTCGAAGACAAGTCAGCAGTGAGTGAGCGCGCTCGTTCGTGAGCTGCGCGGACATGGCGACCGAGTCTATCTCCGTGCCGAGAAAAGAGATCCTCTGCACGGGGCAAAGTTTGCTCTTCTCCCGGTTGACCCAAAGGCCCAGACGGGCTAGGTGCCGGAGCACCAGGTCTCTGTGTTCGCAAAGCTGATCTCGAGAGTGTGCTAGGAGTAGCCAATCGTCGAGGTAATTCAGGATGTGAACCCCGTGTTCGTGAAGGGGAACAAGGGCTGCCTCGACAATCTTCGTGAAGACACGAGGGGACAGAGCTAACCCGAATCTGAGAACTGTGTACTGATATGCCTGGCCTTCGAAAGCAAACCGAAGGAACGGTCTGTGTCGAGGCAAAATGGAGACATGAAAGTACGCGTCCTTCAGGTCGATCGCTGCAAACCAATCCTGAGGCCGAACGCATTCGAAAAGTTGGTGAGCATCTTGAACGACATTCGATGAAGGGAACGGTTCAAGATGCGCAGATCCAGAATCGGTCGTAACCCACCGGTCTTCTTGGGGACAATGAAGTAGGGGCTGTAAAAGCCGGACCTCATCTCGGCTGGAGGGACCGTCTCGATTGCACCCTTCGCCAGCAGGATCGCAATCTCCGCTCTCATGACCGGGGCGTTGCCACCGACCAAGGTCTGAGCGAACTCCCTGAAACGGGGAGGAGACCGTGCGAACTGAATCGCATAGCCGAATCTGATCGTTCTGATGACCCAGCGGGACAGGCCGGGGAGCTCTAACCAAGCTCCCAGGAATTGATCCAGCGGGGTCATGCGAACCACAGACGTCCCCGGAGGGGCAGCGAAGCAGAGCGACAGGCGTGCACACCGGAGGTATCCCGAGCGGGTGCATAGTCGAGCTCTGCTCCCCGACAGAAGAGACCAGGAAGGACCAGCGTTCCACGGGGGTCTGTTCTGCCAGGGTCTGGCGATAGAGGGGGAGGGGAGCCGTGTGGTCCGGGGACGACACACGCTCCCTTCCGCACCCTCAGAGACAGAGAGGAATGAGCGGGGCGACACCATGGGGCCTCGTGCACACTCATTCCGGTCTGTGTGCTCAGTGATGATGTCAAGTCTTTCTTTAACCAACTCATGGTGCTGCCCACCCGTGGGTGAGCAGCGGGGAGAGGAGAACAAAAGATTCTCCCCGGCCCTTCACCGGGGGAAAACTCTGACGCCATCACTGAGCAGCCCGTCTCAGGAACGCCGCTGAGCCTGAGGGGGCTGTGACGCTCTCTCTGCAGCTGCCTCGATGGCGCGGCCCGGGTGAAGGCTGCTGCTGAGGTCGCCGCCGTAGGGGAGGGGGGCCGCAGGAGGGCGTCCTCGGCGGCGAGCAGGCTGAGGCGGCTGAACCGACGGCTGGGTGGAGGCAGCAGCTGGCCGTCGGGGCAGGATGTGTTTGATCGCCTCCGTCTGCTCTGGGCGGTCGAGAACTGCTGGGCAAAGTCCTCAACCGCACCTGGGAAAGGGGGCGTCGAGCAGATGAGTCCGCTCGACATCCCGCACCTCCGCCAGCTTGAGCCATAGGTGATGCTCCTGGACCACACTAGTGGCCATCACCTGACCCAGGAACGAGCAGCCACTTCAGTCGCCCGGAGAGCGAGGTCAGTGGCCGCTCGCAGTTCATTGAACGAGCCCTGGTCAGTCCCGCCCTCATGCATATCCCTGAGCAGTTTGGCCTGGAAGACTTGTAAAGTGCTCATGGCATGCGAAGCGGCGGCTGCCTGTCCCGCCACGCTATAGGCCCTCGCCGCCAGTCGACGACGAGAACCTACAGGCTTTGGAGGGGTGCTTGGGAGGCCCCGGGGGACTGATCGGGCATCTCAGGGGGTCTCTCGCGAGAGAGCACCAGCTGACGGAGAGGTTCCACTTCGACGCATAGAGGTGTCTCGTGGAAGACGCTCTCAGCGGAAGTGATGGTTGCCGCCACCGCAGGTGGCAGCGAACTCAGACCTGCCTCGTCCTGTCCAGAAGCCACACGTGTAGCTTCCAGAGATCGAGGACGAGGGTGCCACAGAGTGCCCCGTCTCTGAGTGAGTAGGTCGCATACCCATGGGCAGCCGCATCAGCGAGGGGAGGAAAGGCGGGGGAGGCTGACGGGCGGACACGGGAGGTCAAAGGAGCCTGCCATGTCTTCGTCAGCTCCGCATGCAGCTCGGGGAAGAATGGTATTGGGGTCGGCTGTGGCCTTGTGGCGGCGGCTTTACCCAAGTACCACTCATCCATCCGTGAGTGATCGGGGTGGGGCGGAGGATTCCACTCCAACCCGATACTCACGGCGGCCCGAGAAAGCATGGCCGTCATCTCAGGATCGGACACGGGCAACGCTGGCACTCCCGAGGGAGGCAACGCCGCCGTATCCTCCTCCGAGGAATCGAGCCCGCCTTGTGATGCTGTGATCGACATCACATCCTCCTCTGGAGCACCGAACGAAACAGACGGTGCCTGCGAAGAAGCCGACGTCTGAACCGTTCCAGTGCTCGCTGGCTGCAACACCGTTGCGGTGGGTGTGGCCCGAGGAACTCAGCGTCGGGGTTTGTTCCACACTGTCACCGACAGATCACCCTGGCCGCGAGCCGAAGAGCTTCCCCGGGTAGAGGAAGCAGATCGGGTAGCGGAGGCGGGGACTCTCACAGTAAGATCATTGAGTCTCGATCTCAGTGTTGAGATGGTCATATTCCCACAAAAGGCACATGACTCATCCACGAGGGCTGCTTTAGCATGACGAAGACCCAGACATACAAAGCAGCGATCGTGGCCATCAGATGAGGAGAGAAATCGACCACATCCAGAAGAACACGGGCGAACCATCTTTAAAAAGACGTGCCACGTGTAGCTCTTTTAGAAGAGAGGAGGAAATTCACTCTTTCAGCGCTGAGGCGACCAGGGAGAAGCGCAAAGTCTGGCAGACCACTGCTCAGATCGCAGGCAATGCAGAATCTCGCTGGGTACCGCCGTCACACCAACGCTGGAGAGGACGCTCGTCTCGAAGAGTCTTGAATCAGTGATAAATGGCTTGTGGAGTGAAGAATGCTCTTGGCTCCAAAGCGAAAACATACTGCGGTTGCGTTCACTTCCTCCTTTTATACCCACAGGGTGGGGCGGAGTACGCTATGCAAATTCCACAGCCCCAAGGCATTTTCATGCCATTGGCTCATTGTTAAATACTCGAAGAGGATTGGCTTTCTATGCGAAACCCGTTCTCCGTCACTTCTGACGTAACTTCGAAGTGACTACGAAAGGAATGAAAATTATGTAATTAATGACTCACCCTTATGTCATTCCAAGCAGGTATGAAATGAACAGGTTCGGTAGTAGACTAATTTTAATGGATATGAAATGCAGCAGGCAGTCAGTCAGAACTGTATTAGATGGCTTTCGGAAAGGACTCTGACTGAGCTTGGCGAAGGACTGCTTATTGAACGTCTCTTTGGAGATCAGCACTGGAGGAGTAAAAGCTCCTGCCCATAGGCATTCAGACACTCTGACAGCGTGTTATAGTGAGATGACTTGAAGTGAGTGTGCAGTTGTGGTCACTAATCCAGAGAAGGCTAACTGTCTTTACTCACTGCTTGGCTCTTCAAACGACAGAGGGGGCTGCCCGGGCCAACTAGCCGGTGGCAGGTTGAGGAAGGCTGGTCCCTGGCCTCCACCGGCTCCCTGTAGCAAGGTCACGTACTGTATCAGCGCCAGATGGCTAAAGCTGTTATCTCTTGGATCTCTGCCACCCGTGTTCCTACGAACACCTTGTAGCGACATGAGCTGGAAGTAAGCCTTTTGAGCACGGTGGTGGAGTCTGACCAGAGTGTAGTGAAGTGAATGGGAATTGTAAGTTCTGTATTCATTAGTTGGGAGAGTCGTGCTCCAGTGAGAGCGGCACACAGCTCTAAGCGTGGTATAGATTGCTGGCGGCGATAAAGATGACTTCCACTTGACCTTCTTTGTCTTCTGTCCACAGATAGGCCACGGAACCATATGCCTGCTCAGATGCATCACAGAAAACGTGGATGTCATGTCTACAGGACGGGTGATCCATCTTTGAGCTGACATAGCATCGAGGTAAGGATATCTTCTCTATTTCACTCAACTCTTTCTCCCACTCGAACCATGAAGTAAGGAGTTCCTCAGGTAACTGGGATCATCCCACTCATGCTTCTTATCCTATAATCGCCGGACCAATACCTTCGCTCGGGTGGTGTAAGGGATCATATAACTGAGAGGATCATATTGGCTGGCCAGCACGGGGTAGATACTGCCCATTGTCACAGTAGAGCAGCGGCTACCTCTGTGTTTGTAATGTAGGGTGTCAGACTGACAATGCCAGTGTAATCCGAGCGTAGACTCATGGACGTCTTGTTGGCCGTGACTAATCCAGAGGTCACAGGTATTTGATCTCGACTCAGAAGGGAGGTATAGGTAAAGGTGGCACAACAGGGACTGCATGTGGTACCAAAGGGGAGGACTTTCCACTGGTACACGTCAGGGGGTTGTTCTGGCTTCAGGTCACGCCACAGGAATCTGAGTAAGGGCATGTCATCAGGGAGCAGCCTCACCTGGTGAAACATACCCCGAATATCACTGCTTATGGCCACCAGATGCTCTCGGAAGCAGATCAGAACTGCTAGAAGGTATGAGCCTAGCATGGGTCCTGGAAGGAGGAACTCATTAATACTTTGACCTTCATATTGGAAGGAGCAGTTATAGACAACCTGATTCTTTTTATTATGTTGCACCATATGGTGAGGAATGTACCATGACTCTGCAGATCTCATCACTTCCCTCGGTTGCAGCTTGGCTATGTAACCTGCCTCCTTCAGCCTAGTGATCTCCGCCTGGTAGGCCGATGCCTGATCTGGATTATTCAGCAGTCTCCTCTCGACCCTCCTTAGCTGTGGAAGAACGGCTTATTTGGCCATGGTTAGCTGTGGCATACTCTGACTCCTCAGCAGCGGTATGGCATACCTCATAGTCCCTTCCACCTCCACTCTCACAGTCTTCTCCTGCAAGAGCCTAATAGCTTCTTAGTCTAGCTTGGATCTCATTACCACATTGTTGCTGCGGTACGGAATCACATCCATCTGCCATAATCTCTCTATGTGAGCAAACAGATCTGATTCGATTATTTTCGATACTTCAAAATTTCCCGCTAAGATCGATTTCTATTTCGATTAATCCTCAATTTTTTTCCCCCTTGATATCTATTAAGTTTCAAATAAATCAACAAAAATATATATTTTGCCTTTATTGAGAATACAGAAACGGTATTCTATTCACAGTGTGCATGTCGTGCTCAAAGCACTGCAAACAGAACAGCAAATGTAACAGTTACTGCATCTAGAGTTACAATAAAGTGCCATCAGATAAATTGTAATTAGAACAAAATAAAATAATTAAGCCTAATGCTTACAGTGCAGGTCTACTATGGCCAATTAGCATATTCACTGTTAAAACAAACAAACAAGACTGACCTCTACAGCCTAAATTTCAATTACATCAACCCTGCAGTTATCCAGATAATAAGTGTTCTGATTTTACCGATTCCATTTACACCTGCCTGGCCACATAAATGTGTTTTTGCAAAATGGATATAAATCCGAATCTTCAACTCCCGTGTTATATGCAGATTTAATGGATTGCATTAAATCCATTGGTCCCTGGTTAACTCTTTGAAGTTGTGACATCCATTAAGGAAATGACTGGCGTTATCACAATAAGGGCAGTAGGCACGTAACTTCTCTTGAGACCTGGTGGAGCTGGACTCGGGACTCTGGACACTCTGCGTTCACTGTCTACAGCAGGCTTCTCTGTACCCAGCAGGTAACTTGTAGATCGACTAGGAGGCTTGGGGTTGTAAAGACCTTCTCGTTTTTTTAATAGCTAAAGGTGTAGCATAAGTAGCTGTCTTGGGTGTCGTCTTGGACCTGGAGCTCATACTCTACCCAGTCTGCAAAGTCGATGAGGGTGGAGACTGTGATCCTAGATGTGTGGACATATCTCTTAAAACAGATCTGGAGCTTGTGGGGAACTTGCCCTGGAGTCTGGACATGTGTGAGCCACATTCCAACTCAGATGCTCCCTCAGATCCCAACTGCTCCAACATACTTACCAATGAGCATACACGGAGGGCAAAGAACTTGAATGCTTTAACATCACCTGGCTTGAGATTGGGACCTTCTAGTACTTCAGCGATATTACGCTGCATAAGCTTGTGGGGTTTACCTTACATCTTCACAAGAGCTTGCAAAGTGTCTGTATAGGGTCTAACTGAGTTACAGTAGGAATCTGCTACTAGTAGGGCCTCTTCTAGCTCTAAATGATCAGTCAGGATCTGATATTTAAAGTCGTTCACTCGCATTTGTTGGCAGAAGAGTCTGAGTACCATCCGTAATCTTGAAAACTGTCTGGGGTCTGCTGCTGCTCAGACGGGGGATGGTAGGCTTAGGGCCTTGGTAAACCTGCTCATAAACAGGCTGCATTTCTGCTTCAGGCGTCAGCTCTGGGCATGGAGTCTGGTAGAACTCTCTAACCACTTTGTTGACAGCTGCTTCTAGCACTAGGTTGCTCGTCGTCATGCTGAACAGCTGTTGCAGGCAGTGCTGAGTGGGGGTAGGACCTCTGAGAGGGGACAGAGCAACTCCTTCCAGCATACAGGTGCTCTGGCCTGGGTGAAAACGTGAACTCTGGGCAGATCAATCTGAGAGGAACCTCTCCAGCATACTCTGTAGAACCTCTCTGTCTATGGACGGTTGGTGGCACATGGGTGCGAGGGGCTGGAACTGGCGTTACTGGTCGACCAGGAGTCCCTCTTTCTGTGGCTATCTGATGAATTTCCTGCTTTAACGTAGCATTCCCCACTTGGAGCCCTCGCAGCGTGGACAGTATCTCAGGTAGAATGTGACTGCGAAGCTCATTGCTATCTCTTTTCATCTCAGTCCACATAGCTTTAATATCAAACAGCTGCTGGTCTTGGCGGAGTTCATTATACTCTGGTGCCACATCTTCTGCTGTATCTGGCCATTCATCACATAGCAGTAAGTTATCTGCATACGGTGACTGGCTCTCTGGAGAAGATGATCGTGACATGCTCTCAGCCGTGGGAGGAAACAGAGGTAATGCTCTCTTCATATTCGCTGAATCAGTAACTTGATAATCTACTAGATGTGCAGGTACCCTTATCTGTCGTCTGAGGTCGAACAACAGGTGTAGCTAGCTCAAAGTGGGATGTCTTCTCTCTGCTGTGATTCACACTCCGGCTCGAAGGACCATTTGTAATGAACAGGTTCGGTAGTAGACTGATTTTAATGGATGTGAAACGTAGCAGGCAGTATTAGATGACGCTGTATTAGAACTGTATTAGATGACGCTTAGTTGAACAAAAACACCAAGCAGGGTTCAAACTTCACTTATTTACTGGAGAGCTGGTAGATTTACATGGGGTATGTAGGTGTGGTTCAATAACAAATTAAACAAAGAAATAAACATTAGCATACATAAACATTATACATAAAAAACATTATTACCAGCATTCAGTCTAACAAACATATTAAAGCTCCAGTAGGGAGTTTTGAGAAAACGTTGACTTAGTCTGAAAATTTGAATTTTCCAATACATGTAACTTTATGTTGCACTCTTTCTATAAGTTATAAATTATTTGCTTAGCAGAGTGCGTGACATTTTTTCAACATGTTATGCGGCTAGTTTTGACAATGGGCTGACAAATTAGACAAGATTGTTTATCGTCATCGGTCTTTTTCCCTTTACCTCTTTGTTTTATGAGCAGGTGTCCCTCGAGAATTGGCAGTTTAGGGTACTTCTCCGTCATAAGAACAGCACTTGCAGCTCGCCGGCGATCTTGAGTTTGAACGATGGTACGCGCTCGCGCTGTGCAAGAGAGGGGTGTGATCAGCGCAGGTGTGTACACGAGTGTGATTGACACTGCTAAGACATTCCTCCTGGCTCTGATTGGTTGTTTCTGACGGGAGCGTTGTATTTCTGCAAATGGCAATAGGACCACTGGGAGGAGCCAGAGGAGCTTGATTTTTTTCACAGATTATCTGTCTCATATTTTACTGTCAGGACATAATGACAGTTTTAACAATTATGTAAAAAATTTTTTTACAAAAGTTACCTACAGCAGCTTTAAGGAAATGAAAGCTTTAGCTTAAGTTCTGTCAGGAAGACTCAATCAGCGCGTCACGTATTGTCTCATTCCTATCCAATCAGGTGTTAACAATCACAGTATAAAAGATCGGTACTTACACTTGTCTGAGTTCGCAGATGCTGACGCTGCCATTCATGCTCTCGCTCAGTTGCCAGCAGCATGTTTCAGGAAATGCATATTGTTTTCTATTATTGAGTTCGGACAATGGATATGTCCCACCGTATCTCCTGCTACACGTGCTGCCCCGTGTTCAGCGCCGCATCTCCTCGTTTGCACAGTGGTCTCAGGAGAGTTCTATTAAACAAGGCCTTTCATGAGAAATTCTGCTCCTCCAGGCCTAAACGCCCTGGGTATAACCAATCCGTTAAATGTTTACGTTGTCAAAAGCCTCAACAGCGTCAGCTCAGCCAGGATAATACGGCAGGAAGAGAACTATGTCATCCTCAAACAATCTGTCCAGCAAAGGACCTAGCCGCCTGCACGGGCGCATTATCGCGCAGATCACCGATCCACCGACATGAATCAACAACTCTGCAAGTCACGAGAGGCGATGTTCCCTCGCTGGTCCAAGTTCAAGCTCCATTTCCAAGGCTTTCAGGTCGGGTTTCAAGTTTTGGTTGGCGCTCCCACCAGCTACTGTTAATATGTCCCCTCTATCATGATTAAACTTCATCCAGGTAAGTATTCTCACTTGTTTACTACACCAGCGGCAGAGTTCAAATCGGAGTCCACGGTGACGTGGCGAACATGTTTATCCTGATCTGCAGACTGCAACGGTGCCGCGATAGCTCGCCTTAAAGGGAAATGTTCATTGCAAGTGTAAGCAAGTTTCTAATAATAAATAAATAAATAAATCTAATAATATCAGCGACAGCATTGTTGATATCATGCTCTTGCGGACATGTTTGAAAATAGCCTACCTCTAACAACCGATCTGATTCAATATGAATGAATGAATAAATAAACCTGAGTTAAAGGGAAGTCGTTCAGTTGGCTGTTATGCATACCTTATCGGATATCTCTTCAATGGCAGTTAATTACATATTTGCTTAAGTGTTGGTATTTCACAAACAACTATTTCAACATATTTAGGCTACTTTAATTCATTATAAGTCCCTTAATGAAATTAGATCTACAATATTGGAAATGTGCACAATCGTTGTACTATTCAAACTTTTGTAATGATTTTGGCCAGACTGAATCAACCGTCCTCCAAGGACTCGGACCCCCCCCCACACACACACACACACAAACACACACACACACATACACCGCCACACACATTCTTCCACTCACTGGAGTGAGATCATGTTACAAGACTGTGGAATGTGCTTTATGTCTCTGACCCAAGAGATGGACTTTTCTGTGTTAAAAGACATTTAACCAGATATATTCATCTGTGTTTCTATGTATGTTTATTTTTCCCCAGGTCACGGTGAAATATCTTTGTTGGTTGCAGCATAAAACAGGAATTAGAAATAACTTCCTTAGGCATTGTAAACAGAAGTATATGTTCATTTAATGTAACATAATGCTCCTTGGTGTCTCTAGAATACGTACCAGATGAACGACCCGAATATGTACAGAGATGTAAAGTAAAGTGTGTTTTTTAATATGTTTTACTGCCTGTCCAATCTTAATTTGGTTATCTAGATCAGTAAAGGCTAGATTAATCTTCTAAGCTCACTCAAGGTTCGTTTCGTCTGCTCTTCGAGTCATTCTATAGCGGTCGTTAGCGTCCTTAAGGTTTTGGCGCGGTCGCAAAATATATTGTATCATTGTGTTGTGTTAACAAAGCAGGGTCATCAAGGCAGATCTTATTGTTAGGCGATCACGCCGTTCCTGAGACGTTAATCCGGCTATCAATCGTCTTCAAAATTATAATTAAGGTTGAGATTATTCCTGCAATGAAAGCCATAGCAATGCGCTTTCACTCTTTGTTACCGGCTTTCAGATGACTTTTGGCCTTCAGCAACCCACATTTTGTTGTTTGTTAAATTAGTAATGTTTTGCTTTTCTTTCAGATTCCTGTTTACACTTCCTAATCACTACCGATTTTCCTCCTTGTCTACAATTACAAAACTGTAATTTAATATTCTTCCATTCATAGTTAGCTCGCAGGCATTCAAATTCAGGCAAGTATTTTAATACTAATTATCCAAGTCCGTTCACCGTACCCTCTCTCGGTTTGCTACTCGAGGCATAGCCAAGACCTGTAGTAAACCTCGGATAAACGCCTGCCAATCACAGTGCATCACAAGATCAAAAAATGTGTATAATTGTGCCTTTGTCGCAGGATATTTGGTGGGTCTCTCCGATGTGTTCGGATCAGAATTCCCCACAGATAATTTTGAATAGCATGTCGGAATGATAATTTCGAAGATCATTATGCATATCGTTCTGCCTATCCCTTTGGATGCGGCAGGGCAGTTACTCCTGGCTCAGGGGTGGGAGTTTCAACACTTCGTTTTGCAGCTTCGATTACCTCTCACCAACAATGTTAATCTTTTCGCTTGTTCAACCGGCATCATTCAAGATGGAGAGACTCAAGCCAACATATAGAAAACATTCTGAATGGTTATTCATGAATTATGTAGCTCATCGTAGCTATCTCAAGTCACTAATTAGCTTATTCTGTCTCAATATTCTTTAAATCATGTTCTGTGGGCAGGATTCATGCAAATTTAGGTCAGGATGCACTAACCCAGGAGGAATTTTGTTTGCTTCCCTCAGAGCTGTTCTAGCTTTAAAAGGCAATTCTTAAATTTCTCCCATTGCTTGAACTTCGAGCGTCGTAACCTCGAAGATATTGGTCCCGTTTATACGATGGTAGCCAGTCACCAGGGCAGCAGTGGCTCAGAGGTCATGGAAGTTGTCTACAAACCAAAAGGTTGGTGGTTCAATCCACGGTACCACCTGACCAAGTTTCGAGGTGTTTGCGGGCAAGACACCTAACCCCAGCTGCTCCCAACAAGCTGGATGGCGCCTCGCATGGCTGACACCGTGTCGGTGTATGAATGAGGCAAATGTAAAGCGCTTTGGTGACTATTGGGTCTGTGAAAGCACTATATAAATGCAGTTCATTTATTCAGATGGTAGCTGTCTGTTACAGCGTTCATGGCTCATGCTTCCAGGGGATTCCCTCCAGGAGCTAAATACACAGATTTTCTCCATGGTCTTTTTCCGATCTGCCTTCCTCACCTAATTTATTTACTCTCTTTTTAGAACTCTAAGAATGACTTTCTAGGCTCTGTATCACATTATCAATACATAAATTAGTAATCAATTAGGTTCCTGGTAATCTATGATTAATTTCTTAATTCCCCTCCATTTATCCTAACTAAAGAGCACTTCTCTCTAACCATAGTTCAGGACTCAAGTTCCTGCCCTCAAAGCTGCTGCTTATCCCCCTCCCTTTATGCTGGTTAAGCATTCTGGATTGGGGCAGCCACCACAGCAGCTGAATGAGGAGAGTCTACAGATGCTGTCAAAATGATGGGAAGATGGTCTTCCTCAGCTTTTGAATCCCACATAAAGAACTTATTCTTAAATTATCATTGAAGCCCAGCAATCTCTCCATCAATAATCCAGGTAAATCCTCTCGCAACTACTGGTGGTGGTGGTACTACGTTATCTACTGGAGCGCAGTTCAAATTGCACTATCTGATAAAGCCCCTCCGTATTTGTCTCTGTGTTTTGTCCGCGGTGTCTCCGCTTGTCTTCTGTCTTTATGCGATCCTCCTCGGCCACTAGTTTAGCCGTGGTCCGTGCAGGCTATCGTGGCTTTGTCAGTACGGTCCATCGTGGCCTGGTCTGTTTGGTCTAGTGGCCTCGTTTCGTGATTTGTCTTTCATGTGGCATTAGCGGCCGGTGTGGCTCCTAAGCGGTCTCGTCTCTGTGGTCTCCCATGGCCGTGTGGCCTACTGTGGCCTTGTCCTCTAAGGTCCATCGTGGCCTAGTGACCTCTTAGGGGTCTTGGTTTTATGTGGCCCTACAGCCGTGTCTATGCTTAGCTCGTTATGTGTGGCCTCTAGTGGCTCTGTGGCCTATTGAAGCCTGTCCTATATGTGGCCATTCGTGGCATATGGTCCATCGCGACCTTCCGTGTGGCTTAGCAGCTCTGTCTCATAGGTTTGTCTTCATGTGGCATTAGCGGCCGGTGTGGCTCCTAAGCGGTCTCGTCTCTGTGGTCTCCCATGGCCGTGTGGCCTACTGTGGCCTTGTCCTCTAAGGTCCATCGTGGCCTAGTGACCTCTATTGGTCTTGGTTTTATGTGGCCCTATGGCCGTGTCTATGATTAGCTCGTTATGTGTGGCTTCATGGCCTTTTGAAGCCTGTCCTACATGTGGCCATCCGTGGTCTGTGGTCCATCGCGACCTTCTGTGTGGCTTAGCAGCTCCGTCTCATAGGTTTGTCTTCATGTGGCATTAGCGGCCGGTGTGGCTCCTAAGCGGTCTCGTCTCTGTGGTCTCCCATGGCCGTGTGGCCTACCGTGGCCTTGTCCTTCAAGGTCCATCGCGGCCCAGTGACCTCTAGTGGTCTTGGTTTTATGTGGCTCTATGGCAGTGTCTATGTCTAGCTCGCTATGTGTGGCCAACCACGGCCTTTGTCATGTGGCTCATTGCCTGCGGTCAAGCTGACCTTGTGTTTTATGTGGTCTATCATGGCCTGTGGTCAAGCTGACCTTGTGTTTATGTGGTCTATCATGGCCTGTGGTCAAGCTGACCTTGTGTTTATGTGGTCTATCATGGCCTGTGGTCAAGCTGACCTTGTGTTTATGTGGTCTATCATGGCCTGTGGTCAAGCTGACCTTGTGTTTATGTGGTCTATCATGGCCTGTGGTCAAGCTGACCTCGTGTTTATGTGGTCTATCAAGGCCTGTGGTCAAGCTGACCTTGCGTTTATGTGGTCTATCAAGGCCTGTGGTCAAGCTGACCTTGTGTGTATGCGGTCTATCATGGCCTGTGGTCAGGCTGACCTCGTGTTTATATGTCTAGCATGATGGGCCAATGGGCCCGGTTCTATAAAATAAATACAAATATATAAATTAATAATTTTGTAAATAAATATCTTATCTGTATTCTTCTTTCTCGTTTCAGGTACCGCAAGACCCACGACTGGTGGGTATATTTATTTACAGTTCTTTGGGGGCGGGCCCCGTCCTTGTGGAATTATTCTTCCACTTCTCTTCGGGGGTCGGCTGCGCCCCCACCTTCATCTCAGGCGGGACATGCAGATTCGGCTAACCTCGCTTTGCTCGCTAAGGACGGGGCCTACGCCAAAGAACTCATAAATTTATGCTTGCTGAGCTGTCAATAAATGTATACTGCTTTTCAATTTATCTCCCGAGTCTTTCTGGTAGAAATGAAAGCTTTAGCTTAAGTTCTGTCAGGAAGACTCAATCAGCGCGTCACGTATTGTCTCATTCCTATCCAATCAGGTGTTAACAATCACAGTATAAAAGATCGGTACTTACACTTGTCTGAGTTCGCAGATGCTGACGCTGCCATTCACCTCCATCCTCCCCAACCACCACCAAGATGGTACCTTCCCCTCCATCCTCCCCATCACCACCACCAGGATGGTCCCTTCCTTACCTCCAGGGGGTCGGCTGCGCCCCCACCTTCATCTCAGGCGGGACATGCAGATTCGGCTAACCTCGCTTTGCTCGCTAAGGACGGGGCCTACGCCAAAGAACTCATAAATTTATGCTTGCTGAGCTGTCAATAAATGTATACTGCTTTTCAATTTATCTCCCGAGTCTTTCTGGTAGAAGTGCTATCAGACAGAATAATTATTCAAACATCACCACAGGAAAGCGCGGTAACACTTTATTTGACGGTGTCCGCGTGATACAGAGTAATTAGTTAAATAATTACTTAGTAGTAAACATTGTAATAACCAGGGTGCGATTTGCCCCTCAAAGTGATCAGTGCTACTACACTAGTGGTGAGACGGATCTGAAAAACTTATCATGGATCCGTGGTTTGATTAAAGTCAATTTTATTTTTAAATGCGCTACTTTGGCTGACTCTCATATAGCTGCCGCTCTGCACAAGTCTGCAGACTGCTCAATGTCCCGCCCACGGCGCTATCCTGATTGGTTGCACCTCACAGATAATAGCAGGAAGATAATTGAAAGGAAGGCACCATCGCTATTCAGAATAAACATCACAATCTGAATCTGTTTCTATGATGACAAGCAGTGCTATTGTCCCAGTCACTGAGAATGCCCGAAGTTATACATACGGTGTTTCACTCAAGTCAAGTCAAGTCAAGTCTTTAATTTGCCAGAACGACCCACATCGCCTGGAATTCATTTTGGTGAATTGGCTCACACAAGACAATACAACATAACATATACAATAAAAACATGAAATCTAAACAGAAAACAAATACTAAGATTGCTGCTAATAAATAGAATAAAACTAATCAGGCAAAGTGCTAGTGCGTTTAGTGACCCTGAGAAGAAATAGATTGTTATTGTGAGTTGAGAGCCCTCACAGCTTGCGGGTAAGTGCTATTTGAAAATCGTGTGGTTCTAGATCTTATGCTTTCTAACCTTCTGCCTGATGGTAGAGGGATGAAAAGGCAATTAGCAGGGTGTAATGGATCCTTGAGTATTTTCAGACCAGTTTTGAGTAGTCGGATGTTATATATATCACAGATCTTAGGGAGGTCCAACCCAATAATTCTTGATGCAGTGCCAACTACCCTGTTCAATGCAGACTTGTCCTCTGCCGAGCAGCTGCCCCACCATACAGTGATGGAGAAAGTGAGAATGCTCTCTATCACAGCCCTATAAAAGTGGAGCATTCCAGCCTTGGACACTTTAAATTTTCTAAGTTGTCTCAAAAAGAAAAGTCGCTGCTGAGCTTTTTTAACAGTTTGGCTGACATTAAGGTTCCATTTGAGACTAGAGGATATAATGGTCCCAAGGAACCTGAAACTTTCCACCCTCTCCACAGTTTTGTCCTTGATGGCAAGGGGCTGGAGCGACTTAATATTTTTGCTCCTAAAATCAACAACCATTTCCTTGGTTTTGGAGATGTTAAGGGACAAGTTGTTAATTGTGCACCACTCCGCCAGCAAGGACACTTCTGTTCTGTAGGCCGTTTCATCATCATTAGTAATGAGGCCTACCACAGTGGTATCGTCTGCGAATTTAAAAATTTTGACTGAATCATGATGAGAAAAACAGTCATTGGTATAAAATGAATATAAAAGGGGAGACAGAACACACCCTGGGGGGTGCCAATGCTGGTGATCATTGATTTTGACAATAGGCCATTGACCCTAACCACTTGAGATCTATCAGTTAAAAAGTCAAGAATCCACTTACATATGGACTCCTTGACCCCAATCCCAGGAGTTTGTCACACAATCTCATTGGTATAATATTATTAAAAGGAGAACTAAAATCAATAAACAAAACCCGTGCATATGTAGCTGGCCCCTCCAAATGTTGAAGAATATTATGAGTGCAAAGAGAAACTGCATCTTCAACAGACCTGTTCTCCCTATATGCAAATTGAAGAGGGTCAAGTGACGTTGCTGAGAGGTGATTAGCCACTAATCGCTCAAAAACTTTCATGATAACAGAGGTTAGGGCCACTGGTCTGTAGTCATTCAAACAATTCACATTCGACTTCTTGGGGACAGGAATGATTACCGCTGATTTAAAACATGCTGGAACTTTACATACTCTAAGGGACCAATTAAAAATGTCAGTGAAAACATACGACAACTCATTGGCACACCATTTAATAGTGGCAGCAGAGACCTGGTCAGGGCCTGATGCCTTCCTACAATTTTGTTTCCTTAACAGTGATCTGACCTCTGTTTCTTCTATCAGAAAAGGTGGTTTCGAGAGGGCCTATGTCATTGAGGAAATTAGAGCTGACTGCACATTCCGAATAACATTCAAATCTACAATAAAATTCATTTAGTTTATTAGGTAGTAAAGGGTCATCATCATAAACTGTGTACTTGTTCTTATAATTAGTAATCTGTTGAAGGCTTTGCCAAACACCCCTGTTATCATGGACACCAAGCTTAGCTTCAAGTTTGGCCCTATAGTCAGCTTTAGCTTTTCTAACGGCCTTTTCAAATGCATATTTAGCCAGAGAATACTGATAGTTATCTCCACTCTGGAAAGCACTTTTTCTCTCCAGATACAACATTCTAATATCCTTACTAAACCATGGCTTGTTATTGCTATAAACAGTAACAGTTTTAGAGGGAAAACATAGATTTTCAGCAAAGTGAATATATGAAGTAACAGCATCACAGTATTCATCTAGGGTAGTGAACTCATCCCTAAAGACAGACCAGTCAGTAGTATGAAGGCATTCTTTCAGTTCATTTTGTGCTTGTATAGACCATTGTTTGATCACTTTTTCTGTCGGCTTAGTAGATTTCAGTCTCTGACGATATCGAGGGATGAGGAAGATAGTGTTATGATCTGACCGACCCAAAGGGGGCCAGGTAGTAGAATGATACGCATTCGCAATTGCACAGTAGCATTTATCGGTAACACTTTAGAATACTGTATCTTACTTTCTGCATAACTAATAAGGAATTAATGAAGAACTAATAGGTAATTCTTTGTTAACACTTAAGTCACTACTGTTAACTACTAAGGAAGATGTGTTAACTAATCAGTATGTAATATAATGTTATGATTGTGTTAAGTATCAGTTAGTTAATCAATAGCTAATGACTTCTGTCATAGGCCTACCTCCTGAAAAACTACTATTAATTATCTATTAATTAAGGTTCAAGAAAAATAACTATGAAGTAACTACTAATTAACAGTCATACACAGTAGTCAGTTTGTCATTCTTCAGCACTAATAAGAAAGATAAGTTCAGACATTTACCTATAGGCTCTGATCTGCAAATAAGCAAAAACATATCATATTACACCTTATTATTATACTTAGTTCTTAAACATTTTAAACTTCTTTTGCACAATACACAGAACAAAATATTCCGGCAATATCGCGGTAGCCACATACACTGACCCTGGGTTCTCCCAAGTTTTTTTTTTTTTTTTCATTCTGTCACGTGATGGAGTTTTGGCTCCTTGCCGCCTTTTTCACCTCTTGCAAATAATTGTCATGCATTTTACAAAGGTTTAGATGATTATGATATATATATAATATATATATATATATATATATATATATATATATATATATATATATATATATATATATATATATATATATATATATACATATATATTGTATTTTTTTTTCAGTAAGTTTTATTTGAGTCAGAAATATGTGGTAATTCTTTATTAATTACTAATGGGTTCCCTGTGTTGTCACTTTAGAATACTGCTCCAGGTTCTAAGTAATTCCTGAATAACTATTTAAAAGTAATTTATTAATTACTAATAAGTTCCTTATATTTTCACTTTACAAGACTGTTTCAGATTATAAGTAGCCTAATTCCTGGATAATTATTTGATAATTCTTTATTAATTACTAATGGGTTCCCTATATTTTCACTTTAGAATACTGTTCCAGCTTCTAAGTAATTCCTGCAGAATTATTTGATACTTATTTATTAATTACTAATAAGTTCCCTATATTTTCAGTTTCCCTCAGTCGTTGCCTCAAATACATGAATTTACTCAGTGGCATTCTATGCTGAGGAAAACAGACACACACAGTACTGTATATAAAATATACAAATAATCTGAGGTTAGTTTTGTATGACTGTTCAGTAGTTACTTCTTAGTTATTTTTCTTGAATCTTAATTAGTTGATGATTAATAGTAGTTCTTCAGGAGGTATGACAGAAATCATTAGCTATTGATTAACTAACTGATACTTAACACAATCATAAAATTATATTACATACTGATTAGTTAACACATCTTTCTCACATCTCTTAGTAGTTAACAGTAGTGAAGAAGTAGTTAATGAAGAATTACCTATTAGTTCGTAGCAGTATGAATCTGCTGCTTGAACTTGGGTAGTGATTTCTTTAAGTCCACGTGATTAAAATCGCCTAAAATCAAAACCACGGAGTCTGGGCTAGAATTCTCCACCTCCGTTATGAGAGCCGCCAGCTGCCTGCAAGCCTCCTTGGCTCCCGCTTTAGGTGGGATGTAAACAGCGCGAAAACTACGAGGAGAACTCCGCGGAGATAAAAGGGTCTGCATTTAACTATGAAGCATTCCAGCTCCGGTAAACAATGTCGCGAGAGGACGACAGCGTTGGTGGACCAGCTTTGGTTTCTGTAGAAACAGACACCCCCACCTGACTTCTTCTGTGAATCCTGCCGCGATCGATCAGCTCGTAGAAGTGTGAACCGGGCAGGAGAAGACCCTCATCCGGCGTGCTGCCATCCAGCCACGTCTCAGTCAGGCATATGACAGAACAGTCAGAAGCGTCCCGCTTGATCGAATCAGGGTAGCCAGCTGTCATGTTTGTTAGTCAGGGAGCGGACATTCGACAGGATCATGCTGGGAAGCGGAGAGCGGTGAACCCTCTGTCTTAATCGAACCAAAACTCCCGCTCGTTTGCCTCTCTTCCTTGCAGTTTGCTTGTGCCTGTAAGCTTTAGATTGACTGTCAATATTTCCGGCAGCATTTCTCC
Source organism: Hybognathus amarus (assembly GCA_030378365.1). Lineage (NCBI taxonomy): Eukaryota > Metazoa > Chordata > Actinopteri > Cypriniformes > Leuciscidae > Hybognathus > Hybognathus amarus. The sequence continues at coordinate 62,218 of JAQIUQ010001500.1, forward strand.
AATGATCGGAGGCCGGGAAGTTTTGCAAAGTGTCCCGAATATATAATAGTTTCATGTCTGTCATATGTAATCAGACTGACAGAATTGTTAACAAAACAGAGCAAAACGAGACAAACATAAACACAGAGCCACACCGCGTCGCCATAGATCGGCGCCATCTTTGCTTTATCTTTGCTTTAAGATGGCGCCATCTTTGCTTTAGTCTTTTCAACTGAGACTAAAGCAAAGGTTTTTTGATTAGTCACTCACTCTTGAAAGTCTGGCGCGAGTTGATTTCAATGTTAATTATAGCTGCGGGCCCAAGACGGTGGCACCGCAACCCCGGTGCCTTTAGTTACCTAAAGGCACCGGGATGGCGGTACCGCTGGCTTTGGCCCTTCATCGCTATACAGTATATATATATCACACACACACACACACACACACACACACACACATATGAAGCCGGTGGCACTGCCACCTTGGTGCCATTAGGGTTATTCTGTACGACGTGCAAAAATGTAACCCTCGTTTTGACTGTTGAAAACAAGTGTACTGTAGAGCATTGTAGGGATCTTGCCAGGCAAATCGACCAGTCATCGATCGATCGCAAATCGACCCCCCCCCCACACACACACACACACAAACACACACACATACACCGCCACACACATTCTTCCACTCACTGGAGTGAGATCACGTTACAAGACTGTGGAATGTGCTTTATGTCTCTGAACCAAGAGATGGACTTTTCTGTGTTAAAAGACATTTAACCAGATATATTCAATGTGTTTCTATGTATGTGTGTTTTTCCCCCATGTCACAGTGAAGTAACTTTGTTGGTCGTGGCATAAATAGAAATTAGAATACCGGCCTTATGCATGATTAAATGTAAGTGTATTTTCCTTTAATGTAACATAATGATCCTTGGTGTCTCTATGATGCGTAGGAAATGAAACACTCGAATATGCACAGAGGTATAAGGCAAAGGGTATTTTTAATATGTTTTATTGCCAATGAAGATCAAACTGTTATTTTATTAAGCCTCCTTGAAACACACCCCCTCCCACGAGGAGCGCGTGCTCTGTGAAACAAAGAGCAATAAACCAAGAATTTCCCGCTGCAACATCCATCTCCCTGATTGGCTCAAGCCAACAGGAAGGGGATGGATGTCTCCAAGAGGATAAAGGCAGTGCGCCAGCTCCGCCCTCTCTCTTCCGAAAACGCCTCATGTCAAGAAGCACGTAAAGGATCTCCTCACGGAGATCCGACCCCCAACCGGGATCCTTTCTTTGATCGTCCAAAGTTTCGTCTTCTCCTCAAATGAACTACCAAGTTCGTTTCCCAGGAAAGGAAGTGGACTTTGCCGATCTATTTCCTCGGGTAACGTCACCTCAAAGACTTTTAAGCCTTTCAAACATTCGCGCCGAATGCCAACGAACGCCACGTGACTCCCCACGGAACAAAGAAGCCACGCGCACGCAACCAACCATGCACGCGCCAGGACGGGCAGTGCAAAAGCGCCGCGCTCCACGGAACGCGCTCACGCGCTCCACGGAACGCGCGCACACAGGAGAGCCTCTCCATTCATCGTGCGGCCCAACCGGGCCTGGCCACGAGTCCGTGACACACACAGACCAAACATGTTGTGCAAGTATAACGTTACCTTCTTTTAGAGCTTCTCAGAAGCATAAAGAAAGTGTTTTCATGGTGTTCAGAAAGATTAATTGACTGTTTGGTGACTGTAACTCCCTCTCTCTCACCCTCACTCTCTCTCTCTCTGCTCCAACTCACTTATCGTCTAATGCCCTGCGTCGTCTTAGTTTGTGTTTAATGTTTGTATATACATGTATCATTGTAACGTAGTAAATGCTTACTTAGTTGCCTTATTGAATGCTATAGTGGATTAATTAAACCAATATACTCATCCTGACTGATTCACTGTATGCTCATATCCAATTCCCTGAAATGCAGATCAAGCTACATGCTTTATATAACTAAACATACCAAAAGGGTATGTTTTATGGAGTTGGAATGCTGAATTCTTCTGGCCAGAGAATTAAGTTTTCCCTGCTCTATAAATTAATTGAGCTAATTAATTTTACTTGTCTTGTAAGATGTGGTCTGTGCAATCTATTACAATTAATTTGTGGTTAATTGCAGAGATACACATGTATAAATATAAGTAAAGTTAACAGAAAGCCCTCATCGAGGGATTTATTAACATGTAAGACCGGGCTGATCCAAATCTGTATGAATAATTATTAATTATGAATTATTAATTATGATATGCAAATTCCCCTCGATCAGACCCGCCCAGAGTCATTATAGCATGCATCAAATGCGGACTCTATGCGCTGTGCGCTACTCCATGTGGCTTTAAGCGCATCATTCTCCACTTGGGATGCGCATAAGCGCTTTGTGCCACACTGTACTGAGCCTTTCATATCATAATGCAGTGACGCAATGACAGATTATTAATTGCCTTTCTTTTTCTGTTCTATCTATTATATGTTGATAAAATATAATAAAATATAGGCCTAATATAACCTAAACAATACCTTTGTTAGATTCTTTATTTAGGCTCATAATATAATACAAAAGAGGCCTAATACAATATAAAAAAACGAATTGAAGTATTTGAAGTGATATAATATATCAGTTTAAATGCTTCAATTTGTGCACATATTATATTATTATAATGTGAAAACAAACTGAAGCATTTAAATAGATCTAATAGCTAAATATTTTCAAGAAAAGTGAATATGTGAACTCTTTAATAGTAATCATACATAAACCCCCCCCCCCCCCCACACACACACAAAAGTTTAAACTATCAACCGAAGCGATTCTAAAAGAATGGTAAAGATAACAAACAGTTCGAGATATCAAAAATCCCCGGGCAATTTTTTATGTCGTGGCATTTCTTTGTATTCTCAAGAGAAGTACTTTAAATTATTCCATTGCATGTTTTTTTACAAACTAAATAGCCGACTTCCTGTTGGGCTGGGGTAAAAAGTAAGAGTGTGAAGTATATATGAACCGATGAGATCTATGTGTACCGAGTTTCATATTATTACATGCAAGTGTGTTTGATTTATGGACCAAGTTTTCAGATCAAGTTTATGAACCAAGTTAATTTAATTAATAAACTAATTATATAAAACTATTGTCAATGCACTACATTTAAACTGGTTATATGCCTTAACTTATAAAAAATATAAAACTTATTTAAAAAAATACCAGACTTAAGGCATTTCTTTTTTTATGCAGGCCATACACAGCAGTGAAATGGTTAAGACACCCCTCCCCCCTACAAACACACACACAGACACAGAGACAGAGAGAGAGACGTAGGCTCAGAGAGAGCATGACCACATTCAAACAAAAAATATCTGACTTTCTGTGGGTCCTAGCTAATGATTGTCAATTAGAAAGTTGTCCAGCTTAAGGAGTCAATATACATACCGATTTTTGTAACTGTAGAAAAAACTAACAACCCGACTTTTGGAGGTTGTAATAAGAGGTAGATTTCAAAGCATTGTGAAAGTGACACACTTCCTGCTGCCAGTTGGTGGCGCTATAACTTTGACTCACAATAGTCACATCCATGTGGTTGTCCTCTTACAGCGAACACACTGCTGAAGTTTCATCAAGATCAGTTAATGTATGCTGAAGTTATAACACACTTCCTGTTTCACGTTTCTCGCCATAAATTTGTTTCCTCGCCACGGCCAAACCGTTCGAGATATCAAAAATCCCCTTGCAATTTTTCATCCTCAATGTCTTGACTTCAGGCTGACCGAGTTTCGTTCCATGTGGATCAAAGCTCTAGGAGGAGTATATAAAATTCCATTGCGTGCGTTTTAAAAATAACCGCAAAAATCTGACTTCCTGTTGGGCTGGGCTAAAAAGTAAGAGTGTGAGGTATAGATGAAACGATGAGATCGACATGTGTACCGAGTTTCATATTATTACACACAAGCGTGTTTGAGTTATGGACCAAGTGTTCGGACCACGTTCCAGGGGCGCTGTCGAGCCCCCCTGCCACGCCCGGGTACCATCTTCAGACCGGTTCTGATGGCCGCGGGTTCTGACCCGTGTTCAAAGTTTCAAGAGTTTTCGAGCATGTTAAGGGCCCCAAAAGTGCCCGAATAGTCGGCAGAAAAAAAAAATAATAATAAATATAGCTGCGAGCAGCGATTGCGGGCCCAAGCCGGGTGGCACCGCAACCCCGGTGCCTTTAGTTACCTAAAGGCACCGGGATGGCGGTACCGCCGGCATCGTCCCTTCATCGCTGCTCGCAGCTATATATATATATATATATATATATATATAAAGCCAGTGGCACCGCCACCTTGGTGCCTTTAGGGTTATTCTGTACGACGTGCAAAAATGTAACCCCGCTTTGGAATACATACTAGTATGTATTCCACAATTGGAATACATGCTAACGTCAGAACTGAATAGTTGATATCTGAATGACAAATCTCCATAGAAGTCAATGAAAAAAATGTCATTATTAACAAAAGAATAGTTACAAGTCACCATTGAAATAAGTACTAGTATCTAATGAATAAGTACTAGTATCTATATAATAGTTACTAGTATCTAATGAATAAGTACTAGTAACTAATTAATAAGCATTGGTATCTAATGAATAAGTACTAGTATCCAGTGGTGGAAAGTAACTAATTACAAATACTTTCGTTACAGTACTTGAGTAGATTTTTTCGTTTTTTCTACTTTCTTGAGTATAATTAAATTGTGGTACTTTTACTCTTACTTGAGTAAAATAAAAATAAAGTATTCAACTTCTTTACATTTATATTTCATAAAAAGTACAAAGTACTTTGACAAAGGTGCCGACGGAGCAACAGTGCAAGCTGACATTTGACAGACACTTTTCAAAACTACTGCGGTGGGGCCCTGCGCTTCAGCCAATGACAGACATATCTGAAGCACTTCAGCCAATAACAGACAGATCTGAAGCCCTTCAGCCAATAGAGCTGGTAAGTCCCGCCCTTCAGCTAACCCCGCTGGACCTCTAGGTTGAAAAACCGTCAGTGCAAGTGAATGAGAGAAAATAATTATTTTCTAATCCCGTTTGAATTTTGCAATGAATGTAACATATGTTGTCTGTGAATTTTTTATATAATGTTTCGTGTAAAGAATGCTACAATTTAGCTTGTAGAATTTTCATACGGTTAGACTTTGTGTGAGAGCACTTTGTGGACTACAACTCTTTCGACGTGTTTGATATACATCACCCCTACTAGCACACGGATCCCGCTAAACATGCCTGTGACTTTGGTGCACTTCACTGCCTTCTTTCAGGGAGAGGACAAACTAGTTGAGCGTGGTGAAAACCGTGATTTGTGGAGGGAAAATGTGTTAAGCGGCGACGTCACATATGGGACGTGTAGTCTTTCTCGTTATGTCTGTTCCACAACTGCTAGCTAAAGAATCATACAATAAACTGTCAAACTTGTTACATGAGAAATTATATAAAAAATTCACAGACAACATATGTTACATTCATGGCACAATTCAAACGGGATCAGAAAATAATTATTTTCTCTCATTCACTTGCATTGACGCTTTTTCAACCTAGAGGTCCACTTGGAGTTTTTGGATGGGCGGGACTTACCAGCTCTATAACAGACAGGTCTGAAGCCCTTCAGCCAATAACAGACAGGTCTGGCTCGGGTGCAAAACCAATCAAAACCTCCTGTTCAGCTGGGGGGCGGGACGTCAAACCGCGCTTTGACATTTAATCACTGGCGCTCGGTGTTTTGAACGTTTTGAATCAGTCGCGCTAACGTTTCAATATTTCAGTGGATGTAAGTATTCTGTTCATATTTAATTATGGCAATTACTGAAATGGGTTATACCATTGATAATACCAGAGCACTGAGCAGTGGAAGTAAATAAAAAAGCTTGGCTCATAACATGGACGCAGTTATTGGATGGACGGAGCGAGATCAATGTACTGTAAGTGTCTAAAATACATTCACACAGTTGAATTAATGGTAAAGCTCGCCCTGTTTAACAATACAGTTAACTTAATATACGAAGCAAACTTTGTACAAAGCTGAAAAAACAGTGAAATAAGATTGCATGATTTATCTGTCAATCAGATGCATGTAAAAGTGTAGTTCGTTCCTATAGCAACAGTGGGCTCCCAGCACATTTTCGGTAGGCTACAACCAAAAAAAGATAATTGAATTTAACATGTTAACCATACCCCACTTAATTTTTTATTATTATTTTTTTTTTTTACTGGGAATTTTTTATTCATACTGTTTTATTGTTTTTCATACTTTTTTTATTTCGGACCTTGAGTCTCAATTAACCTTCTTTGCTTTCTATGAATGATTCAAATAATTCAAAAAAATTCAAATGATCTTACCTGGACTTACTTTTCAAAATTAGTAATAAACAATTGCTCTTGACAACAGAGAAAGCTAGTAGGCTATAGAGAGCCTAAGTCCCTCCCCTTCGGTCGACCACCATGGGACCTTATTTCGGAAAAATATTGTATGGTAGTCAATGGCGAGAGACAACAAATAGTTTGATCTCGTTTGAACTGTGCTCTGAGTTACACATATGATGTTTGTCAATTAAAGAATCATTTTAAAGTCAAGAACGTCTTAGTTTGATGTAAACCCGTTGAGGTATAACACTGTGAAAATACGTAATTACAAAGACTACAAACCCCAAAGACGCACATTTTCTCTCAATGAATGAAGCTAACTTTACTGAGGCTAACGTCTGTCATTGTGTCTATAGTCTTACGTTATAATCGTAACGTTACACCGTCATGCCTGAGTGTTTTGTACCAGACTGCACACACACAAGCAGGGGATCTCGCTCGTTGTTTCACTTCCCGGGAGATGTAGTTCATTGAGCGATCTTCACATAAAACTAAATGTTACTCTTCTGTTTTATGACAAACTGCGACGCTTTTGACTTTCAGAATTATCTTTTAAATTCACAAACATATGTGTAATTCAGGGCACAGTTCAGACGGAATAAAAAGATAAGTTGTCTCTCGCCATTCATATTTTTTCCGAATAAGGTCCCATGAGCTGGAAGCGGGGGGCGGGACTTAGGCTCTCTATATGTAGAGCACTTTTATCGTGGATGGATGCACTTTTTTGGGCTTCAAATTTTCTCCAGTCATTCACTGCCATTATAAAGTTTGGAAGAGCCAGGCCATTTTTTAATATAACTCTATTCGACTGAAAGCAGAAAGTCATATCTTCTAGGATGACTTGAGGGAGAGTAAATCGTGGGCTAATTTTCATTTTTGGGTGAGCTATACCTTTAAAGACATACATCAATTCTTTTGAAAATACCTGATAGTTTGATGAACACAGATATATTATAGCTATAATGTGTTTGTCTTCATGTTTCATAAGTCAAAACATCACTATTTGCATGTTATTATATCCATATAAGGCAGAAGTTTAATACTTCTATGCATCAGTACTGGGCCTTCAGTATGAATGAAACAGATGACATGAGAGTGTTTAGCGCTCCATTTTGCTATCATCTCCCCATTTTGGGTAAAAATAGAAAAATACTAAAGTACTTTGTAACGTAGTTACTTGAGTAGTTTTTAAGCAAACTACTTATTTACTCTTACTTGAGTCATATTATTTTTCAGTACTTCTACTTGTACTCAAGTAAATTATTACTTAAGTAGCAATACTTTTACTTAAGTACAATTTGTCAGTACTCTTTCCACCACTGCTAGTATCTAATAAATAAGGACTAGTGTCTAATGAATAAGTACTAGTATCTTTAAAAAGGTACTAGTACCTAAAGAATAAACACTAGTATCTAAAGAAAATGCACTAGTATCTAAAGAATAAGCACTAGTAGCTAATGAATAAGTACTAGTACTTAATGGAATACAATACTAGTATCTAAAAAATAAGTACTAGTAGCATGAAAATAGAGACTAGTAGGTTAAAATGATTAAATGTTAAAACGGCTTGCCATACTCTATCTGTCGTTTCGACTAGTCACAATTACATTACAGATATCTTAAATGATAATACAAACTATCCAAAATGTAATTACGACTAGAAAGACGTTGTTGATATCTACAATGTTAATTACGAATAGTCAAACTTAGCTTTTAAATGTTAAAAGGGCTTGCCATACAGAAGTGTAGGCTCAGAGAGACACTCAACATTTTCAAACCAAAATATCTGACTTTCTGTGGGTCCTAGCTCATGAGTGTAAATTAGAAAGTTGTCCGGCTTGAGGAGAATATATGAATATATGAAACGATGAGATCAACATGTGTACTGAGTTTCATATTATTACATGCAAGCGTGTTTGATTTATGGACCAAGTTTTTGGACCCCGTTCCAGGGGCGCTGTCTAGCCCCCTTGCCACACCCGGGTACCATCTTCAGCCCGGCTCTGATGGCTGTGGGATCTGACCTGTGTGCAAAGTTTCAAGAGTTTTCAAACCCGTTAAGGGCCCCAAAAGCCGCTAAGAGACTCAAAATCATCAAAAAAAAGGAATGTTAAAGTTTGATGCGTTGCTATGGCAACATTATCTTAGATATTGAATAATGCTTTCACAGCTCTTCATCTGGCGTGTGTTTACATTATACAGATGAAGTTTGAAGCAAATCGGGTAAAAGTAAGAGTGCGATTTCAAAGCATTTTGAAAGTGAAACACTTTCTGCTGCCAGTTGGTGGCGCTATATATTTGACTCACAATAGTCACATCCATGTGATCGGCCTCTTACAACGAACACACTGCTGAAGTTTCATCAAGATCAGTTAATGTATGCAGAAGTTTTAACACACTTCCTTTTTGATTTATTTACTTACTTTTTTGATTTATGGACCAAGTTAATTTAATTAATACACTAATTATATAAAACTATTGTCAATGCACTACAATTAAACGGGTTATATGCCTTTACTTATAAAAAAATAAAAATAAAAACTTATTTAAAAAAATACCAGGCTTAAGAAATGTATTTACTTTAGCAGGCCAGACACACAGTGAAATGGTTAAGCCCCCTCCCCCTCCCCCTACACACACACACACTCACACACACAGACACACAGACAGGCAAAGACAGGCAAAGACAGAGACCTAGGCTCAGAGAGAGCATGATCATATTCAAACTACAATATCTGACTTTCTGTGGGTTTGAGCTTATTATTGTTAATTAGAAAGTTGTTTGGCTTGAATAGAACAATATACACGGCAAGTTTTGTAACTGTCAGTAAAACTAACCAAGTTATAACACACTTTATGTGTCCTTTTTTAGACATAAAATTCATTTCCTCGCCGCCACGGCCAAACCGTTCGAGATATCACAAATCCGTCCGGAATTTAGCATCCTCAATGTCTTGACTTCATGCACACCGAGTTTGGTGGTGATTGGTAACAGCATGGGTTGTAATTTGATGTTTTTCTAGGACATTTATTTAAAAAAAAAAACATAATTCCCGACTTCCGTTTGAACTGTCGTAAAACTTAGAGCACGAAAGTTGTTTGGCCTGATGTGATCTATGAGTGTACCGAGTTTCATATTAATCCATGCACGTGTGTTTGATTTATGGACAAATGTTCGAATCCCTAAAAGAATGCATCCTAAAAGAATGGTAAAGTTTGATGCGTTGCCACGGCAACACTTTCAAAGATATCAAGAATCCATTCATAGGTCTTCATCTGCCGTGTATTTACATTATACAGATGAAGTTTGAAGCAAATCGGGTAAAAATAAGAGGGTGATTTCAAAGCATTTTGAAAGTGACACACTTCCTGCTGCCAGTTGGTGGCGCTATAACTTTGACTCACAATAGTCACATCCATGTGATCGTCCTCTTACAGCGAACGCACTGCTGAAGTTTCATCCAGATCAGTTAATGTATGCTGAAGTTATGACACACTTCCTGTTTCACGTTTCTCGCCATAGTTTCGTTTCCTCGCCACGGCCAAACCGTTCGAGATATCAAAAATCCCCACGCAAACTTTCATCCTCAATGTCTTGACTTCACGCTGACCGAGTTTCGTCGAATTTGGATCAGAGCTCTAGGAGGAGTATTTAAAAGTTCATTGCGTGTGTTTTACAAACAAACCTCAATAGCCGACTTCCTGTTGGGCTGGGGTAAAAAGTAAGAACGTGAGGTATAGATGAAATGATGCTATCGACATGTGTACCGAGTTTCATATTATTACATGCAAGTGTGTTTGAGTTATGGACCAAGTGTTCGGACCCCGTTCCAGGGGGCGCTGACGAGCCGCCCTGCCACGCCCGGGTACCAGCTTCAGCCCGGCTCTGATGGCCGCGGGTTCTGACCCGTGTGCAAAGTTTCAAGAGTTTTCGAGCATGTTAAGGGCCCCAAAAGTGCCCGAATAGTCGCTAGAAAAAATAAATAAATAAATTACATATAGCTGCGAGCAGCGATTGCGCGGCCCAAGCCGGCTGGCACCGCAACCCCGGTGCCTTTAGTTACCTAAAGGCACCGGGATGGCGGTACCGCCGGCTTTGGCCCTTCATCGCTGCTCGCAGCTATATTTATATATATATATATATATATATATATATATATATATATATATATATAAAGCCGGTGGCACCGCCACCTTGGTGCCTTTAGGGTTATTCTGCACGACGTGCAAAAACGTAACCCCTGCTTTGGAATACATACTAGTATGTATTCCACAATTGGAATAATACTACATACTAGTCAGAACTGAATAGTTGATATCTGAATGACAGATCCCCATAGAAGTCAATGAGAAAAAAATGTGACTAATAACAAAAGAATAGTTACTAGTCACCATTGAAATAAGTACTAGTATCTAATGAATAAGTACTAGTATCTATTTAATAGGTACTAGTATCTAATGAATAAGTACTAGTAACTAATTAATAAGCATTGGTATCTAATAAATAAGGACTAGCATCTAATGAATAAGTACTAGTATCTAATAAATAAGGACTAGTATCTAATGAATAAGTACTAGTATCTTTAAAAAGGTACTAGTACCTAAAGAATAAACACTAGTATCTAAAGAAAAGGCACTAGTATCTAAAGAATAAGCACTAGTAGCTAATGAATAAGTACTAGTACTTAATGGAATAGATACTAATATCTAAAAAATAAGTACTAGTAGCATGAAAATAGAGACTAGTAGGTTAAAATGATTAAATGTTAAAACGGCTTGCCATACTCTATCTGTCGTTTCGACTAGTCACAATTACGTTACAGATATCTTAAATGATAATACAAACTATTCAAAATGTAATTACGACTAGAAAGACGTTGTTGATATCTACAATGTTAATTCCGAATAGTCAAACTTAGCTTTTAAATGTTAAAAGGGCTTGCCATACAGAGAGCGTAGGCTCAGAGAGAGCACTGACCACATTCAAACAAAAATATCTGACTTTCTGTGGGTCCTAGCTAATGAGTGTCAATTAGAAAGTTGTCTGGCTTGAGGAGTACAATATACATACCGATTTTTGTAACTGTAGATAAAACTAACAACCCGACTTTTGGAGGTTGTAATAAGAGGTTGATTTCAAAGCATTTTGAAAGTGACACACTTCCTGGTGCCAGTTGGTGGCGCTATAAATTTCGACTCACAATAGTCACATCCATGTGATCGTCCTCTTACAGCGAACACACTGCTGAAGTTTCATCAAGATCAGTTAATGTATGCTGAAGTTATAACACACTTCCTGTTTCACGTTTCTCGCCATAATTTCGTTTCCTCGCCACGGCCAAACCGTTCGAGATATCAAAAATCCCCTCGCAAACTTTCATCCTCAATGTCTTGACTTCATGCTGACCGAGTTTCGTGCCGTGTGTTTGAATTCTCTAGGAGGAGTATTTAAAAGTCTATTGTGTGTGTTTTACGAACAACCCTAAATAGCCGACTTCCTGTTGGGCTGGGGTAAAAAGTAAAAGTATGAAGTATATATGAAATGATGAGATCAACATGTGTACCGAGTTTCATATTATTACATGCAAGCGTGTTTGAATTATGGACCAAGTTTTTGGACCCCATTCCAGGGGGCGCTGTCGAGCCCCCCTGCCACGCCCGGGTTCCATCTTCATCCCGGCCCTGATGGCCGCGGGTTCTGACCCGTGTGCAAAGTTTCAAGAGTTTTTGAGCATGTTAAGGGCCCCAAAAGTGCCCGAATAGTCCTATAAATAATAATAATAATAATAAATATAGCTGCGAGCAGCGATTGCGGGCCCAAGCCGGTGGCACCGCAACCCCGGTGCCTAGAAGGCACCGGGATGGCGGTACCGCCGGCTTTGGCCCTCACTCGCTGCTCGCAGCTATATTTATATATATATATATATATATATATATATATATATATATATATATATATATATATATATATATATAAAGCCGGTGGCACCGCCACCTTGGTGCCTTTAGGGTTATTCTGCACGACGTGCAAAAACGTAACCCCTGCTTTGGAATACATACTAGTATGTATTCCACAATTGGAATACATACTAACATACTAGTCAGAACTGAATAGTTGATATCTGAATGACAGATCACCATAGAAGTCACTGGAAAAAATGTGACTAGTAACAAAAGAATAGTTACTAGTCACCATTGAAATAAGTACTAGTGTCTAATGAATAAGTACTAGTATCTATTTAATAGGTACTAGCATCTAATGAATAAGTACTAGTAACTAATTAATAAGCATTGGTATGTAATGAATAAGGACTAGCATCTAATGAATAAGTACTAGTATCTAATAAATAAGGACTAGTGTCTAATGAATAAGTACTAGTATCTTTAAAAAGGTACTAGTACCTAAAGAATAAACACTAGTATCTAAAGAAAAGGCACTAGTATCTAAAGAATAAGCACTAGTAGCTAATGAATAAGTACTAGTACTTAATGGAATAGATACTAGTATCTAAAAAATAAGTACTAGTAGCATGAAAATAGAGACTAGTAGGTTAAAATGATTAAATGTTAAAACGGCTTGCCATACTCTATCTGTCGTTTCGACTAGTCACAATTACGTTACAGATATCTTAAATGATAATACAAACTATCCAAAATGTAATTACGACTAGAAAGACGTTGTTGATATCTACAATGTTAATTACGAATAGTCAAACTTAGCTTTTAAATGTTAAAAGGGCTTGCCATACAGAAGTGTAGGCTCAGAGAACACTCAACATTTTCAAACCAAAATATCTGACTTTCTGTGGGTCCTAGCTCATGAGTGTAAATTAGAAAGTTGTCCGGCTTGAGGAGAATATATGAATATATGAAACGATGAGATCAACATGTGTACTGAGTTTCATATTATTACATGCAAGCGTGTTTGATTTATGGACCAAGTTTTTGGACCCCGTTCCAGGGGGCGCTGTCTAGCCCCCTTGCCACACCCGGGTACCATCTTACCCGGCTCTGATGGCTGTGGGATCTGACCTGTGTGCAAAGTTTCAGAGAGTTTTCAAACCCATTAAGGGCCCCAAAAGCCGCTAAGAGACTCAAAATCATCAAAAAAAAGGAATGTTAAAGTTTGATGCGTTGCTATGGCAACATTATCTTAGATATTGAATAATGCTTTCACAGCTCTTCATCTGGCGTGTGTTTACATTATACAGATGAAGTTTGAAGCAAATCGGGTAAAAGTAAGAGTGTGATTTCAAAGCATTTTGAAAGTGAAACACTTTCTGCTGCCAGTTGGTGGCGCTATATATTTGACTCACAATAGTCACATCCATGTGATCGAGCCTCTTACAACGAACACACTGCTGAAGTTTCATCAAGATCAGTTAATGTATGCAGAAGTTTTAACACACTTCCTTTGATTTATCTTACTTTGATTTATGGACCAAGTTAATTTAATTAATACACTAATTATATAAAACTATTGTCAATGCACTACAATTAAACAGGTTATATGTCTTTACTTATAAAAAAATAAAAACAAAAACTTATTTAAAAAATACCAGGCTTAAGAAATGTATTTACTTTAGCAGGCCAGACACACAGTGAAATGATTAAGCCCCCTCCCCCTACACACACACACACAGAGACTGTGTGTCACAAAGACCTCAAAATCACACACACACACACAGACTGTGTGACAGGCCTGCAGCTTCAGAAGAGCATGATCATATTCAAACTACAATATCTGACTTTCTGTGGGTTTGAGCTTATTATTGTTAATTAGAAAGTTGTTTGGCTTGAATAGAACAATATACACGGCAAGTTTTGTAACTGTCAGTAAAACTAACCAAGTTATAACACACTTATGTGTCCTTTTTTAGTCAAAAAAAATCCGCCACGGCCAAACCGTTCGAGATATCACAAATCCGTCCGGAATTTAGCATCCCTCAATGTCTTGACTTCATGCACACCGAGTTTGGTGGTGATTGGTAACAGCATGGGTTGTAATTTGATGTTTTTCTAGGACAATTATTTAAAAAAAAAAAACATAATTCCCGACTTCCGTTTGAACTGTCGTAAAACTTAGAGCACGAAAGTTGTTTGGCCTGATGTGATCTATGAGTGTACCGAGTTTCATATTAATCCATGCACGTGTGTTTGATTTATGGACAAATGTTCGAATCCCTAAAAGAATGCATCCTAAAAGAATGGTAAAGTTTGATGCGTCGCCACGGCAACAGTTTCAAAGATATCAGAGAATCCATTCATAGGTCTTCATCTGCCGTGTATTTACATTATACAGATGAAGTTTGAAGCAAATAGGGATAAAAATAAGAGGGTGATTTCAAAGCATTTTGAAAGTGACACACTTCCTGCTGCCAGTTGGTGGCGCTATAACTTTGACTCACAATAGTCACATCCATGTGATCGATCCTCTTACAGCGAACGCACTGCTGAAGTTTCATCCAGATCAGTTAATGTATGCTGAAGTTATGACACACTTCCTGTTTCACGTTTCTCGCCATAGTTTCGTTTCCTCGCCACGGCCAAACCGTTCGAGATATCAAAAATCCCACACAAACTTTCATCCTCAATGTCTTGACTTCACGCTGACCGAGTTTCGTCGAATTTGGATCAGAGCTCTCAGGAGGAGTATTTAAAAGTTCATTGCGTGTGTTTTACAAAAAAACCTCAATAGCCGACTTCCTGTTGGGCTGGGGTAGAAAGTAAGAACGCGAGGTATAGATGAAATTCTGCTATCGACATGTGTACCGAGTTTCATATTATTACATGCAAGTGTGTTTGAGTTATGGACCAGGTGTTCGGACCCCATTCCAGGGGCGCTGACGAGCCGCCCTGCCACGCCCGGGTACCAGCTTCAGCCCGGCTCTGATGGCCGCGGGTTCTGACCCGTGTGCAAAGTTTCAAGAGTTTTCAGAGCATGTTAAGGGCCCCAAAAGTGCCCGAATAGTCGCTAGAAAAATAAAAAAATAAAAAAAATAAAAAAAAAAATAAATAAAAAAAAAAAATAATCGGAAGGAAAACAATAGGGCTCTGCGCCCTTTCAGGGCTCTGGGCCCTGAAATATAGCTGCGAGCAGCGATTGCGGGCCCAAGCCGGTGGCACCGCAACCCCGGTGCCTTTAGTTACCTAAAGGCACCGGGTGGCGGTACCGCCGCCTTTGGCCCTTCATTGCTGCTCGCAGCTATATTTACATATATATATATATATATATATATATATATATATATATAGCCGGTGGGCACCGCCACCCTGGTGCCTTTAGGGTTATTGTGCACAAACGTAACTCCCGCTTTGACTGTCGAAAAGAAGTGTGCTGAAGAGCTTGCATCAGTGAGGGCTCGGCAAAAGTGCGCATCAAGGGCACAAATCAATCACAAAGTATGCGTGAGCAGCCTTCTGAAAGGTCAGGTGTACATCCAGGTCTACATCTACTTGTGTTTACATTTTAGTAGTTAGGGTTACGCAAATCCGATATCCGATACTCAGGATCAGTATCGGCTCAGATATTGCCAATTTTGCCGGATCGGGTATCGATCAGACGAGGCTGATTCAAATCCTGCATTGTGCGTATACTATTCTATGTTATTGTTAAGCCCCACAAAAGGCACACAAACAGCCCGTCGTGTTCGGTTAGTCAATGATGAAACTATCTTCAAGATGATTCAATGTTAATACTATTATACTTGATCTGTAGATAAAGGTCTATGGTTTTGAATAAAGAAACTCTATCTTTCTGGACTTTATTGCTGTAACTTAATCGTGTTACTTTCTACCGGGTGATCACAACACTAGAGTAGAGTCAGAGCTCTATAATTGTTCTTCACACGCACAGTAACTGAAATTTAAAACTGTTAAAAGAAAAGGCTCAATAAACTATTGCATAGATAGACAAATGTATAATCCACTGTCCATCAATATGTATTTCCTTTGTGCTTTGAACCTTTCAATGCGGACTGGACACGCTGCGCGCTGTAACTCCACGTGGCTTCAAGCGCATCATTCTCCGCTCAGGATGCGCATAAGCACTTTGTGCCGCACTGTACTGAGCCTTTCATATCATAATGCAGTGACGCAATGACAGATTATTAATTACCTTTCTTGTTCTTTCCTATCTATCATATGTTGCTACCTCATTAAACATCGGCACTATACATTTAAAACACGTCTCAATTTTTTAATAGCCATGACTATATCTAAAATAATTTATCTTTTTGATTTTTGGTATCTTGTTTTTCATTAATGTATTTTAGAACAATATAAAGAGCAATGTGTATTATCCACTAATCTAGTTTATAATAGCATTTTTTGTCATAGATTATGATAATATATTTTTTGGAATTGTTGTTTATCTTTATAATGAAGTTGTCTGTATTAAGTAGATTGTGTTTAAAACACAAGAGTGATTATTAGTTTAACACACAGAGTTATGGAAATTCTATCTTGATCTCCCAAGTGTGTGTGATCTCCCATGTGTGTGTGGCTGGCTATATAGCCAGCCAGCCACACACACACACACAGAGACACCAGCCCCCACCCTCCCCTCCCCACACAGACACACACACACACATGCTGGGAGATCTCTCTCTGTCTCTCTCTGAGACTAAATCCACTTACAAACTACAATATCTGACTTTCTGTTGGTTTGAGCTTATTATTGTTAATTAGAAAGTTGTTTGGCTTGAATAGAACAATATACACGGCAAGTTTTGTAACTGTCAGTAAAACTAACCAAGTTATAACACACTTTATGTGTCCTTTTTTAGTCAAAAAAATCCGCCACGGCCAAACCGTTCGAGATATCAAAAATCCGTCCGGAATTTAGCATCCTCAATGTCTTGACTTCATGCACACCGAGTTTGGTGGTGATTGGTAACAGCATGGGTTGTAATTTGATGTTTTTCTAGGACAATTATTTAAAAAAAAAACATAATTCCCGACTTCCGTTTGAACTGTCGTAAAACTTAGAGCACGAAAGTTGTTTGGCCTGATGTGATCTATGAGTGTACCGAGTTTCATATTAATCCATGCACGTGTGTTTGATTTATGGACAAATGTTCGAATCCCTAAAAGAATGCATCCTAAAAGAATGGTAAAGTTTGATGCGTCGCCACGGCAACAGTTTCAAAGATATCAAGAATCCATTCATAGGTCTTCATCTGCCGTGTATGTACATTATACAGATGAAGTTTGAAGCAAATCGGGTAAAAATAAGAGGGTGATTTCAAAGCATTTTGAAAGTGACACACTTCCTGCTGCCAGTTGGTGGCGCTATAACTTTGACTCACAATAGTCACATCCATGTGATCGTCCTCTTACAGCGAACGCACTGCTGAAGTTTCATCCAGATCAGTTAATGTATGCTGAAGTTATGACACACTTCCTGTTTCACGTTCTCGCCATAGTTTCGTTTCCTCGCCACGGCCAAACCGTTCGAGATATCAAAAATCCCCACACAAACTTTCATCCTCAATGTCTTGACTTCACGCTGACCGAGTTTCGTCGAATTTGGATCAGAGCTCTAGGAGGAGTATTTAAAAGTTCATTGCGTGTGTTTTACAAAAAAACCTCAATAGCCGACTTCCTGTTGGGCTGGGGTAAAAAGCAAGAACGCGAGGTATAGATGAAATTCTGCTATCGACATGTGTACCGAGTTTCATATTATTACATGCAAGTGTGTTTGAGTTATGGACCAGGTGTTCGGACCCCATTCCAGGGGGCGCTGACGAGCCGCCCTGCCACGCCCGGGTACCAGCTTCAGCCCGGCTCTGATGGCCGCGGGTTCTGACCCGTGTGCAAAGTTTCAAGAGTTTTCGAGCATGTTAAGGGCCCCAAAAGTGCCCGAATAGTCGCTGAGAAAAAAAAAAAAAAAAAAAAAAAAAAAAAAAAAAATAATCGGAAGGAAAACAATAGGGCTCTGCGCCCTTTCAGGGCTTGGGCCCTAATAATAAATATAGCTGCGAGCAGCGACTGCCGGGCCCAAGCCGGTGGCACCGCAACCCCGGTGCCTAAAGGCACCGGGATGGCGGTACCGCCGGCTTTGGCCCTCCATCGCTGCTCGCAGCTATATATATATATATATATATATATATATATATATATAAAGCCGGTGGCACCGCCACCTTGGTGCCTTTTGGGTTATTCTGCACGACGTGCAAAAACGTAACCCCTGCTTTGGAATACATACTAGTATGTATTCCACAATTGGAATACATACTAACATACTAGTCAGAACTGAATAGTTGATATCTGAATGACAGATCACCATAGAAGTCAATGGAAAAAATGTGACTAGTAGTAACAAAAGAATAGTTACTAGTCACCATTGAAATAAGTACTAGTGTCTAATGAATAAGTACTAGTATCTATTTAATAGATACTAGTATCTAATGAATAAGTACTAGTAACTAATTAATAAGCATTGGTATGTAATGAATAAGGACTAGCATCTAATGAATAAGTACTAGTATCTAATAAATAAGGACTAGTGTCTAATGAATAAGTACTAGTATCTTTAAAAGGTACTAGTACCTAAAGAATAAACACTAGTATCTAAAGAAAAGGCACTAGTATCTAAAGAATAAGCACTAGTAGCTAATGAATAAGTACTAGTACTTAATGGAATAGATACTAGTATCTAAAAAATAAGTACTAGTAGCATGAAAATAGAGACTAGTAGGTTAAAATGATTAAATGTTAAAACGGTTTGCCATACTCTATCTGTCGTTTCGACTAGTCACAATTACGTTACAGATATCTTAAATGATAATACAAACTATCCAAAATGTAATTACGACTAGAAAGACGTTGTTGATATCTACAATGTTAATTACGAATAGTCAAACTTAGCTTTTAAATGTTAAAAGGGCTTGCCATACAGAAGTGTAGGCTCAGAGAGACACTCAACATTTTCAAACCAAAATATCTGACTTTCTGTGGGTCCTAGCTCATGAGTGTAAATTAGAAAGTTGTCCGGCTTGAGGAGAACATATGAATATATGAAACGATGAGATCAACATGTGTACTGAGTTTCATATTATTACATGCAAGCGTGTTTGATTTATGGACCAAGTTTTTGGACCCCGTTCCAGGGGGCGCTGTCTAGCCCCCTTGCCACACCCGGGTACCATCTTCCCGGCTCTGATGGCTGTGGGATCTGACCTGTGTGCAAAGTTTCAAGAGTTTTCAAACCCATTAAGGGCCCCAAAAGCCGCTAAGAGACTCAAAATCATCAAAAAAAGGAATGTTAAAGTTTGATGCGTTGCTATGGCAACATTATCTTAGATATTGAATAATGCTTTCACAGCTCTTCATCTGGCGTGTGTTTACATTATACAGATGAAGTTTGAAGCAAATCGGGTAAAAGTAAGAGTGTGATTTCAAAGCATTTTGAAAGTGAAACACTTTCTGCTGCCAGTTGGTGGCGCTATATATTTGACTCACAATAGTCACATCCATGTGATCGGCCTCTTACAACGAACACACTGCTGAAGTTTCATCAAGATCAGTTAATGTATGCAGAAGTTTTAACACACTTCCTTTTTGATTTATTTACTTACTTTTTGATTTATGGACCAAGTTAATTTAATTAATACACTAATTATATAAAACTATTGTCAATGCACTACAATTAAACAGGTTATATGCCTTTACTTATAAAAAAATAAAAATAAAAACTTATTTAAAAAATACCAGGCTTAAGAAATGTATTTACTTTAGCAGGCCAGACACACAGTGAAATGATTAAGCCCCCTCCCCCTACACACACACACACACACACACACACAGACTGTGTGTCAAGAGACTCAAGAAAGACTCAGGCTCAGAAAGAGCATGATCATATTCAAACTACAATATCTGACTTTCTGTGGGTTTGAGCTTATTATTGTTAATTAGAAAGTTGTTTGGCTTGAATAGAACAATATACACGGCAAGTTTTGTAACTGTCAGTAAAACTAACCAAGTTATAACACACTTTATGTGTCCTTTTTTAGTCAAAAAATCCGCCACGGCCAAACCGTTCGAAGATATCACAAATCCGTCCGTAATTTAGCATCCTCAATGTCTTGACTTCATGCATATCGAGTTTGGTGGTGATTGGTAACAGCATGGGTTGTAATTTGATGTTTTTCTAGGACATTTATTTAAAAAAAAAAACATAATTCCCGACTTCCGTTTGAACTGTCGTAAAACTTAGAGCACGAAAGTTGTTTGGCCTGATGTGATCTATGAGTGTACCGAGTTTCATATTAATCCATGCACGTGTGTTTGATTTATGGACAAATGTTCGAATCCTAAAAGAATGCATCCTAAAAGAATGGTAAAGTTTGATGCGTCGCCACGGCAACAGTTTCAAAGATATCAAGAATCCATTCATAGGTCTTCATCTGCCGTGTATTTACATTATACAGATGAAGTTTGAAGCAAATCGGGTAAAAATAAGAGGGTGATTTCAAAGCATTTTGAAAGTGACACACTTCCTGCTGCCAGTTGGTGGCGCTATAACTTTGACTCACAATAGTCACATCCATGTGATCGTCCTCTTACAGCGAACGCACTGCTGAAGTTTCATCCAGATCAGTTAATGTATGCTGAAGTTATGACACACTTCCTGTTTCACGTTTCTCGCCATAGTTTCGTTTCCTCGCCACGGCCAAACCGTTCGAGATATCAAAAATCCCCACACAAACTTTCATCCTCAATGTCTTGACTTCACGCTGACCGAGTTTCGTCGAATTTGGATCAGAGCTCTAGGAGGAGTATTTAAAAGTTCATTGCGTGTGTTTTACAAAAAAACCTCAATAGCCGACTTCCTGTTGGGCTGGGGTAAAAGTAAGAACGCGAGGTATAGATGAAATTCTGCTATCGACATGTGTACCGAGTTTCATATTATTACATGCAAGTGTGTTTGAGTTATGGACCAGGTGTTCGGACCCCATTCCAGGGGGCGCTGACGAGCCGCCTGCCACGCCCGGGTACCAGCTTCAGCCCGGCTCTGATGGCCGCGGGTTCTGACCCGTGTGCAAAGTTTCAAGAGTTTTCGAGCATGTTAAGGGCCCCAAAAGTGCCCGAATAGTCGCTAGAAAAAAAGAAAAAAAAAAATATAGCTGCGAGCAGCGCATCGCCGGGCCCAAGCCGGTGGCACCGCAACCCCGGTGCCTAAAGGCACCGGGATGGCGGTACCGCCGGCTTTGGCCCTCCATCGCTGCTCGCAGCTATATTTATATATATATATATATATATATATATATATATATAAAGCCGGTGGGGCACGCGCCACCGCGTCTATCTGTCGTTTCGACTAGTCACAATTACGTTACAGATATCTTAAATGATAATACAAACTATCCAAAATGTAATTACGACTAGAAAGACGTTGTTGATATCTACAATGTTAATTACGAATAGTCAAACTTAGCTTTTAAATGTTAAAAGGGCTTGCCATACAGAAGTGTAGGCTCAGAGAGACACTCAACATTTTCAAACCAAAATATCTGACTTTCTGTGGGTCCTAGCTCATGAGTGTAAATTAGAAAGTTGTCCGGCTTGAGGAGAATATATGAATATATGAAACGATGAGATCAACATGTGTACTGAGTTTCATATTATTACATGCAAGCGTGTTTGATTTATGGACCAAGTTTTTGGACCCCGTTCCAGGGGGCGCTGTCTAGCCCCCTTGCCACACCCGGGTACCATCTTCAGCCCGGCTCTGATGGCTGTGGGATCTGACCTGTGTGCAAAGTTTCAAGAGTTTTCAAACCCATTAAGGGCCCCAAAAGCCGCTAAGAGACTCAAAATCATCAAAAAAAGGAATGTTAAAGTTTGATGCGTTGCTATGGCAACATTATCTTAGATATTGAATAATGCTTTCACAGCTCTTCATCTGGCGTGTGTTTACATTTGAAGCAAATCGGGTAAAAGTAAGAGTGCGATTTCAAAGCATTTTGAAAGTGAAACACTTTCTGCTGCCAGTTGGTGGCGCTATATATTTGACTCACATCTATGTGACTGACCTCTTACAACGAACACACTGCTGAAGTTTCATCAAGATCAGTTAATGTATGCAGAAGTTTTAACACACTTCCTTTTTGATTTATTTACTTACTTTTTTGATTTATGGACCAAGTTAATTTAATTAATACACTAATTATATAAAACTATTGTCAATGCACTACAATTAAACAGGTTATATGCCTTTACTTATAAAAAAAATAAAAATAAAAACTTATGTAAAAAATACCAGGCTTAAGAAATGTATTTACTTTAGCAGGCCAGACACACAGTGAAATGATTAAGCCCCCTCCCCCTACACACACACACACACACACACAGACTGTGTGACAGGCCTAGGTTTAGAAAGAGCATGATCATATTCAAACTACAATATCTGACTTTCTGTGGGTTTGAGCTTATTATTGTTAATTAGAAAGTTGTTTGGCTTGAATAGAACAATATACACGGCAAGTTTTGTAACTGTCAGTAAAACTAACCAAGTTATAACACACTTTATGTGTCCTTTTTTAGTCAAAAAATCCGCCACGGCCAAACCGTTCGAGATATCAAAAATCCGTCCGGAATATAGCATCCTCAATGTCTTGACTTCATGCACATCGAGTTTGGTGGTGATTGGTAACAGCATGGGTTGTAATTTGATGTTTTTCTAGGACAATTATTTAAAAAAAAAAAACATAATTCCCGACTTCCGTTTGAACTGTCGTAAAACTTAGAGCACGAAAGTTGTTTGGCCTGATGTGATCTATGAGTGTACCGAGTTTCATATTAATCCATGCACGTGTGTTTGATTTATGGACAAATGTTCGAATCCCTAAAAGAATGCATCCTAAAAGAATGGTAAAGTTTGATGCGTCGCCACGGCAACAGTTTCAAAGATATCAAGAATCCATTCATAGGTCTTCATCTGCCGTGTATGTACATTATACAGATGAAGTTTGAAGCAAATCGGGTAAAAATAAGAGGGTGATTTCAAAGCATTTTGAAAGTGACACACTTCCTGCTGCCAGTTGGTGGCGCTATAACTTTGACTCACAATAGTCACATCCATGTGATCGTCCTCTTACAGCGAACGCACTGCTGAAGTTTCATCCAGATCAGTTAATGTATGCTGAAGTTATGACACACTTCCTGTTTCACGTTTCTCGCCATAATTTCGTTTCCCTCGCCACGGCCAAACCGTTCGAGATATCAAAAATCCCCACACAAACTTTCATCCTCAATGTCTTGACTTCACGCTGACCGAGTTTCGTCGAATTTGGATCAGAGCTCTAGGAGGAGTATTTAAAAGTTCATTGCGTGTGTTTTACAAAAAAACCTCAATAGCCGACTTCCTGTTGGGCTGGGGTAAAAAGCAAGAACGCGAGGTATAGATGAAATTCTGCTATCGACATGTGTACCGAGTTTCATATTATTACATGCAAGTGTGTTTGAGTTATGGACCAGGTGTTCGGACCCCATTCCAGGGGGCGCTGACGAGCCGCCCTGCCACGCCCGGGTACCAGCTTCAGCCCGGCTCTGATGGCCGCGGGTTCTGACCCGTGTGCAAAGTTTCAAGAGTTTTCGAGCATGTTAAGGGCCCCAAAAGTGCCCGAATAGTCGCTAGAAAAAAAAAAAAAAAAAAAAAAAAAATAAAAATAATAATCGGAAGGAAACAGATAGGGCTCTGCGCCCTTTCAGGGCTTGGGCCCTAATAAAAACTTATGTAAAAAATACCAGGCTTAAGAAATGTATTTACTTTAGCAGGCCAGACACACAGTGAAATGATTAAGCCCCCTCCCCCTACACACACACACACACACACAGACTGTGTGACAGGCCTAGGTTTAGAAAGAGCATGATCATATTCAAACTACAATATCTGACTTTCTGTGGGTTTGAGCTTATTATTGTTAATTAGAAAGTTGTTTGGCTTGAATAGAACAATATACACGGCAAGTTTTGTAACTGTCAGTAAAACTAACCAAGTTATAACACACTATATGTGTCCTTTTTTAGTCAAAAAAATCCGCCACGGCCAAACCGTTCGAGATATCAAAAATCCGTCCGGAATATAGCATCCTCAATGTCTTGACTTCATGCACACCGAGTTTGGTGGTGATTGGTAACAGCATGGGTTGTAATTTGATGTTTTTCTAGGACAATTATTTAAAAAAAAAAAACATAATTCCCGACTTCCGTTTGAACTGTCGTAAAACTTAGAGCACGAAAGTTGTTTGGCCTGATGTGATCTATGAGTGTACCGAGTTTCATATTAATCCATGCACGTGTGTTTGATTTATGGACAAATGTTCGAATCCCTAAAAGAATGCATCCTAAAAGAATGGTAAAGTTTGATGCGTCGCCACGGCAACAGTTTCAAAGATATCAAGAATCCATTCATAGGTCTTCATCTGCCGTGTATGTACATTATACAGATGAAGTTTGAAGCAAATCGGGTAAAAATAAGAGGGTGATTTCAAAGCATTTTGAAAGTGACACACTTCCTGCTGCCAGTTGGTGGCGCTATAACTTTGACTCACAATAGTCACATCCATGTGATCGTCCTCTTACAGCGAACGCACTGCTGAAGTTTCATCCAGATCAGTTAATGTATGCTGAAGTTATGACACACTTCCTGTTTCACGTTTCTCGCCATAGTTTCGTTTCCTCGCCACGGCCAAACCGTTCGAGATATCAAAAATCCCCACACAAACTTTCATCCTCAATGTCTTGACTTCACGCTGACCGAGTTTCGTCGAATTTGGATCAGAGCTCTAGGAGGAGTATTTAAAAGTTCATTGCGTGTGTTTTACAAAAAAACCTCAATAGCCAACTTCCTGTTGGGCTGGGGTAAAAGTAAGAACGCGAGGTATAGATGAAATTCTGCTATCGACATGTGTACCGAGTTTCATATTATTACATGCAAGTGTGTTTGAGTTATGGACCAGGTGTTCGGACCCCATTCCAGGGGGCGCTGACGAGCCGCCCTGCCACGCCCGGGTACCAGCTTCAGCCCGGCTCTGATGGCCGCGGGTTCTGACCCGTGTGCAAAGTTTCAAGAGTTTTCGAGCATGTTAAGGGCCTCAAAAGTGCCCGAATAGTCGCTAGAAAAAAAAAAAAAAAAAAAAAAAAAAAATAAAAAAAAAATAATCGGAAGGAAAACAATAGGGCTCTGCGCCCTTTCAGGGCTTGGGCCCTAATAAAAACTTATGTAAAAAATACCAGGCTTAAGAAATGTATTTACTTTAGCAGGCCAGACACACAGTGAAATGATTAAGCCCCCTCCCCCTACACACACACACACACACACAGACTGTGTGACAGGCCTAGGTTTAGAAAGAGCATGATCATATTCAAACTACAATATCTGACTTTCTGTGGGTTTGAGCTTATTATTGTTAATTAGAAAGTTGTTTGGCTTGAATAGAACAATATACACGGCAAGTTTTGTAACTGTCAGTAAAACTAACCAAGTTATAACACACTATATGTGTCCTTTTTTAGTCAAAAAAATCCGCCACGGCCAAACCGTTCGAGATATCAAAAATCCGTCCGGAATATAGCATCCTCAATGTCTTGACTTCATGCACATCGAGTTTGGTGGTGATTGGTAACAGCATGGGTTGTAATTTGATGTTTTTCTAGGACAATTATTTAAAAAAAAAAAACATAATTCCCGACTTCCGTTCGAACTGTCGTAAAACTTAGAGCACGAAAGTTGTTTGGCCTGATGTGATCTATGAGTGTACCGAGTTTCATATTAATCCATGCACGTGTGTTTGATTTATGGACAAATGTTCGAATCCCTAAAAGAATGCATCCTAAAAGAATGGTAAAGTTTGATGCGTCGCCACGGCAACAGTTTCAAAGATATCAAGAATCCATTCATAGGTCTTCATCTGCCGTGTATGTACATTATACAGATGAAGTTTGAAGCAAATCGGGTAAAAATAAGAGGGTGATTTCAAAGCATTTTGAAAGTGACACACTTCCTGCTGCCAGTTGGTGGCGCTATAACTTTGACTCACAATAGTCACATCCATGTGATCGTCCTCTTACAGCGAACGCACTGCTGAAGTTTCATCCAGATCAGTTAATGTATGCTGAAGTTATGACACACTTCCTGTTTCACGTTTCTCGCCATAGTTTCGTTTCCTCGCCACGGCCAAACCGTTCGAGATATCAAAATCCCCACACAAACTTTCATCCTCAATGTCTTGACTTCACGCTGACCGAGTTTCGTCGAATTTGGATCAGAGCTCTAGGAGGAGTATTTAAAAGTTCATTGCGTGTGTTTTACAAAAAAACCTCAATAGCCAACTTCCTGTTGGGCTGGGGTAAAAGTAAGAACGCGAGGTATAGATGAAATTCTGCTATCGACATGTGTACCGAGTTTCATATTATTACATGCAAGTGTGTTTGAGTTATGGACCAGGTGTTCGGACCCCATTCCAGGGGGCGCTGACGAGCCGCCCTGCCACGCCCGGGTACCAGCTTCAGCCCGGCTCTGATGGCCGCGGGTTCTGACCCGTGTGCAAAGTTTCAAGAGTTTTCGAGCATGTTAAGGGCCTCAAAAGTGCCCGAATAGTCGCTAGAAAAAAAGAAAAAAAAAAAAAAAAAAAAAAAAAAATAATCGGAAGGGAACAAGCAGGGCTCTGCGCCCTTTCAGGGCTTCGGGCCCTGATAATCGGAAGGAAAGCAATAGGGGCTCTTGCGCCCTTTCAGGGCTTGGGCCCGAATCATGGAAGGAAAAGATAGGGCCTTCGCCCCTTCAGGGCTTAGGGGCCTAATAATATCCTAAGGAAAAATATAGCTGCGACAGCGATCGCACGGGCCCAAGCCGGTGGCACCTCACCCCGGTGCCTTTAGTTACCTAAAGGCACCGGGATGGCGTACCGCGGCTTGGCCCTCCATCGCTGCTCGCAGCTATATTTATATATATATATATATATAAAACTTCTGTATGGCAAGCCCTTTTAACATTTAAAAGCTAAGTTTGACTATTCGTAATTAACATTGTAGATATCAACAACGTCTTTCTAGTCGTAATTACATTTTGGATAGTTTGTATTATCATTTAAGATATCTGTAACGTAATTGTGACTAGTCGAAACGACAGATAGAGTATGGCAAGCCGTTTTAACATTTAATCATTTTAACCTACTAGTCTCTATTTTCATGCTACTAGTACTTATTTTTTAGATACTAGTATCTATTCCATTAAGTACTAGTACTTATTCATTAGCTACTAGTGCTTATTCTTTAGATACTAGTGCCTTTTCTTTAGATACTAGTGTTTATTCTTTAGGTACTAGTACCTTTTTAAAGATACTAGTACTTATTCATTAGACACTAGTCCTTATTTATTAGATACTAGTACTTATTCATTAGATGCTAGTCCTTATTCATTACATACCAATGCTTATTAATTAGTTACTAGTACTTATTCATTAGATACTAGTACCTATTAAATAGATACTAGTACTTATTCATTAGACACTAGTACTTATTTCAATGGTGACTAGTAACTATTCTTTTGTTACTAGTCACATTTTTTCCATTGACTTCTATGGTGATCTGTCATTCATGATATCAACTATTCAGTTCTGACTAGTATGTTAGTATGTATTCCAATTGTGGAATACATACTAGTATGTATTCCAAAGCAGGGGTTACGCTTTTGCACGTCGTGCAGAATAACCCTAAAGGCACCAAGGTGGCGGTGCCACCGGCTCTCACACACACACACATATATATATATATATATATATATATAATATAGCTGCGAGCAGCGATGAGGGCCAAAGCCGGCGGTACCGCCATCCCGGTGCCTTTAGGTAACTAAAGGCACCGGGATTGCGGTGCCACCGGCTTGGGCCTGCAATCGCTGCTCGCAGCTATATTTATATATATATATATATATATATATATATATATATAATTTTTTTTTTTCTAGCGACTATTCGGGCACTTTTGGGGCCCTTAACATGTCTCGAAAACTCTTGAAACTTTGCACACGGGTCAGAACCCGCGGCCATCAGAGCCGGGCTGAAGCTGGTACCCGGGCGTGGCAGGGCGGCTCGTCAGCGCCCCTGGAACGGGGTCCGAACACTTGGTCCATAACTCAAACACACTTGCATGTAATAATATGAAACTCGGTACACATGTCGATAGCATCATTTCATCTATACCTCACGTTCTTACTTTTTACCCCAGCCCAACAGGAAGTCGGCTATTGAGGTTTGTTTGTAAAACACACGCAATGAACTTTTAAATACTCCTCCTAGAGCTCTGATCGAAATTCGACGAAACTCGGTCAGCGTGAAGTCAAGACATTGATCTTGATGAAACTTCAGCAGTGCGTTCGCTGTAAGAGGACGATCACATGGATGTGACTATTGTGAGTCAAAGTTATAGCGCCACCAACTGGCAGCAGGAAGTGTGTCACTTTCAAAATGCTTTGAAATCACCCTCTTATTTTTACCCAATTTGCTTCAAACTTCATCTGTATAATGTAAATACACGGCAGATGAAGACCTATGAATGGATTCTTGATATCTTCGAAAATGTTGCCGTGGCAGACGCATTAAACTTTACCATTCTTTTAGGATTCATTCTTTTAGGGATTCGAACATTTGTCCATAAATCAAACACACGTGCATGGATTAATATGAAACTCGGTACACTCATAGATCACATCAGGCCAAACAACTTTCGTGCTCTAAGTTTTACGACAGTTCAAACGGAAGTTCGGGAATTATGTTTTTTTTTTAAAAATGTCTAAAAACATCAAATTACAACCCATGCTGTTACCAATCACCACCAAACTCGGTGTGCATGAAGTCAAAGACATTGAGGATGCTAAATTCCGGACGGATTTTTGATATTTCGAACGGTTTGGCCGTGGCGAGGAAATGAATTTTATGACTAAAAAAGGACACATAAAAGTGTATTAGAACTTGGTTAGCTTTACTGACAGTTACAAAACTTGCCGTGTATATTGTTCTATTCAAGCCAAACAACTTTCTAATTAACAATAATAAGCTCAAACCAACAGAAAGTCAGATATTGTAGTTTATAAGTGGATTTTGTCTCAGAGAGAGACAGAGAGAGATCTCCCCAGCATGTGTGTGTGTGCTGTGTGGGAAGGGTGGGGGCTGGTGTCTCTGTTTATGTGTGTGTGTGTGTGTGTGTGTGTGTGTGTGCTGTGTGTGTGTGTGTGTGTGTGTGTGTGTGTGTGTGTGTGTGTGTGTGTGTGTGTGTGTGTGTGTGTGTGTGTGTGTGTGTGTGTGTGTGTGTGTGTGTGTGTGTGTGTGTGTGTGTGTGTGTGTGTGTGTGTGTGAGCTAGGCTGTGTGGCAGTTACACACACATGGTAGTATCACACACACTTGGAAGATCAAGTAGAATTTCCATAACTCTGTGTGTTAAACTAATAATCACTTTTGTGTTTTAAACACAATCTACTTAATACAGAACAACTTCATTATAAAGATAAACAACAAATTCCAAAAAATATATGATCATAATCTATGACAAAAAATGCTATTATAAACTAGATTAGTGGATAATACACATTGCTCTTTATATTGTTCTAAAATACATTAATGAAAACAAATACCAAAAATCAAAAAGATAAATTATTTTAGATATAGTCATGGCTATTATAAAATTGAGACATGTTTTAAATGTATAGTGCCTATGTTTAATGAGGTAGCAACATATGATAGATAGGACAGAACAAGAAAGGTAATTAATAATCTGTCATTGCGTCACTGCATTATGATATGAAAGGCTCAGTACAGTGCGGCACAAAGTTGCTTATGCGCATCCTGCAGCGGAGGATGATGCGCTTGGAGCCACGTGGCAGTTACAGCGCGCCAGCGTGTCCAGTTGCATTGAAAAGTTCAAAGCACAAAGGAAATACATATTGATGGACATTGGATTATACATTGTCTATCTATGCAATAGTTTATTGAGCCTTTTCTTTTAACAGTTTTAAATTTCAGTTACTGTGTGTGTGGAGAGAACAATTATAGAGCTCTGACTCTACTCTCAGTGTTGTGATCACCCGGTAGAAAGTAACACGATTAAGTTACAGCAATAAAGTCCAGAAAGATAGAGTTTCTTTATTCAAAACCATAGACCTTTATCTACAGATCAAGTATAATAGTATTAACACTGAATCATTCTTGAAGATAGTTTCATCATTGACTAACCAAACACGACGGGCTGTTTGTGTGCCTTTTGTGGGGCTTAACAATAACATAGAATAGTATACGCACAATGCAGGATTTGAATCAGCCTCGTCTGATCGATACCCAATCGGCAAAATTGGCAATATCTGAGCTCGATACTGATCCTGAGTATCGGATATCGGATCGGCGTAACCTAACTACTAAAATGTAAACACAAGTAGATGTAGAGCCTGGATGTACACCTGACCTTTCAGAAGGCTGCTCACGCATACTTTGTGATTGATTTGTGCCCTTGATGCGCACTTTTGCCAAGCCCTCACTGATGCAAGCTCTTCAGCACACCTTCTTTTCGACAGTCAAAGCGGGAGTTACGTTTGTGCACAATAACCCTAAAGGCACCAGGGTGGCGGTGCCACCGGCTAATACATATATATATATATATATAGCTGCGAGCAGCGATGAAGGGCCAAAGGCGGCGGTCGACCACCCCGGTGCCTTTAGGTAACTAAGGCACCGGGGTTGCGGTGCCACCGGCTTGGGCCCGCAATCGCTGGCTCGCAGCTATATTTATGAAACTTCTTTTTCAAAACATCCCCCCCCCCTCTGTTTTTTTCACAAATCGCACCCTGGTAATAACATGTAACAAAATGTAATTAACATGTAACTAAGTTATGGAACAGCCTGTACTTACAGATTGATAATTACACACATGTAATAGGCAGCTACTGTAACACATGTGTAACAGGCCAGAGTCGGTTACATATGTGTTACCGACTTGGTACAATGTAACAAGTACTTAATATGTTACTAAGGTAAAAAGCCTGCAGTTACACATGGTCCTTTTGTACCTTCTAAAATAAAGTGTATCAAGTACTTAAGTGCACCTCATGAGTATCTACATACCTTATCCATCTGAATTAAGCCTCTAGGTTACAGCTTAAATACATGAAGTAGCTTCTTAATGACATTCAATTTACATAATATTACATAGGTATAAGCTACGTAAAATAAAGATGTATCAAGATTGTATTTAAGTGTACCACATATGTATCTACATACCTTATCCATATGTACTTTAGTTTGAATTAGGCCTAACTCCCTCGTTCACAGCATAAATGCATGCGGTAGCTTCCTAATTACATTGCAATTACATAATATTACACAGGGATAAGCTACGTAAAATAAAGTGTATCAAGACTGTACTTAAGTGTACTTAATGTGTATCTACATACCTTATCCATATGTAGTTTAGTTTAAATTAGGCTTAACTCCCTCGTTCACAGCATAAATGCATGCGGTAGCTTCCTAATTACATTGCAATTACATATTACACAGGGATAAACTACGTAAAATAAAGTGTATCAAGATTGTACTTAAGTGTACTTCATGTGTATCTACATACCTTATACACATGAAGTACTATTAAGTACAATCTTTGATACACTATTTTATAAGGTACAAAATGACCATGTGGGAACTGCAGGCTTTTTCACACCTTAGTAACATATTTAAATAGTTGTTATTACATTGAGTAGTATAACATACTTTTTATATAATTACATTGTACCAGCTCGGTAACACATACTGTAACCGACTCTGGCCTGTTACACATGTGTAATAGTAGCTGCCTATTACATGAGTGTAATTGCAATCTTTAAGTAGGCTACAGACTGTTCCATAACTTCATTACATGTTAATTACACTTGTTACATGTTATTTACAATGTTTACTACTAAGTAATTAATTAAGTAATTACTCTGTATCATCGACACCGTAAATAAAGTGTTACTGAAGGCGCCAATAGCACATAAATGCATTTAAGCTAGACATTCCATATGCTTAGTATATGACGCTGATCACCGCGTAATAATCATCATCTCCAAAGTAACCATACAACCAATAATAACATAATGTCTCATACATAACAAAGTAACATGCAGAAACTCCGAAAAGGTACTGAACAGAAAGTAAACAGGCACGATTTATGCTAATCAGGTACCGCCCGCGCTGATGAACATAGACTAACAGTTTCTGCATACCGATCGGAACAAAACTTAGAAATATAAACTTACTTGGCATGTACGCACATAGCGACCCAATGTATATGTATACCAGCTGAATAATCGTCAAACACTACAGAAGATGACTAAACTGAAACGTATCAAGTATCTTTCACTAATATTTTCCGATGCAATCTTCTGAATTCACCTCAGCACAAATGTCACTATGGCGACCTTGTACGCTGTGATTGGTCGAAAGATCGTCCAGGACATTCAAAGGTGCCCTCAGAATGTTTTTTTAGAATTATGCTTGTAATGTTTCCTGGGCTGCCCTTATAATGTTAGTATGTTTTTTAGATCAAAAATAGTCATAATTTCGAAATTGAAAGGGCATTTGCCTAGCCTAATTTTACGCTCTTGCTCGACACATTTTGTCAGAGCATGTGTGCGTGTGTAGGCCGAGCCTGCTGTCTGTGGTGACATTGCTGATGACATGCACTACCATGTGGAATCAGCTGCTGTGTTACAGTGTGAGACTCTCTCTGCAATATTCTTTACGACGGCTGTTATACGTTTTTACTATTACAGCCATCGAGATTAACGAATCGTGATGATGTTTTCAGATCTGTTCCCATCAGCATAAAGTGTTGCTGTGATGAGCATTGAACTAAAGCAGAGGAGCCTGTCGATTCAGCGAGGGTGTGAAGCTATGTTATGATTGCAATGCAGTCTCTCAAGTCTCCTAATGCAGCAAGACACGATGATGTAAATACAGTTAAAAGTAGCTTTGTTGTGCAGTGTAATTGTTCAGGCGCCGATCAGAGTCATCATACGTCACCGCACCAAGGTGCCTGTCCCAGTATGTATCGATCACCTGCACCTGTTTCCGGATGCGCACTCATCCGCAGCATGGAAACAGCATTGCGATGCCGCAGCAGTGAAGCTTGCACTGCTTCACGGTGGCATTCCCAGTTCAAGCCTCCAACAGGAGGAGACCGCCAGACAGTTCTCTCTGCTTTCCTCTGAATCATCACCTGCCAAGAACGGTAAAGTGTACTCACCTGTAATCTACTAGCCTCTCTGTGTTCCTGTTCCCGATGTTCCCAGAATCCGCCTCCTCGGTTCCCGCTTCCTGAGTCTTGGATCCAGTGCTGGAGTCCCCGCTCTCTCCGGAGCGATCCTGAAGAGAGCAAGACATCACCTGAAGCTGGTCAATTCACCCTTGGAAAGCACCAAAGAGAATCTACTCACGTAGAATTCTCTCTGGGTGTCGGTGCTCCCCACCAGCGATGTCATATAAAGAGGGAAGGCGGAGAGTCAGCGCAAGTGTCTCCACCAATCACGAAAATTCCTTATCAAGAGGAGTCACTCACCTGGAAGACTCCTGCCCCATGAATCCTCTTCACAAGCACTGTTGAGACACCTGAGACCTGAACCCTTACCCCGTTGCGCTTTAAATAAAGAAAAAGTGTATGTTCATTCACTTACCTCTGTGTTCGGTCTGAATCCTGACAGTAACGTGCGTCATTGAATTCATAACGAGTTTGGCAAGTGTCCAGATAAACTCGCGCTGTGATTGTTCTTTGATCGCCTTCTTTCTGTATATAATTCACAATTTAAATAAGATTTTTTTTCATCCTACTAAAAGAAATGATGTGAAGTTGATTTTTAATCACTGGCCTGGACTTACTGATGCAAAAACAGTATTGAACGATTTTAAAGTGAAAGATTACCTGTCTGAACTTGAATAACAACACATCAAGCTTGAATCCGAGGCCAGCTCTTGACAAGTTGAGGAAACAGTCGTCGGTGAAATGTTTGAGAAATTTCCAGAGAAGAATAAAATTAACCTATTGTTTCTTCAGAGGCTGAGACGAAGGAACTAAAATATACTTTTGTGTTCATGTGTACATCCGAACACTGATCGACTCCCATGCTTCAGCTGCGCAGCTCCGTCTCGTCTGTCACTGAACATGGGCTGGCATATGCAAATGTTAAGGGTCGTACATATTAATGATCCCGACTGTTGCGTAACAGTTGGTATTATGTGGAGATTCGCCTGTTTTTCAGGGGTGTTTTTCAAAAATGAGATTTAAGTAAGAAGGAGAAAACAATGGTGTTTGAGACTCACTGTATGTCATGTCCATGTACTGAACTCTTGTTATTTAACTATGCCAACATAAATTCAATTTCACATTATAGGGCACGTTTAAGGGCATCCAGGCCTTTCGTAAGACCTCCGTTCATCTTCAGAACACGGTTGAAGATATTTTAGATTCAGTACAAGAGCTTTCTGTCCCTCCATTGAAAATGTGTACAGTATGTGAAAATGTGTACGTCAGCAGCGCCACTGCGGAGTCATGAATGCAGATTGACAACAGAAAAAGTAGACAATACATTACTCAATAGTCGTAGTCTTTGTTATTTTTGGACCAAAATGTTATTTTCGATGCTTCAGAACATTCTAACTAACCCACTGATGTCACATGGACTACTACTGTTTCCTTTCGGGACAAGGGCAGTATACCGTACATACAATGGAGGGCCCAGAAAGCTCTCGGACTAAATCTACAATATCTTAAACTGTGAGTCCGAATATGAGCGGAGCATTTAAGCCCGTGAACAGACCAAGCTGACAGTCGGCCGTCGGGCAGTTTCTTTGTGCGTCACCCGACTAAGTTTCCTCTGTGTGTTCTGCACGTTTCCATGCCTTCGGCTGAAAATAGTCCTCTTCGGCTTTGTTTCGGGCTCGTCGGGGAAGCTGACAGTCACCTGTAGTTCTCTCGGTGTGTTCAAGTGCAGCTTTTTACCCCGACGAGAGCAGACAAGAGGCGACAACACAGTCGAGCTTTCATCAGCGCTAGTTCGTAGGCGTCGGCTTGGTGTGTTCCTTGTTTACGAGCTTGGGACGACATGTAGGTGAGTCATTAATGACATCATTTTAATTTTTTTGGGTGAACTAACCCTTTAAGCAGCTGAACAATCCCATTAACCTACATTGTAGAAAGGACCTCAGCCATATCCAATGTAAGACACTGATACACTGAGCACTAAATATTACTGACTTTATAACTTTTTTCATAATGTTATAATGTCACCATTATTATACAGGTTATATATTGCAGACTGAGTGAACTACATACAGTATGTTGTTTTAAAATGTAATGGCATTCCTTTGTAAAGCATTATTGCTAATTAAGACTTAGCCCTTAGTAAGTAGCTGTGCTGCAATGTTTGGTGAAAAGCGTGTTTTCTGGAATCAATACAATCTGATGATATCATAATATCATTCCCACCCTTGATCTACCCTTAAAATACACCCTTAGTGAGGAGACGCTGGTAACAGTAACTTCAACAAACACAGGCTTTCACAGGAAAGATGCAACAGAGAGAAATAATGGCCAAGAAAGATCATTGAAGTTAAGAGCCAAGATGATTTTGCAAGTGGATTGTCTTGTATTACACTTCAGTATTAAAACTGCAGGGTTTCAAACCAAACAATCCACCTTATTTTCCAATGTTAAATTATTTAATTTATATAATTAAGATATTTCCTGTGAATGTGCAAAGACTTTCGATGCATTAGCTGCTATAGGGAAATAACGAGAAGAATAACAAAGTTCAGTAAATAGTCAAATGTGACAAAACACCATGCCTATATTGCAAAAGTAAATAAAAATAATATGATAACAATTATCAGTTTGCAACATCAAGCAGCATAATGGTCTGTTTTTGTACAGCTTTAATAACTGGAAGCATATGACATTGCATGTTAAAGTGGATATTTTGACATTAGAATTTAGTTTGCGAAGAAAATGTGAGTGCTACATTTCCATTTAATCTCACCACAATTTTAGAATGTTGTGAGTAGTTATCCAGCAGTGTAAAAAATCCACAAAAAATATAAAAAAATACATGCACACTAAATTCAAGATGTCGGGGCCAAAAATGCCCCTGCGTGTAGGTTTATTTTTATAACAAATGATATATATCAACAATTTTCCCCAAATATCAGCACAATTCCAAATGTGATATCGATTTTATACAACAGTTCAAAGAAGTTAATAATAAGTGACATTTTAGAAACAATAATTGTCAAAAAAATTGCTCTGTTTTGCACACACACATCAGAACAATTGCAAGTCTCTGAACAACACACAGTGGTGTTTTGTTTAAAATGAATAGGTTGAGTGAATAATTCAATGACCTATTTACAAAGATAGCCACTTGATGAGTTCCTGAATGAATCAGCTGTTTTGAATGAATCATTTAAAAAGAATAATTCACTTGACTCAATCATTAAAGGGTTAGTTCACCACAAAAATGAAAATTAAGTCATTAATTACTCACCCCCATGCTGTACCAACCTTGTAAGACCTTTGTTCGTCTTCAGAACACAAATGAAGATATTTCTGATTAAATTTGAGAGGTGAATCACTGCTATGTAGGCTCCTAAAGGATCGAAACTTTATGAAGAAAGTCAATGAAGAAAATGTTTAAATATTCTATGTGACAACAGTGGCTCAAGGATAAGTTTATCAGAGCGACGAGAATACTTTTTGTGCGAAAACAAACAAAAATGACGACTTTATTCGACTACTCCATTTCTTCATTGTAGGCCTGAGACGAGAGTTCAAGAGATTTCCACGACGCATTCGCGAGAATTGCGATCTTCTTCAACTCTACTTCAATTCAGTTCTTGCACATGCGTCGTGGAAATCTCTTGAAACCTCTCAAATGTAATCAAAAATATTTATTTGTGTTCTGAAGATGAATGAAGGTCTTACGGTTGTTGGTACAGCATGGGGGTGAGTAATTGATGACTTAATTTTCATTTTTGGGTGAACTAACCCTTTAATGATTGAGTCATTGAATCATTCTTTCAAATGATTCATTCAAAACAGCTGATTCATTCAGGAACTCAAACTAGTATCTGGACGAGTGACGAGTATTTCAGCTTGCACTAACTTTCATGAAAAGTACTCTGGGAATAAAGCTCAACCTTTCAGCTAAAATTCTTCATTATACAACTCAATGGATTCCAAACACTTTTGATCATGAGGACTCATGAAAAAAAAAAATCTTGATCGCTTTGCAAAGGACCCCTGAACATACTGTATAAAGTCAGCAATTTATTTGCAATGAAAAATACATACTGTGCAAGAAAAAAATGTTAATAATGTATTATTAGGCTTTTAATGTGATTTTAAGAATGTTGGTAACCAGACAGTTGATGGACCCTTCAACTAAATTGGGTCCATCAACTGTTTGGTTACCAACATTCTTCAAAATATCTTTCATTGTGTTCAGCAGAAGAAATACATTCTTACAGGTTTGAAACAACTTGAGGGTGAGTAAATGATGATAGAATTTTCATTTTGAAGTGAACTGTTCCTTTAAGTTTCTTTGACATTGTATCTCTCAAAAGGTGTGCATGGGATTCGTTACCACAATATTTAGACACATGCTTGAGGCGTGGCCTCTTTGTTTACCATTGCAGCTCGTCGCACCCACCTCGTTGACGTCATACACACCCAACCAATCGGCGTTGCTGGGTATACTCCTCAAGCTTTATAAAGTCTCTCATTTAAGCGCAAGATAGCGGACATTCGACAGCACAACAAACGCTGTCAAGTTTACGAACATTATATTTTTATTCGTCCTGTGACATATTCCATAACTTAGTCAGTTGACGAGATTTTACTTAGCCTAATATTAACATTAAAATGCGTCTGTTGGTTCTATGCGTGTCTGTTATTCTGGTGCCGTTGCTTTGCGATGCGCGTATCTCTAAGCGTTATGTGATCGGCTGTCCGGAGCGCTGCGATAAGAGTCTGTGTCCGCCCATACCGGCCGACTGTCTGGCCGGAGACATCCTGGACCAGTGCGACTGCTGCCCAGTGTGCGCGGCCGGCGAGAATGAGCTCTGCGGCGGGACAGGGAAACTGGGTGACCCGGAGTGTGGAGAGGGTTTGGAGTGCGTGGTGTCCGATGGGGTCGGAACAACGACTACAGTGAGGAGGAGAGGAAAGACCGGCGTATGCGTGTGTAAGAGCCCTGATCCCGTGTGCGGGAGTGATGGGGTGTCTTACAGGAACATCTGCGAACTCAAGAGAGTCAGTAACCGGGCGCAGAAACTCCAGCAGCCGCCCACCATCTTCATCCAGAGAGGAACCTGCGGGAAAGGTAAGACTGGCGTTCAAAACTACCTAGATGTTGAGTGTTATTATGTGAAAACATAGTGAGCTAAGCTTCCTAACGTGAGTTCGCTACAAACCGCATTGCATTGGTTTAATGATGCAGGGATTTAATCTGCAGAAAAGTGCAAGCTAATGTAGGCCTATAGTGCATCAAAAAATAAAATTTCATGGTAACACTTTATTCTGATGCTCCCTTTTGAATATTCTGTTGAATATAAGTAACTTTGTAGCTACATCTAACTCTCATTAGAGTATCAGTAGACTGTCTGCCTATTATCTGCCAACTCTTTATTGTGATCCTCCAAAAGACTTACAAGTGACTTTGCACCTACATGTCAACTTCTATCCCTAACCCTACCTGTCTACTTATACTCTACTAATACTCTAGTGATGGTTTGTAGTGATGTCGGTGCAACGTCACTTAGCCTATAGTCAACTGTGTGTTAAAGGGACCATCCAAATAAAGTGAAACCAATTTGAAAATCATCTGTTAACAAACAAGTATTCATTACTTCAAAGAGCTCATTGTTTCTGAATTAAATTATTAAATTGTTTAAATTAATACAAATTTAGCACATTTCTGAAATACATCATTTAGATAGTTACCTCTGATAACAGAACACTCTAAATTGTAATGTGGACTCATGCATTTTCTGTAAAGCTGCTTTGAAATTAAGTGTATTGTAAAAAGTGCTGTACAAATAAATGTGAAGTGAATTGGATTTAATAGTCAAAACACAAAAGCAATTCAGACAGAATATTAAATTAAAGCCATTCCTTAAAAGTATCTGACGTGCCCTAATGCGTATATCTTGTTATCCTATAATAATTAGAAAATACTTTTTTTTTACTTTATTTTCTCCTGAATGAAAAAAAAAAAGTGCTGGCAGCATTCTCGGGATCTGGTATTGCGTGATTTAAAAGGGCTCTTCTCAAGACGGTAAACACAGAAGCTTATTAGATCTCACCAGTTCGTTGGAAGCCCCATTACCCGGGATTTATTCTTGGCACTGGAAACATGCTGGAATAGAGTGCACAAACACATCCACATAGCAGATAACCACACAAGGAAGAGTTCTGGACCCTTCCCTGAAAGAGGAGTCAGTTGTAGTTCATCCAAATTCTCCTGGAATTGCAGAAGGAAAAGTAAATTCCAAAAAAGTTAGCGTTTCAGAACAGACAGTGTGGTCTCCATAAATCCAGTGCTTCAAAGGGATCTGGCCCATCATAACTCCACCAAACATTTCCCCCAAATTGTTATCCATACATCAGAAATGCAAAGTACATTTCTAAAGCATTTACAGTGTTAAGGAACAGTGAAAAGGTATCCAGTAACATTTTGCTACCATCTAAGACCATTTTGGTGAGTATGACAGTAATGACATTACAGAAAGTTCTGATGGATAAGATCCGGTGAGAGTTTGAAAAAAGACCCGGATAGTTTGAAATCATGGAGAAATTAGATCTTCTGACAGCACACCTGGACCCTTTTGTGGTCAAAGTTAGGCAACAGACAGCTCTAGGCTTTGTAATGGATCTATAATGTACTAAACCTGTTTTGTTCTTCCGAAGACACTGAACATGCCTCTTCCAATGTGATTAATTAGGTGTTACCAGATCTTTTTGGACATAACGATTTCCAAATGAAGCCTGGCGCAGTCTGCTCAAATCCATGTAACCCGGCTTTCTGCGTGTTCCCTTTGGCTCTTTAAGTTATCACCTCACCTTTGTTCCGGTCACCGTTTGACTGGCCAAAAATAGCATTATACGTCAAGGGTCTTTGTGCACCCGAGCTCTGCTCAACAGTACATCTAAGATCTATAGCCAAAACTCTGTTTCTACTCAGTCAAAAGCTTGTACAGCAAGACATCTCCCATCACATGATGTAATCTACATCTGGAGTTCTTGAGGCTGGACATTATAGAAACCTATTCTCTGAGGATCCAGATCTAGGTCACATTTTACAGTCTTTGAGCTGTTTTTGCACATTTTCAGAAGACATGAATTTACAGGCTTATACCTTCTGTGCTGAGTTGTTACTAGTTACATGTAATCTGGATTACGTAATCAGTACTTGAAATTATGTTTTATGATACTCGTAATCAGACTACAGATACTTTTTTATTGATTACATTAGGGCTGTGAAACGATTAATCGCGATTAATCGCATCCAAAATAAAAGTTTGTTTACATAATATATGTGTGTGTAGTGTGTTTATTTTGTATATATAAATACACGCACATGCATGTATAATATTTAAGAAATATTTGCATATATATATTTATACAAAATTTATTTTATACATAAATATAAATATTTTATATATTAATAACACTTTTTTTAATATAGACACGCATATGTGTGTATTTATATATACAAAATAATTATACCCTCTACACACACACATATATTATTTAAAGAGCCCCTATCATAGCATTTGACATGTTCCTATTTTTTTTTTTTTTTTTGGGGGGGGGGGGGTCCCAAAAAACAGTTTAACGTGCATATAAGGATAAAAAACACTTTATTTGTTTTATAATATGCATTTATTTTTACCTGATTTGCTGATTATTCGTTCAACGATTCATTTTCCCAAACACCTCCTTTGAGTGATGTGAATCTGCGGCAATTGGTCAAATGACCCAGTCAGTTGTTATTGGTAAACCGTAGGCAGAGATTGTCGGAAACGGAACACCCATCACCATTAATGGATTATAGCTTGTCAAGTGTTGTATACAGTGTATGAACAAACGTGTCAGAAAAAGTGCACTTTCCACACGGTCCCTTACTCGCGTGTCCGTCAAGAGCAAGTTTTCCCGGCAAAACTTACATTGTGGTGGCTTTTGAGGGGCAGTGCTTATTATATAGAGCGAAGTCATATTTGGATGAGTCGTTTAGGAGGTAATTGTGATTTTTCAGTGAATGTCTGGTGAATATCAATAACAAAACTAACTTTACCCCACTTAGAAGCTGCGTGAAGTGTACACAACACAATATAACTATATTGTGCATGCTACAGAAAACATAACAGCAAACATTATTAATAATGCTTACAGATTGTGATTCGGAGGAGGACGAACCTGATCCATACACACTGGATACTGAGCCCTCCTTCGGGAACAACCGGCTTGTGAATCCACATTTGAATTAATTTATGTTTTTGAATGATTCGTCATTAAAATGATGAGAACACAAGGTTCGGGCTATACTGTTGTGGTATCGTTGCAAATATGAACTCTAACCACTGATTCTTCACATGCTCGTCCCTGGGCAATGAAAACAAGTGGCTGAACTGTCTTTGCAATGTAGAACACATGCTATTTCAGCTGAAGTATTTGAATTTGTTCTAGACTTCAAGTTTACACTTCCGTCTGCGCGCGCAGTTGTTGGGAGCGGCCAATGAGCTAATCTACGTAACTATGAAACAGCTAATGACTCGTTTCAAAAACAATTCATTTCATAGACTCAGAGTCGCCTCTCACTTTTGAAAGACAATAACTTTATATACGGTGCACTGTCAGGTATAAATCTTTGCAGGATGTTTTCATTCCCTTAGAGCTATAGTCCACACTACATGAACAGTCATTTTCAAAAATCCATGATCCTCTTTAAACACCAACTTTTATTTTGGATGCGATTAATCCGATTTCACAGCCCTACATGATTAAATGTTATTCTCACAATGGCATTATTCATAATTCATTGATTCTCCTTACTACATATTTTTTTATTTTTAAATGTTGCTTTCTAAAAAAGGCTACTGCTTACAGACAGTACGCCAACACAGGAGAATACATGATGTGAAGTGATTTCAAAATTAAAACCCTCGCTCTGAGTTTGCATGTTTTAATATCCAGAGGTTCTTGATCAAGAACAGTGGCCTTGACATTGAAAGTAAATGTTTAAATCCTCCGCCCCATGTATTACATTCCTCATATTTCATCTAAAGCTCTTCACTGATACTATTGTGCACTATGGTAGAAAAGTACAGTAACTTTTTTGGATAAGGATAACATGGATAACCACCATTAAATATATACACAAAGGGCATTTGAAAAGTAGCCAGATAAATAAATGACGATGGCATGGTAAGTTAAAAAAACGTTATATAATAACAATTTATATAACCATCTCCTAGCACATTAAAGTGCCCATAGATGAAGAAACACCCTTAAAT
Organism: Hybognathus amarus; assembly: GCA_030378365.1. Classification (NCBI taxonomy): domain Eukaryota; kingdom Metazoa; phylum Chordata; class Actinopteri; order Cypriniformes; family Leuciscidae; genus Hybognathus; species Hybognathus amarus. The sequence goes on from JAQIUQ010001500.1 coordinate 105,224, forward strand.
GATGTCAACGCCCCTGTGATGAGAGGACAAGGGGTCTTGCCCAAACACTTACATTGTTGTACGCCCAAATGATCCATGAAGGACAAAATGTGTGATATCATGTTTTTGAAATTCCCTGAACTGAAAAAAATTGTGCATTTGGTTTTAATTGCTGACAGACATCAAATTTTGATTTAAAGGGCGGGTTTACTGCTCTTTTTCTTTGCATGATTTTGTTTATGGGGTGCAATATAACATGTATCCGTGGTTTTTCTTTTTTAAAAGTCTTATTTTTCATAAATTTCACCTTTATTGTCAGCCGCGCTCTCCTCTGTCTCCTGCACGAGCGGATGACTTCCTGAGTCTATGAAAACACTCCCTCAGAATGACGTTGTGGGCTCAGATTGGTTCGTTTGGCCGGTGTGTTGTGATTTGGCTAAACTGTCGCTCACGTTGTCCGCAAGATTAACGCCCATTACCTTTAAAGGCGAAACGGCGGGCATGCCAAATGTGGATAACATAGACGGTGGATACACGTAAATAATGATGTGGAGACTGCAGTATCAATGAGGCAGAATCAGACCGAGAAAGCCGCGATGAATCGAGTCAAGCAGAACCTCACCACACACGGCTCATAATAAAGGTTTCTGAATGATAATTTGCTTAATTTTTTAACTTAATACACGTTTGTTTTACACAATAGCATCTGACTGGCAACGATAGCAACTGACTGGCTAACTAATGTTATACTCAAACAGCGTTTGCAGGTTTACGTTCTTGATCAAATCGAAAATAAAGTCATAAAGCATATATATATGAAAAATACATTTACAACATTAGTACTTATACAAAATTCAGGTCCATAATGTTTGTACGCGTTTGCCGTAGACACAAAATAGCCTAACTAGTAGCAGCTAGCCCATAAAGCCTACAAAGCAAGCGCTGGCATTTGAAATAAAAAAAATAAAAAAAAACGCTCCGTCGGTAATTATACATGCAAATACATTTAAAATGATGAAGTCTTAGCCTACTTACAGTGTGGCCCAACAACTGCTGACTTTTAACTGCTGGTTTTAAAGCTGGATCTGCTTCATGATTCCAGAAACAGTTTCTTGTTTACGTTAATCCGGTATTGATTTCGTGGAGATTCTGGAAGCTGTCTCTCGTAAATGCGCAGCACAGAGAGCTAGATTACGATCGTCACTTTCAGGAATATAATCAAACACAAATTGTGTCCATTGTTGTCGAAGTATGGTGTCCGTGGGAAGCCCGAAACACAGAAGACCTGACATCTGCGTGAACACAACTCACTCGACGCATGCCCATTCCTGCATATTCCGGAGGGAGTGGTTGATGCAAATGTGTGGGTTAGTGACGTACCATAACCCAGCTGTAGTCCAAAACAAGTCGTTTTTGTAGGCAATTTTACTTCCTGATTTTTAAAAGACGATATCTCTGCTTACACTAAACTTTCAGTGCTGCAACTTGCAGATACTCTTCATGCACCAATAGCAACATTACACACTATTTGAAATCAAAAAAGTAAAACTGCAGTAAACCCGCCCTTTAATGGGTGATTTAATGGGCGAGATGATCAGTGATTTGATTTTCACTGACTACATGGAGTTTTTACTGCAAAAAGAGTGTCTGTCTCAAACATAAGCTGAAGTATGTAGAAGTAAGGGTGTTATGCTGTATTAAGCCAACACACACTCCCTTTGGTTTGCCCCAAGTGCTGAGTTTGCATCAGAGGAGGAAATGCATTCCACAAACCAATCTCAGATGGTGGCATGCAGAGTATAAGAACTGCAAGGAAAATCTTATGCCTTCAGTGCAGTTCTAGGATCAGGCAAAATACCAATGATGTGGAAAGGGGCAGATATGCTTTAGAAATGATGTATCCTCTGGATCATTTAACCTAGACTTTTAAATCACTTTACAGTAAATGTAAATGCTTCCAAACATAAGACAAGCTAAGTCAGGCATTATTTACTATTGCTCATGTATTTGCTTAGTGATCTGAACAATAAATAAGTTTTAAACTCATCCCACAAGTCTATCATACAGACATTAATGATACCCCAAATCACTTAATGGGGAGAGGTGTACCTTTCTAATAGATTGGATGGTTTTAGCATTGTGAAACAATATGCATAGACTTACTCTGAATCAGCAATTAGTATTCGAGCTTTGACTTAACATGTAAATATCAAGTCTAAGTGTTTTATTCTAAAGAATAAAAAACACATATAATCTATATATATATATGTAAAAATCATTTTGACTTGAGGTTTTTAATAAGAAAATACAATTATTTGCAGATTATTTTAGAGAAATTAGATTAATTGCTTTTATACAACAACATTAATGCATATACAATGCAAGAGTCTCATTAAACACTATAATTAATTGTCTTGCAAAACATTCATATTTTCAGTGTAGGCTATACATTGCTAGCCTCGCGAGACCATCCTGATCTCGCGAGCTTTCAAGGTTTCACTCGCAGATCAGTCTGGATACTTTCCGTTAAAGAAAATTTGGGAGCAGTTCACCAACGAACGTCCAATCAGCGTTGGCTTTGAGGCGGGTTGAGGTGTGACGCAATCAAGCGGAAGCAACGCGATCTAGAAACATTTTCAGACAGCGGTAGTCCTAATTCTTTTAGCCGCTCGCTAATGCTTTTTTCTCTTGCATCCTTCTTGTGAAATATGGACCGGGCAGCTGAAATGGTGCCTTTTATTCGCAAATTGTAGTTACATAAACGGCAAATATCCTTTGCCGACATGTTGCTTATTTGCTGAGCTAACGAGGTTTACCTGTAGCAGCAAGTTAGTACGTCATGTGCTTCGTTGATCTGATTGGTTGATTTGGCCCGTCTATCACCAACATAGGCCAATCAGCTAACCAGTATTTTCGCCCTTACCAAAACTACTTCAACGGAAGAGTTTCCAGATGGATATGCGGAGCAAATCCATCTGGCGGAGTCAGGTTAATACATTGCTCCTAAGCACTAACATAACTTAAAGCTGCAGAGCTGCAATTTAAAGCAGTCTTATGTACCCTTTATAGACAAACCTCATTCTTTACATGGCTGAGAGAACAAAAAGTAACATTATGTCCCCACTTTAATGTTTTTTTTTTTTTTACATTTTTGCTTTTTGGCAAGTGCCTCTTAATTCACCATGTTTTTCTTTGCCTCATACCATTGTTAACGTCAATCACACTGTATTTCGAGTGAGTTCAGTTTCACTTCTCACTTTCTCTAATTTAAGAGATTTAAATTGTATTCTACTACATTATTAGTGGTTCAATTTTTGTATACAGAATATGTAATAACAAAAAAAAAGAACAATTAATTTAAAGTGGTGATTTGGGGCTTCTAGATCCTCTTGGTTGGCCCATTTGCATGGCAATAACATATAAGCTTCAAGAAATATTTCACTTATTATCATCATCTTTAACATTGTGCTGTTGAAAGATGAAATAACATGTGGCTGCACGCATGCTACTGTTGGTAAGGAATCATCTCTCTGCTTAAGCCAATAGGATGCGATCTACTAATAGCACACAAACGACATTACATCACAACTGTCTCTAAGTCTATGTGCAATCCTTTATAGTTGGCACAGGCAGCGATGATGACACAATTGAGTGTACATGAGGCTATTGACATCTGTTTGTTTGCATTGTGCATCTTTCCTCATTCATAAAAAGAACTGGCCCAACTTCCACCTGGAATTTCTGAATTTTGAATCTCCACACTGGCAGGATTCTGTTTATGGCACTATTCTTTCATTTTCATGGTACAGTATTTGCAGAAACATGATTGACTTGTAAAACCCATTAAACCAAGTGTACTCTCTTTACTTTCCCATGTTTTTTTTTCCTGCAAGTACATTTAAAAAATATATAGCTTTAAGATTTGAAATACACATTCAAAACAATTAAAGGTATACTCCACTTTTTTTGGAAATAGCCTCATTTTACAACTCCCTCAGGGTTAAACTTTTGGGTTTTACCGTTTCATTCAGCCGATTTTCTGATATTTGGAAGAATATCAGTAACCAGACAGTTCCTGGTCTCATTGACTTCCATAGTATATGTAAAATGAGCCTATTTCCAAAAAAAAGTGGAGTATCCCTTTAAAGGAGTAGTGTGATGCGCTGATAAAGGAGTAGTGTTGTGACTCTCCTGTTCGAACTCGTTTATCAAATGAATTGAATCTTTCTCCGTGTCATTTGGTTCATTCAACGAACGAAATGAACGATGAAAGAGTTCTAATAGGAGAGTCACGAACGTGCATCACAGAACAGAGCAAGGTAACCATTTGAGCTTAAAAAACCTCAACTTTGTCGTTATTTTTTTTTTAAAATGAGCGATCGTTTCGCTTGATAAGACCCTTATTCATCGTCTGAAATCGTATAAAGTCCTTTGAACAGTTTGCAGTTTGCACTGAACTGTCTTTTGGACCTTGAACCATTTGGTTCCCATTGAAGTCCATTATATGGAGAAAAATCCTGGAATGTTTTCATCAAAAACCTTAATTTCTTTTCGACTGAAGAAAGAATGACATGGATATCTTGGATGACATGGGGGACATGAACATAAATTATCAGCAAAAGTTTTTTTTTTTTTTTAAGTGAACTACTCCTTTAATTGCATTGCATTTCAAATGGGTTATGTTCCCTTTCAAGGGAACTTCGAGCTGCGTTGTCAACGCGATGGGAACGCTCTGCGTGATTGCGTCGTGAAGCGTCTGTACCATCAGTCCAATGAGAGAGCAGGACGTCAGGTGACGTCATTGACCAGGAAACTATAAAGCACCCTTGAGATCAGACCGCGACAGCTTCTGTAGCCTTCAGCAAGCGATCTCTGTACTCTGTCTCTGTCTATTTATTGTTGTCTGTCGAGCACACTCTATACACACATATACAATGGCGAATCAAGAGTTTAAGCGTTGTGTTGTTCCTTGCCCTCGCTTCATCACGGGCGGGGACACACATCAGCTGTGTGTGGCTTGTCTGGGAGTGGGAGCATGCCCAGTCAGTTCTCGAGGGAGCTGACTGCGAGCATTGTGTGAAGCTTTCTATGAGAACGCTCCGCTCCCGCCGGGCGTTCTTTGAGAAGGACGGTTCGGTTCGCGTTCCCCGGGTGCGGGTCCCGCTGTCGCCGAGGCACAGCGTCGACTTGCATCCTGGGGTTCGCAAATGGATCTGGTAGCGGGGCTTGAGACGGGCTCCGCCTTATCTCAGCCCTTACCTGCTGGATCCAGTGCCTCTGCCCAGGGAGGAGCCCGCTCTGCGGTTTCTCCTTCCCGGGCTGAGGCACCGATGCTGACGCTATCCAGTTCCGAGGAATTGGATGTCGTCAGCATTGACGCGGGGATCATGATGTTTCGCCAGCTCATACCCCCGGTGATGAGGAGCTCTTGGAGGTTTTGTCATGGGCTGTAGCTAGATTAAATATTGACTGGCCAGCTGATGAAAGTGAAAGTGTTTCAAAGAAAAAAGCATACTTGATGAGAGATTTTTGCCATCCAAAACACTGCCTCCACGTCGGGGCTTACCATTCTCTCCCGATCTCCACACTGAGGTGGCGTGATCGTGGAATAAACCTGTTTCATTCAGAGTGTTTAACCCGCAGACATCTAAATATAGTAACATAATAGGTGCTGCTGATCACGGTTATACGGCGATGCCGAGGGCTGAAGAGACGCTCGCGAGCTATCTCTCTCCCGAATCATCGTCATCATTAAAAGCCCCGACGTTACCCACCAGACCATTAAAATCTACATCCTCTCTGGTGGGTAAAGCATACTCGGCAGCAGGTCAGGCTGCATCATGCTTGCACACAATGACAATACTACAAGCATACCAGGCTGATCTGCTGAGGGAAGTTGATGAACGCGAGGAGGTGAGCGCTGACGCAATTCGAGAATTGCGTCGCGCGACAGATCTCAGCGCTCCGTGCCACTAAGGAGACGGCCAAATCAGTGGGCCGGTCTATGGCAGCCCTGGTGGCCACGGAGCGCCACCTATGGTTGAATTTATCTGAAATTAAGGAAAAAGATAGATCTGTTCTGTTAGATGCACCGATGTCACCATCAAGTTTGTTCGGCGACGCTATTAACTGTGTCGTCGATCGATTTCAAGAAACAAAAAAGCAGTCAGCTGCGTTTCAGAAAATTCTTCCTCGCCATTTTGTTATTCCCGAGGCTGCTGGTCATAGAACTTTTATTAAATCTGAGCAGCCTCAGCCGAGTACTAGCTCCTCACACAGAGCACGCCAAAGGCAAAGCGTGGCCGCCCGGGCTCCTCCACAATCTTCGGAGCCTCAGTGGCGGTCACAATCCAGGTCAGTTAGGGGTAGGCAAGATCTGAGGACTGTCATCTCTAAAAAGACCTGGGGTAAGAAGAAGTCCTGACTCGCAAGGGGTCAGACTTCTGAGGGTGGTCCCCTCTGGGGAGGGATGGTTTCGAGAAATCATTCCTCCTCAGCGCCCTCTGGGGGCGATGCTCCGAGGAGTATCGCAGCACTGCCACATCGGTTGTTCCCTGTCGGTTCACCGTTTCAGGGCACCGAGGTGTCAGTGTCCCCATACGGTCCTCCGAGGAGGGTCGTAGAACGGTCAGTTCGGTTGTTCCCTGTCGGTTCGCCGTTTCAGGGCATCCGAAGTGTCCGATCAACAAAATCCCGAGACCAGTCTCGAGAGATTGGTCCCCTTAGTGGAATTCATGGTAGCGTGGAAACTACTGCCAGATATTTCTCAATGGGTCCTGCATGTGATAGAAAAAGGGTACAGAATTCAGTTCGGTTCTCGTCCACCCAGATTTTTGGGGGTCCTTCCCACAGTGGTGGTCCCCGAGCAGGCTCGGGTTATGGAACAGGAAGTAATGACGCTTTTGCAAAAAGGGGCTATAGAAAGGGTTCCTCCTACCAGCAGAGAGTCAGGGTTTTACAGCCGATACTTCATCGTTCCCAAGAAAGATGGTGGGTTACGTCCTATTCTAGATCTGCGTCAGCTAAACAGCAAAGTTCAAAAACTCAAGTTCAGGATGCTTACACTCAAACAGATCGTGTCACAGATTCAGTCCGAGGACTGGTTTGTCACAATAGACTTGAAGGACGCTTATTTTCACATATCCATCCATCCTCATCACAGGAGGTTCCTGAGGTTTGCTTTCGGGGGCGAAGCTTACCAGTATCGGGTCCTTCCGTTCGGCCTAGGTTTATCACCCCGCACTTTTACGAAATGCGTGGATGCAGCGCTGGCTCCTCTCAGATCCCAGGGCATTCGCGTATTAAATTATATCGACGATTGGTTGATCCTAGCTCAGTCAGAGCAGTTGGCAGTTCAACATCGAGATGTTGTTCTGTCACACATGAAAAGGTTGGGGTTACGGCTAAACACCAAGAAAAGTGTGCTCCTTCCAGCACAGAGGACCACTTATCTGGGGGTAGTGTGGGATTCGACAATGATGCAAGCAAGATTGGCTCCAGCACGTATAACTGCGATCCTTACAGCCGTAAAGAATGTGAAACTAGGCCGGTCACTCACTGTGAAACAGTTTCAGAAACTGTTGGGGCTCATGGCAGCGGCGTCCAACGTGATAACTTTTGGCCTTCTGTACATGAGACCCCTACAGTGGTGGCTCAGGACCAAGGGGTTTTCTCCGAGGGGAAACCCGTTTCGTATGATCAAGGTCACGCGGCAATGCTTACGGGCCTTGGTCATGTGGAAGAAACCTTGGTTCCTCGCCCAGGGCCCAGTTTTGGGGGTTCCTTGTCGACGCGTCACGTTATCGACGGATGCTTCCCTGACAGGCTGGGGGCGGTCATGAGTGGCCGCTCGGCGACAGGTCTGTGGCAGGACCATCAGCAGTCTTGGCATATAAACCAACTAGAAATGATGGCAGTGTTTCGGGCTCTCAAATACTTCCTGCCAGACCTGAGGGGCCAACATGTGCTTGTCCGCACGGACAATACTTCGGTGGTCTCCTACATCAACCATCAGGGGGGTCTGAGGTCCAGAGCTTTATACAAGTTGGCTCTGCAGATCCTCCTATGGACCCAGGGGAAATTGTTGTCACTGAGGGCAATATATATTCCAGGGTATCTGAATGTGGGGGCCGATATTCTGTCGAGGCAGGGGCTGAGGCCCGGGGAGTGGAGACTCCACCCCGAGGTGGTGGAGCTCCTATGGGAGAACTTTGGTCAGGCTCAGGTCGATCTATTTGCAACTCAGGAGACAACTCACTGTCCGTTATGGTTCTCTCTCACGCAGCCAGCTCCTCTCGGACTGGATGCGATGGTGCAGGTGTGGCCGAGGCTACACCTGTATGCATTTCCCCCGATATCAATGCTCCCGGGAGTTCTGGAAAGAGTTCGCCAGGAAGGGGTTCAGCTGTTGTTAGTAGCCCCGCACTGGCCGACCAGAATATGGTTTGCGGACCTAGTGTCCCTCATGGACGGCTCTCCGATGGAGATTCCGGTCAGGAGGGACATACTTTCACAGGCAGGGGGCACAATATTTCACCCTCGCCCCGAGTTGTGGAAGCTATGGGCTTGGCCTCTGAGGGGGCCCAGTTCATAAGTGCTGGTCTCTCGACTGAGGTCGTGGAGACCATTCTCCAATCCAGAGCTCCCTCCACGAGAAAACTTTATTATTTCAAATGGAAATTGTTCTCTACATGGTGTGGAGAACGTGCCTTTAATCCTGTTGACTGCCCGGTTGGTACAGTTCTCGATTTCCTGCAAGACCGTTTCTCTGCTGGACTAACTCCCTCCACCTTGAAGGTGTATGTTGTGGCTATATCTGCCTTTAGATCCCCTGCAGGGGCTTCTTCTCTGGGGAGAGATCCTCTAATAACTCGTTTTCTCCGTGGAACACTGAGGCTGAGGCCTGCCTTGCACTCCAGAGCACCGGCTTGGGACCTGGCCATTGTACTCGAGGGTCTGGCTTTGGCTCCCTTCGAACCTATCGAAGAGGTTTCAGAAAAATTCCTCACTTTAAAAGCTTTGTTTCTTCTCGCTATTTCTTCTATTAAGAGAATTGGAGATCTGCAAGCTCTTTCGGTTGCTCCCTCATGTTTGGAATTCGCACCTGGTATGGTTAAAGCATTTCTATACCCTAGGCCGGGTTACATTCCTAAGGTCCCTACGAATGTGATGGGTCCTATTGTGCTGCAGGCCTTCTGCCCTCCACCCTTCAATACCACAGATCAGGAAAGTCTCAATCTGTTATGTCCAGTCCGGGCACTGGATGCCTACGTTCACAGAGCTGCCCTGTGGCGTAAGTCAGAGCAATTATTCGTCTGCTTTGGTTCGACTAAGAAAGGTTGCCCGGCATCGAGACAAGTAATGAGCAAGTGGATAGTTGAGGCTATCTCTATTGCTTATAATACGGTCGGACGTCCCTCACCTATGGAGGTCCGCGCCCATTCTACTAGGAGTATGGCTGCCTCTAAGGCTTTAATTTCGGGTGTTTCCCTTCATGATGTCTGTAATGCGGCAGGGTGGTCCTCGCTGCATACATTTGTCAGGTTTTATGACCTAGACCTCTCCACTCCCGGGGCTAGGTTGCTCGCTTCTTAGTGTGCGCATTCGACTTCACACAGAACGGGCATTTCTCAGCATGGCATAGTGGGTATGGGGTTCCCATCGCATTGACAACGCAGCTCGAAGTTCCCTTGAAAGGGAACGTCTCGGGTTACGTATGTAACCCTGGTTCCCTGATAGGGAACGAGAGCTGCGTTCGCCTGCCATACTTCCTGCATGCCCTGATCGACATGCTTCAGGCCTTTCACAGAAGCTGTCGCGGTCTGATCTCAAGGGTGCTTTATAGTTTCCTGGTCATTGACGTCGCCTGACGTCCTGCTCTCTCATTGGACTGATTGTACAGACGCTTCACGACGCAATCACGCAGAGCGTTCCCATCGCGTTGACAACGCAGCTCTCGTTCCCTCTCAGGGAACCAGGGTTACATACACTCACCGGCCACTTTATTAGGTACACCTGTCCAACTGCTCGTAAACACTTAATTTCTAAGCAGCCAATCACATGGCGGCAACTCAGTGCATTTAGGCATGTAGACATGGTCAAGACAATCTCCTGCAGTTCAAACCGAGCATCAGTATGGGGAAGAAAGGTGATCTGAGTGACTTTGAACGTGGCATGATTGTTGGTGCCAGAAGGGCTGGTCTGAGTATTTCAGAAACTGCTAATCTACTGGGATTTTCACGCACAACCATCTCTAGGGTTTACAGAGAATGGTCCGAAGAAAAAAACATCAAGTGAGCGGCAGTTCTGTGGGCGGAAATGCCTTGTTGATGCCAGAGGTCAGAGGAGAATGGCCAGACTGGTTCGAGCTGATAGAAGGGACATTCGGATGGTAGGGTCAGAATTTGGCGTCTACAACATGAAAGCATGGATCCATCCTGCCTTGTATCAACGGTTCAGGCTGGTGGTGGTGGTGTCATGGTGTGGGGAATATTTTCTTGGCACTCTTTGGGCCCCTTGGTACCAATTGAGCATCGTTGTAACGCCACAGCCTACCTGAGTATTGTTGATGACCATGTCCATCCCTTTATGACCACAAAGTACCCAACTTCTGATGGCTACTTTCAGCAGGATAATGCGCCATGTCATAAAGCTGGAATCATCTCAGACTGGTTTCTTGAACATGACAATGAGTTTGCTGTACTCAAATGGCCTCCACAGTCACCAGATCTCAATCCAATAGAGCATCTTTGGGATGTGGTGGAACGGGAGATTCGCATCATGGATGTGCAGCCGACAAATCTGCGGCAACTGTGTGATGCCATCATGTCAATATGGACCAAATTCCCTGAGGAATGCTTCCAGCACCTTGTTGAATCTATGCCACGAAGAATTGAGGCAGTTCTGAAGGCAAAAGGGGTCCAACCCGTTACTAGCATGGTGTACCTAATAAAGTGGCCGTTGAGTGTACGTAACCCGAGACGTTTTATGTGCCCGGAATTCCAAGAATAAATGACAATTATTTACAAAGGGAAACTCTTAATTCTAGATAATACATTATTTGCAATGTTGGAATGGACCTGTGGATTTGAAACATGGAACACTGATCTAATTTAGATAATACAATTGGTAACACTTTATTTCGATAGTCCACTTTAGACATTCTACTAACTAAAATAACCTTGCCGCTGACATGTCAACTAACGGCCATTAGAGTATCAGTAGAGTCTGCTTAATATTTGCCAACTCTTTATTGTGTTGGTCCCCCAGCAGACATTCTACCTGACTATAAGTAACTTCAGTCTACAGTCTACCAATACTCTAATGAGAGTTAGTTGAAATTGAAAAGTTACTTATAGTTACTAGAACACAATCAAAATAAAGTGTAACCATATCATTTAATATTTCACGAGGTCAGTGAGTGGAAAGCATATATGCAGTGAATGATGTAAAGTTAACATTTGAAACCTCCTCAGCCATCAGAGATAAATGCCTCCCAATCTCCCAATGTGATTTTTCCTTGTGCAAAACTTCACATTTTTGCATAAGAATGCATATTTTCCGGACACAGAGATGCTGAATTTCTGAAATGGAAATGACTGAAAGAATGTCTGAAGAGACTCTTCTCTCAGTACACTATTGATTTATTTGAAAAGATCTAGAAACATCTGTGCGTCTAGACATACCATTTCACATAAAATGACACATTGGTTTATTGTAAAGCTTGACACATAGGTTTATTGTACTGTAAAGCTTCTTTGAAACCATATGATTGTTAGCCAGAGGAGAACTGGCCTCCGACTTAGCCTGGGTTCTCCCAAGGTTCTTTTCTCCATCCAATCTGATGGAGTTTTGGTTCCTTGTCACTGTCGCCTTGCTTTTGGCTTGCTTAGTTGGGGATATTTAATTTTCAACATTATTATTGATCTGTGTTGTACTACTTTTTATGTTATCACTGTGAACCTGTTTGATGCAATCTGTATTGTGAAAAGCGCTATATAAATAAATGTGACTTGACTTGACTTATTGTGAAGAAACGGTATCAGTTGCACATATAAAGAGTACAATTACTTGCCAAAACAAAAATAACAGAAATTAACCATATTATCAAATCACAGATAGACATAAATGTATTTATCATACAATTCTTCATTTTTATAACTATTCTTAACACACTTAAAAAGTGCAGTGTAATACTGTAAAATGTTTAAAAGTACATTTTAAAGGGATAGTTCATTTTGAAATTAATTTTTGATATGTTTTAGCTTACCTCAAGGGCATCCAAGATGTAGGTGTCTTTGTTTCCCCAGTATTTTCAATTTTTATATTTTTCTGTCAAACCGTTGTTGTCTATCAGTCATATAATGCAGGTTTAGGGGTTCCACCCTTGATCCACCTTGAAAAGCATGCAAATTAAACATGATTTAATGATTTGTAAATGTAAGTACACATTGATGGCCTAAGACACGAAACGAGCGATTTTTGTGAGAAAACTAACAGTATTTATATTGTTTTTACCTTGTGTAACCACAGCCATGTCCAACTGATTTGAAGGCATGGGTACTGTCACTCATTGTTTACACAGAGATTTTGGAAGTTTTACCTTTCACTAAACATATTAAGATATATCAAAATCTTCTTCCATTGCTATTTCCTTTATATCTAAATATGTTTAGATCTTCACAGTGAAATGTACTGAAATGTTATGAAACCTGCAAGATTTTATTTTCAGTTTGTTAAATTATCACTTGCAAAGAGCAGATGTCATGTAGCCATTTCCTGACCTTTCCCAGTGTCCCTGAAGCATATAGAATCATTATGTTTTACTTTTCACATAAAACATGACGTATTTGGGTTGCACAAATGTGTTACATTTTGTGCCAGCTATGATATAACAAATGAAATGTTCTCTCACTTTATACATGCTAACCCCTCTTCAGATGTGGAGCCATATTATGAGGGAGGAAAAACAATTCCATTATCAAGATTCCAGAGTCATGATGGGATGTGCTAGAGGGAATGGCAATCACTTATTTAAGCCAACAAGTTTTTTTTTTTTTTTTTCTACAACAGTAAAATATAATTCCTATTTACAACCAATTTTCAACTTAGAAGACTTGGTTTTTCTTAGAGGTTGCCAAGTGTAATTAAGAAAAGACAAAGTAAGACTGATATAATTCATAATAGCAGAAAGACAGCAGATATATGATTTTTTAATTCCACACTAATGTTGAAGGCGGTGTTTGGTTTGGCAAGCGTGCAATGTTGTTTTACCCATCTGTGTTGCATTATAGTTTTACTCTCTTTTATAACCCATATAGTCAAGCATCTCCCATAAAGAAGAGAAAAAGGTCATAAACAATTTTTGTTTTGGGTCAAGGAGAAATTTATCACAGGGGAATTCAAATAGAGCTGTAGACAGACCCTCAGGGAAGAAACCAATATCACACTACCTAACATGGGCAAGGGGGCAGTGCAGATGTGCGTGCCTGCAGATGTTGTGAAAGGAGTGTTATACAAGGTGAAAAATAGTGTTACATGTGCAAAGTTATAAAAGGGTTTGACTCAGACCCAAGTTTTATAAGCACTTTCTAACTTCCTGTGAATTTAAGGATGCATCATTGCCTAGACAAGTTGACCTTTCCCAAAAAATCACAATCATCTTATTAATTTAGCTTTTTTATAAGCAGTTTTAGGCCTGCTGGTGTTTCCTATCTCATATATAGCTAGTTCCTATCTGAGAAATCATAGAATTCTGTCTGTGGTTAAATATTTTTGTATATTGAACCTGAAACTCGAGACTGTTGTCTCCTGTGTTGTTTTTCTCCTTTGTTTTCCGCAGCACACTAATCTCTCTTTCCTCTCATATAATTAAATAATTTCAATTCAAATCGATTATTTTGGTACACGGTAAAACATATCCCGTTAAATTTAAGGTAAAAAGATGGCAAGTTTGGTTGCCAGAAGTGCACTGTAAAAATACTGTGATGGCGTTTCTTGTATGATGGGATGCCTGTATGTCTTACAACGTATAACTGTACATTTCATGAATACCTTTCTACTTGAATTACTAAAATCAATTTTTTAGCGTTTCAGCTGTCACTCGAAACGAAAAGTAAAAATGTCAAATAAAATATATTTTTTTTATTTTGCAATTCCAATTAATTTCCATTGATTTAAATTTGTAATACCAAATTTAACATTTTAATAATTTTTTGTTAATCTTTTACCATATATCTTGGAATATCGCAATAATATGGTATTGTGCAGGGCCTGAAGTTGTGCAGGGCCTGAAGCCACAGAGACTTTTTACCAGCCATTTTTTTTTTGTCTCATGAAGGTGAAACCCCCCCGGGAATTTCACAATATTGTTCTTTAACTTGTAAGAATACACATTTAAGTGCTGTCAAGTAATAATAACTCTAAGAACATAACATTTTTTAAATCTTTTTATTCATTGATTTTGACACACACACACACAACCTATATCTATAGTATAGGCTGAATCTATAGTATAGGCTGAATAGTATACTCAACAGATAGACCTACCACAGCTCGTAGGTAAACATATCACACACGGCTGTGTTTATGGCTGATTTAGTCACGTAGACAGGTCTTAACAGCTTTTAGTTACAGCATTCAGGAACCATTAACTATGAACTAAATTAATATTGTTATTACTGGTAAAGTTACCGGGTACTGTACATTTTCCGATTCTCAACTCCCAACATGCACAGTTGCACACGCACATCTGTGCAACTGTCATTGTACTGTTTAACAGTAGCCTACTTCACCGGTACACTATCTCATCCCATCTCAACAACAGTTTAATACTCGCACATCCAAACCTAGTCAGATTAGGGCCTCATCTTCTTTCTGATCACATGAACGTTACAAATCAATAGTCGCTGTCATAAATCACTCGCTCACGAACCTTGCCATTGCCGCCAATTGTCCACTTTGTATTAAAATGTCTTCTTTTACTTTTCTTTTTCTCATCCTCATCTTTTTGTTAGTTGTTTGTTTCAGCTGGCCTCTTTACCCCTGTAATGTGCCGCCACATTTTTACCTAAAGTCCAGCTCAATGGCGGATTATGTTGAAATGTAGAAATCCTAATAAATCACTCAATTCTCATTGGCTACCTGCCAGTGTGGCAGGTAGTTTGACATTGTTACCCGCCAATAGCAAAATTCACCCGCATTTGGCAGGTGGTCGGGTGTTAATTTCAGGCCCTGGTCTTGTGTATCAAATCATGACATGGAATCGTTACACCCTACAAATTGGCCACAAAATGTAAGCGTGTGATTTTAGTTGGCTGACATAGTTCTACAGTGTCGTCCTGGAGAAACTGGTGGTGCAAACAGACAGAAGGGGACCCAATGCCCTACAGCCCCTGGAACGTTAACTCACACTGGGCCTTGCCCCAGGAACTGCCATTGAGCTCCATGCACTGAGGACCTTGTTGTAAAACTTCCTTACACCACTGACGCAATTCACAATCAAGTCCTGGAATAACAAATGATTAGAATTAGAACTATCTTCAATTTTGTTTAAAAATAATTGGGTTGAATTAAATACAGTCTATTTGCTGTACCATATAATCTGACTGTTTTCCATGTGTTCTCCAGGCCAAGAGGACAATCCAGATAGTCTCCGGCACAGATATAACTTCATCGCTGATGTGGTGGAGAAGATCGCTCCAGCTGTGGTTCACATTGAGCTGTTCCGCAAGTATGTATCTTGAATCACACACTCCATCAATCAATTATCTCATGTCTCCAAGGAGACATATTTATCAGGACTATTTTTGGGTGTGTTCACACTTGTAGTTCCATTCTCTTGGTCTTTTTAGCCCAGACCAAAAAATAAAATGATACATTTAATCTTGGTTCGTTTAGCCTTCACACTGTCATTTTTAACACTTAACCTAAAGATACAAATCAAACTAACCTCCATTGCACACAAACAAAGTTCTACTGCTTTTTTAGGGTCGCATCTTGTTTTTGCTTTGATTATATGTCTTTGGTCTGTTTTGCATTTACATATCTGTCAAACCACACCAGAGTTCATTTGGAAGCCCATGAGGGTTTGGATGACAGTGTTCACACTTAGTCAAATGAACCACACTAACCAGACTATACTTAGTACCAGAGTTTTAACATGCCCTTTAACACAACAGCCTTAAAATTAAGGTTCTTTATTGGCATCTATGACTCTATAAAGATAATTTATTTATCCATGGAAAATGTATTGTGGAAAAAGATTCTTTAGATTATTAAAAGATTATTCTCCATCATAAGAAAAATGTTTATAACTTTGAAAGGTTATTTGGGTGTAAATGGTTCCTGGAACCTTTATTTTTAAAGCTGAAATTTTAATTTTGTGGATCTTCTTAATTTTTATCTGCCTTTATGAGTCAACACTGGGAAAAAATAGATACTGTACTTCCTCTTTATTTTTGTCTTTTTATAGCCCTCTATCATCAATATCAGATGACTTCTTCCAAGTGTGATTACATCCATATTGGTCCCAAAACAACATTCTTATCAACCAGTTATTTATCTCTTATTTTTGTAGTAGGTTGACCTAAGATTGATTGACAAGAATGTTGTTACAGGAATATGTTACTCATGGCTAAATCATGTTGTGCGAGTTGACCTCTCAAGCCCTTCGATAAAATGTTGTTATGGGATGTCCCGCATTGTTTTATCCTCAATATACAGAATAACATTGTTATTCTATGTATTATTGTAATAACAACTATCTGATTTTATTTTTTTTTTTCACCTCATTGTAGACATTCATTGATTGGATCTCTCTCTCTCAAACATCAGGATATCTTCATCATTGCATAAGACTCAATTTGTGGAATGTAGAATACACCCAACCTCAATTTTAGGCTGTTGAAATCGTGCAGTGCGGTGAAAAATCTGGAGAACCATTATGTTTTAAATCATTTGTCAGAGGAAGATATAGTTAAATTAAAGATGATGAGTGATGGTAATTCTTTACTGTTGCTCAGTGGAAAGTAAGAGGGTTCCATTGGTTGACAACGAATTGGGTTTCGCTCTGAAAAAGCCCATCAACTTCGACTCTTACAAAATGAGCCAATGGGAAAGAAATGCCATGGGTCTGTGGAATTTGCATAGCGTATCTTCGCCTTACCTCTTGGGTATAAAAAGAGGACGCCGGCAATATGCAGATATGTTTCTTCACTGAAGAGCCAAAACTGAGCTCAGGCGATCCCCGCAACACAGAGAAAGGTGGCAGGAAAACAGAACGTCTCCATATGTCTTCGCTTTGGAGTCAAGTGCATACTTAACTCCCTAAGCCATTCTCTCTTACATTTCTCTTTAAACTTTTCTCCAGGTGTTGGTGTGATGGCGATCCCAGCAAGGGCACAATCCCTGCAATCTCTGCAGTGATCTGCCAGTGTTTGTGTTTTCTCCCTGGTCACTTTAACACTCTGATGGGCACAATCGCTGCTTTGTATGTTTGGGCTTTGATCATGCTAAAGCAGCGCTTGTGGATGACTCAGGTTTTCATTGTGGGAACATGACAATCGCAACACTCCGGTCGAGGCTCAATGATCTTGCAAAATGGAGAGTCCCATCATTTACACCTCCATCTACTGTTCCCACCGGAGCTGGTACTTTGGCTGATGGCTAGGGTGACGGTGTGGCAACACCAACTGAAGATTCGTCCTTCGGGCCACATCCCCTTCTCCAGTGTTGCAACCCATGAATCTTCAGAATGATGCCTCGCTGTCTTTTCTGTCACATGACACGTGCGGGCCGCGGGTGTTATTCAGCGCTCCAGAGGAAGATGCCATGTCAATCGCAGCATCACAAGGTGGGCCAGAGTCATCGAGAGATGACGACTTGGCTGTGCTGCCTCCCTCGGCTGTGCCAGCATTGCCCGACCCACATCCTGAGATGGATGCCAGGCCGCATGCATCTGGCTAGAGTGGAACCCTCCACCCTGTCCCTGAGCCCTCGCGGTCTCCTCCCCGCTTCAGGGGAGTCCGCTTTACTATGGTCGGTGGCATTGCCCCTGTCATGAGAGTGGAGGTCGCCACCCTACTGGTGAAGGGTGCGATCGAGACTGTTCTACAGCCTGTACTTCTTTGTCCCCAAGAAAACCGGTGGGTTTCGGCTAATCCTGGACCTGCTTCCTCCTAGCTCGTTTGGGCCTTCAGGGCAACTGGGAAAAGAGCAAACTTTGCCCCATGCGGAGGATCTCTTTCTTGGTATGGAGATCGAGTGAGCACACACAGTCACTGCTGACTTGCCTGATACAGTTCGAGGACAAGAGGGTGGTTCCACTGAATGGCATCCGCAGCCACGCAGCTTGGATTGCTTCATATGAGACCGCTTCAGCAGTGGCTTCGCGATCAAGTCCCAAGGTGGGCATGACATCAAGGCACGCTCCGAGTCCCAGTGACTTCACCTCGTCAACGAACCTCAGTTTTCTACGGGCAGGAGTGCCCTTAGAACGAGTTTCCAGGCATGCTGTTGTCTCCACAGATGCCTCCACCACGGGCTGGGCGCCATGTGCAATGGACATGCTGCCGCAGACTCCTGGAAAGGACTCCAGAGCCTATGGCATGTCAATTGCCTCGAGTTGCTGGCAGTACGCTTCCATGCGCTGCTCAAGGGTCAGCACGTACTAGTCCGATCAAACAATACAGCGACAGTTGCGTACATCAACTGACAAGGTGGTCTACGCTCCTGCCATAGGAAAATGCGACCCCCACATGTGTATTTCCACTTTAAGCCTTTCTGAGCATGTGTCTTTCCCTTTGGCAAGCCACCTTGCCACCCCTTGGGTTGAAATATTTCACCTGAGCTGGACACCCCAGTTTTCTCCATATGCCTCCTTTGGGTCATATTTGTAGGAGTCCTTGGTCCATGCCAGTCTCACGACAGGGATTTAAACTGGGCACTGAAGACAGCTGTGAAGGTGGCGTGATTAGACTGGTAACCCCATTCGTCGTCATCCGATGGAACTCTGAGTGACAACGAAGGGAACGTCCCGCTTACATATGTAACCTTCGTTCCCTGAGGGAACAAAGGTTACATACGTAACTGAGACGTTTCTCATCAATCAATTTTTAATATATCAGTAATCTTTTTTAGAATGGTGTTCTCCAAGCGGGAAGTGGCGGTGGCCAGCGGCTCTGGTTTCGTGGTGTCTGAAGATGGTCTGATTGTAACCAATGCTCACGTGGTAGCCAACAAACATCGGGTGAAGGTTGAGCTAAAGACTGGTGCCACCTATGACGCTAAAATCAAAGACGTGGATGAGAAAGCAGACATCGCCCTCATCAAGATAGATGTTCCAGTGAGTACTTGTCCATACCTGCTCATATAGTATGTCACACTCAGGACTTTTGGATACCACATTTATATTAAGACTCTCAATCTGTTCCAAAAGCTAGTAAGCTACCTTAGGTAGGATTTTAAGGCATAGCTTCCCATGCTAAGGAGGATCCTTAACGCAAGACAAGATACCTTTTTTGCACAAATTCCAGGGCATCATTAGATGGAAAAACCAACTCCATAATGCATGGTAACAAGCTCAGTTGAAAAATCCACTGATGCATGTTGCAAGAAAAATCTCAATTTAAATTAATTCAATACCGACAATATAGCTTAAGAGGTCAATCTATTACAAACATTATTTAACTTGTCTAGTCTAGTGTACTTACTCAATGGATAGCTGTCCATCTGGTTCTCCACTATGGGTCACGACTCAACAGATCCCACTCCGTGCAACACAGTCACTCTGGTTTTGTGTCCATAGCTTCACAATGTCACCAGGTACACCATTAGTTTCCCAAAGTACAATGCTGTGTTGCAGCATTGACCACCGACAACTCTCCCCCCCCCTCTCTCTCTCTCTCTCTCTCTCTCTTCGTCAGTATATTCTGCCTCCAAAAGATTTTTATTTATTTATTGAATATTATTATTATAATTTTTTTGTAACTTCTCAGTAATGATTTCATGTAGTTTAAGTGTTTAACTCAATTAATGAGAACGACATATTTAATCTAAATGTTCATATCAAAAGTAAAACAGTGTAAATCATTCTTTCATTTGTTTAAATGGGGGTTGATTGCGATTTCACTTTTTTGATTTTAAATAGTGTGTAATGTTGCTGTTGGTGCATGAACAGTTTCTGCAAAGTTGCAGCGCTGAAAGTTCAGTGTAAGCAGAGATATCGTCTTTTAAAAATCAGGAAGTATATTGCCTACAAAAACGACTCCATTGGGACTACAGCTGGGTTTAAGACGGCACTAACCCACACATTTACATCAACCCTCCCTCTGGAAAATGCAAAAAAGGGCATGACCATATTTCTGCGGCTCATCGAGTGTGTTGTGTTCACCCAGCTGTCAGGTCTTCTGTGTTCGAGCTTCCCACGGACACTGTACTTTGTCAACAATGGATACAATTTATGTTTGATTATGTTCCTAAAAATGACAATCGTAATTTATATGTAATTTTGTATGTAATTTTATACATACAGTCAAATTCGCGAATACAGGAAAAAGCCATCTTTGAAAAATAGTCTCTACCAGTCGATCTACGAACTTCCGATCCACGTGCGCTGAACTGTGCAGAATCTCCTATGGTCTGTTGTTTCCGGAAGAAACACAAACAAAAACCATTTTCTTCTCTTCAATATGTACACGTAGCCTACTGTTCACGCTCACCTTATAACCTTTCACATCTCACCAGCGCACTTGGATCGGCGTTCGAATATCGACTCATAGAGACTATTTTTCAAAGATGGCTTCTTCCTGTATTCACGAAGTAGCCTTGTATTGTGTTTTATTTTTTTCAAATGCCAGCGCTGGCTTTATAACCACTAGGCTACTAGTTATGATATTTTGTGTCTACGACAAACGCGTACAAACATTATGGACCTGAATTTTGTATAAGTACTAATGTTTTAAACATATTTTTCATGTATATATGCTTTATGACATTATTTTTTATTTGATCAAGAACGTAAACTAATGCCAACGCTGTATGAGTATAACATTAGTAGCCAGTCAGTTGCTATTGTTGCCAGTCAGATGCTATTGTGTTAAAAAAACGTGTATATAGTTAAAAAATGTAGCAAATTATCATTCAGAAACGTTTAGTAAGAGCCGTGTGTGTTGAGTTTCTGCTTGCCTCTCTATATTGCTGCTTTCCCCGGTCTGATTCTGCCTCAAACTAATACTGCAGTATCGACACTATTATTTACATGCATTACATTGCACCAGAGCGCAGGCACGTTTCGCCTGTAAAGGTAATGGGCGTTAACCTTCCGGACAACATGAGCGACAGTTTAGCCAATCACCACACACCGGCCCAAACGAGCCCACTGCCTGTTTCTGAGGGAGTGGTTTCATAGAATCAGGAAGTCAACCAGTCATTCAGAGGACAGAGGAGAGTGCGGCTTACAGTAAAGGTGAAGTTTATGAAAAATTACTTTTTAAAAAGAAAAAAACACTAACGCCCATTTCACACATACTCCGTTTGCAGTGCGTATGCGGTCCGTATTTTTTTCGTACCCATGTTAACAGGTTAGAGCTTTCACACTGCACACGGATGCAGTCCGTCGATCCGTTCCAGTTGCGGTGCGTATACAGCAGTGCAGAGATCGTTTCCGTGCCGAGTCTATTTCTGCTGTGCTGTAAACGCAGAAATAAAGTGACAGCGCACGGTTCATGGTCAAAATGAACTCAGATTGACCTCGAAATGTATTAGTTTCACCATAAATGCATTTAATTCATTAAAATATAGTAATCTCTCCATAAATTTATATTTAATTGTTTTTTCTTTTTACTTTAAGACATTACTTAATATATATAAGTAATGCATGGAATTGTAGGCTATGCATTCGTTGTTTAAATTGTGTTTAAACGTGCATGCGTCCATTAAAGTTTGTAAAAGTGTACAAAGAGAATCGCAATGCTGGCAAAACTTTTATTTTAATAAAAGTTGCTGCATAGGGTGAACATATTTTGATTAGCAAAAACCAGGACACATGGCTCGGCAAACAAATGATACTTGAAGTTTACTCAAAGATGCCTTATTAATTTCAATACATTTAATAAAGGCTCTGCGCCCTCTGTGGATAGAAAATTGTTATATTAAGATACAAATTCAGATAGGCTTCTCAGAGGATGATCAACATGTTTTATGAAAGGTTTAATAATAATGAATGAAATAATGATCAAAAAATAATGTCTCTTCTGTATTAGAAAAATAAATATATGAATATTAATTAGAAAAATAAATACCTTCAAATTGAACAAAATACCTCTCACAAACTTACAAAAACAAACTAGTTTTCTTCCTTTTTATCCTGTTTTCTTCCTCATCCTCCTTGTTTGCCCATCTCCTATATTTTGCTGTTAAGCTTTTTTTTTAAACCGACATCACTTTATAAAAAACGGCCAAGACAGGACGTGAAAACAGGACATGTCCTGGGATAACAGGGCTGTTGGTCACTGGTCACCCTATTGCTACATAACTTCTGAATTTGAAATAAAAATAGTGAGTGTTTGTGGTACAGCATACGCACTGCAAACGCAGCATATGTGAAAGCATTTTAGCGTGTGCTGCTCCTGTACCGGATGCGCACCGCAACACTCACCGCATACGCACTGCACACGGAGTATGTGTGAAACGGGCGTAATACATGTTATATTGCACCCATAAAAAGAATCATGCAAAGAAAAAAAGCAGTATGCAACAACAAGCAGTTGTTTCAATTATTCATAAAGGAGTTTTGGGCCATGCAAATTACGGGAGTTTCCCGGAGAAATAACAAACCGGGAGGGGTCCGGGAGATGGGGCTAAAAAACGGGAGTGTTGACAGGTATGACGTATGCACGGCTCAAAGTTTGCTTAAAGGTGCGCACATTCTCCCATCAGGTTTGTTTTTTATAGATCACAACCTTTGCATGGAAACTGGCATACGTAGGTTTTCAGGCCCGTTTTGTGCATATGCACGCTTTATAAATGAGACCCCAGATCATTTAGCATGGCGTTCGTGGTTCGAGACTGTTTCCCAAGATGGCTTCTGCCTGTATAAGCGAAGTGGACTGTCTGAAATATCTTCGTATTAAACTGTCTGTACACTTACAAAGTTCTCAATGCTTCGGTTTGCATGTGGGGACCCTCATTATACTACCGTGTTAGTGTGGGGCTATTTTGAGCCTTGTTAGTGGTATTAACTAGCAATTTTTATTTGTCATTACTCTATGCCCTATATACTAGCATTATAAGTTAAACAGTTTTTAGAGATAAAACTCTTTAAATTCGATTATTATGAAAACAAATCTCAGGGAACGATTGACTAGGTACCAATGTGTTGTTAGAAAAAAGGTTCATTTTGCGCTTATTTTTGAGTTGTCTTTTAATGTGTGTTCAGTAAATATAAACTTTTCACCACCACTTGATCACACCATCATATTTGTGTGACATGTTATTTGAGGTTCCATTTCTGGAAATGCTTATTCAGAATCCTACTTTCGGTTATCGGTTCCTCAGTTTGGGATATGGATAACATGCCTTGTCTTGTTTAATTAGCATCTTGTTTAATTAGATTTTCTCCATGATGTCCTCAGTAAGGAATTAAAACATAACAACTAATGCCTGAAAAAAAGCTTTTCTTGGCATAGAGGATAATGACCGTCTTAAAGGAAGGCACTTCTGTATCAGGAAGAGACACACACCCAGATAAGCTGTGTTGAATTACTCCACTTAACAAGCCTGACTCCACACCCTGGCAAGGTCAGAAAACGCATGAAGAGACCATTTTGACTTACAGCAATTACAACCGGGACACAAGGATTTGATTATAGTTGCTTACATAACATTAAATGGGTGGGGGGCAACTTTTGTTACTAAAAGTTGTATAAGCAGACTACAAAACAAGCCACATTAAGATGTTTACAATGCTTCCATAGTTATTTTATACATATAATCAGTTGTATGTTTTAGTTAATAATATCTTATAATGCATTTTTATGGTTCTGCCTTCAAAAAAAATATAGTTCATTACAGCATGAACACTACCAATTTTGTGCTGTAATGCATTATACTATACTAGATAGTATACATAAACTTGAATAGGTAAGTATGATAACAAATAATAAATGTGTTGGAAATCATTAATAAAAAACATAATTTATTTTACAGTTTATTTTACATCTCTTCAGTTAATAGGGCAGTGGTCAAGTGTAGTTACATTTCAGATTTAACGTAAAATATGCCAAGGACTGCAACACATTGAAAATGCCTAGGCAGCTGAGACCCAGAAATCTCATGACCGCAAGTGACACTTGACTTTTTAACAATATGAGTGGTGATACTGTTTGATATGGTTTGGTAAGAGTTACTGGCTGCTGTGCTGTCCGACTGCAGTGCCACGTCTCTATAATTCCTTCCTGGACTTTCATGCATAACTCCTTCCTCTCTGTCTCAGTTTCTGCTTAGTCACTGCCGTACTTTGAATAATTTATATTGGGTAACTGTCTCATATTCTTTTCAGCTTGAGTTTCATGCCAGACTTTGGTCGATTGTCTCTGTCGCCATTGAGAATTCCATATCCAAATTTCTCTTCATATTTAATATGATTTCATGGAACAGACATGAAAATCTTTCAAGCTGTTTTTAAATATGGTGCAGGGTTGTTACGGTGACCTCTTTTTTGTCATTTCCAAGTCATTTCCAAACACATTAGAGATTATTTGCAATGTCAATAGGCTCTCAATGGATCCCTTCTCTGGAAAACCAAATCATGGCAAAGTTTCTGCACTTGCATCTGTTCATTCTTAGGGTCTTCATGTTCTTCTGTGTTTCTCGATCTAATCTGATTTCAGGCTGCATCCATAAGAAGTATCACAGAAGCAGCATTATAGAGTTTAATTAGTTAAAATCAGCAGAAAATAAAGTGAAAATGCACCTAGAAATGTATGAACTCAGTCTTTGGTATACAGTATGTTATCATGAAGCCACAAAAATAATGGAGGGACATACTCATCTTTTGTTTAAAAAAAAAAAAAATCCTTCTGTTGAGCCAAATGCAAGTTTCACCTGCAGTGATAGGCATGCAAAACACATTCTATTCAGCAAATCTGACTGAATCTACTTCTTTTTTTTTCTTCAGTTTATAGTTTTAGTTTATTAATCCAAACTTCAACTTGAAGTTTGGGTTAATTTTGATGTAAATGTGATCCTACTGCTCAAGTACATATTGATCAAGTTTTACAAATTCTAATGGTGCACACTTGATAGACATTTCATGATTGTAAATCATAAAAATGTCTGGTAACCCAGAAGTCCCATTATTTTCTGTCCAGAACCGCAGCTCTGTTACACAGCAGAATCTGCTGTCCATCGTGTCTTCTGCTGAGAGATGCACAGTATTGGTATTCTTATTAGTATCAGCATTTTTATCTGTCCATATTAGTCTGAAAAGCACAATAATGCAAGTAGATATAAATCCCAATGGTAAGCATGCACAAAGCAGAAGATTATAGTAGACAGTAGGACTAGGCATACATTTTAAACTAGACAGTGTTTATTATGACCCTTACAAAAATAAAGTTTAAAAATAAAGTGTGCTACAATACTTCTTTTACAATAAGTTCTTTCAGTCTACCTTTTGAATTTCTCATAAATATACTTAAAATTGTACTTAAAATGTAAGTACACTTGACATATACTGACAAAAAAGTCTAAGGATATTTGGCCTATACTTGTACTCAGAGATGTATAGTAATGAAGTAGAACTACTTAAGTACTATACTTAAGTACTAAAATGCTGTATCTGTACTCTACTAGAGTATTGTTTTTTTTCTCATACTTCTACTTCTACTTGTAGATATTGTTGATGAATTTAATACTTTTACTACGATATTTTTTAAATGTTCTGCTAGTTACTCGTTACAATTATAAAAATTTCACGAATCATTCGTTGCAAGTTGGCTTTCATGCTGCCTAAATCACATGCCAGTTTTATAGGGTAATGGTATTTATTGACACACACATTGACAACTAATGCAGGGGTTCTCCTGCAATGACATTTTTTGGCCGCCGCCAAAGCAAATTTGTATCCCGCCAAAGCGCCTTATTTGATTGCTAGTTCAAACTTTTGACTGCTTTCTTTAATAATTACATGACACAATACTTGTACTTTTACTTTTAGTACTTAAGTAGTGAATTTTAAAATAAACTACTTGCAATACTTAAGTACAAAAATCTTTGAATACTTTAGTACTTCTACTTAAGTGTGGTGCTTAAAGAGCACTTCAACTTCTACTCAAGTCACTTTTTGATAGAGCACTTGTACTTTTACTCAAGTCCGGGTTTCTAGTACTTTATACATCTCTGCTTGTACTCAATTAGGCGGCGAGCTACATAGGCCTACCGTGCACCCCCCCACCTCCCAACAAAACCATACTTTTTTGAAAGGTCTGGATGTGTAGAATATGAATCTGAATGTTAACATTGAAAATTTTGGGTTGCACTACCTGTTTTAGGCCTGTGAATAGGGAAACCCTAAAAACGTTTTTAAACAATTTTAACATGTTGAGAATTGGCCTAGTCAATCAGAACAGCTTTTAGGGGACCCAATACACACTCAAACTTAACATATGATGACTTAGGTCAAATATCTACCATGCTGCTTATTGGTAGGTGTCTAAAATTAACATAGGTAAGGCTTTATGTTGACATAATGAGCCCATTTCATGCATAGGCCACAACCATTCGCCTATCATACACCCCAACCCCCTCCCCTGAAAAAAATCATGCTTTTCTGAAAGGTCTGGATGTGTAGAATATGAATATGAATGTTAACATTGACATTTTTGGGATACACTGCCTGTTTTAGCCCTGAATAGGGAAACTCTAAAAAACGACTTTAAGCTATTTTAACACATAGAGATTGGCCTAGTCAATCAGAACAGCTTTTAGGTTACCCAATACTCTTACTACACTACATTGATAGTTACTTTAAATAGTTGTTTTTAATTATTTTCTATTTAATATAGTTAAGGCCTTGTATGGATATTATCGATCAAGGTCCATTTCCATAGTATCAGTTAATATGCTAACATTCCAACCCTCATCCTGTCCATCAAAGGGGTGTGTCTCACAAATCATTTCATTGACAAATCAGAAACCTGTCTGGGTTGTTCATCCAATGACAACATATTTGTTGAATTTTCATTAATAGTTTCCTATGTGTCAAACCGGTATATAAAGACTGTCCTGAAAGACAGAGACAGATCCTCCAAGTCTGCATCATCTGCCTATACAGCAAGAATTTTTTTCACTGAATTGCTCGATGTTTGATATTTTAGTTTACAATTTAATATAATTGACTCGTATTACTACACTACATTGATGCTTACTTTAAATATTTGTTTTTAATAATTTTAAGTTACATTTGATAAATTAATAGATATATACACAAGTTTACGCGCCAAATCATGGGCGCCGCCATAACTCTCCTCAAATGCATTTCATTTCCGCCGGAAGTGGTCTGCACAGCGTCTGCCGGTGTAAACACAGCGACGGTTCCACTACTTTGTGTGGAGATGGCGTTACTATCCCCACCCGAATTCAGTGCAGAACATTTACAGGACGAGGTGGCCCAGCATAACGTACAGCAAGATTTGCTCCTACTTCGTGCAATTCATGGCAATAGATAGAAAAGCTTTTGGACAAACTGAAAGCCTTGTCATGTCATACAAAGCTAGATCAAACAGACACAGCGTGCAAATAACTATCAGTTCATGTCCGTGGTAATAGCAAATGTATCTGTGTGATATCCTTTAATGTTTCTTTTACCATAATAATAACAATTGTGGCCAAATAAGTGTTTGCAGTTTATAGCTTAATCAGGTATGACATTTACAAGATTTAGGAAATAATAGAAGCCTGTTGTTGCCGATGGAATACGTGTTTGTAATTGGAAAACGGACTGTAACCTATAATAACATGACTTACTGCTAAGCTCTAAATAAAGAAACTATTTTGCAATTATCCTTATGACTGCATTGTTTTACCTGCTGTGTACCCTTTTACCTCTTAAAATACCTTTAAATGTAGAAACTAACCCATAAAATGCAGTAGGCCTATTCTACTTACAACAAAATGATTGAAGCAGCCTCTACTATAATAAAGGCAATCACTTTTCGCCCACGACACCGGCACCGTGTCGGATCTCTGGCGTGCGGCCGTGAGAAAAAAATATTTTCGCGATTCATTTTTGTCCAGCTTTAACGTGTTAAAATATTTAATGCAAACGCATCTGTTCTTTCTGTCATCCTTTAGCTTGGATTATGATCACGGTCTTATTCACGCAAATGCTTTAAACCACTCATGCGCGACAAGACAAAAGAGAACGCGCTGTCAGTGAATGTCCTCCTGACGTTGGTATCCAAACTATATCATAGGCTACTTAGCTAGAGTGCAAAGTGTGTGTGTGCCATGATGATAATAATTAGGGCGCGATTGAACTGTTTGTGTGTGGGTGAGAGAGAGGCGCGATACTGTGTGGGTGTGTTTGTGTGTAAACAATGGAGCGCATGGACATTGCCTCTCGAGTGTTTGCAACCAACTACCGCACACATCATTCCCGAACACCACCTTTCTTCATGTTGTAATTGTTATCTTCTTTGTCACTGCGATATCAGCGCCTTGTCGGCACAACTGAGCAAGCTAGCAAAACAAACCCAGCCCGCCAGAACGGAAGTAAGTTGCATCGATGGGAGGAGTTTAGGATGTAGAGCGGAAACGGCTCATAAACTTGTCTATACTTTATCAATGTAATCTGGCAACAAATTCAGTCATCAAAAAAGGAGAGGAAGGAGCTCCATGTGACATTCCTGGATTTGGCTAATGCATATGGTTCAGTGCCACATGAGCTTCTGTGGGCAGCATTCTATTTTTTTTTTCAGAGTACCAATGTCAATAACAAATTTAGTGAAAGCCTACTTTGGAGATCTGCAATTTAGTTTCTCAACTCCAAATTTCAGCACTGCATGGCAACGCTTAGAGGTCTGAATAATGGCAGGATGCACCATTTCTCCACTGGCTTTTACTATGGCAATGGAAGTAATCATTAGGGCATCAAGATGGGTAGTAGGTGGAGAGCGCTTGGCTTCTGGGATACGACTACCACCAATCAGAGCATACATGGATGACATGACAACCCTGACTACAACAGTAGCCTGCACTAATCGGTTATTGGGGAAGTTAACAGATAATATTGAATGGGCACGAATTCAATTTAAGCCCTTTAAATCAAGGAGTATCTCGATAGTTAAAGGAAAGGTAGTAGATAGAACATTCTTCATTAATAGTGAGGCAATACCAACAGTTTCTGAGAAGCCAGTGAAGAGTCTTGGGAGATGGTACGATGGGTATCTAAAGAACACAGTTCTAGTGAGAGAAGTTAGACGGCAAGCAGTGGAAGGGTTGAAGAGCATAAACAGCTGTACTCTACCAGGCAAGCTACAACTCTGGTGCTTTCAGTTTGGTTTGTTGCCGAGGTTGCTGTGGCCACTGACTGTGTATGAGGTTTCTTTGACAACAGTGGATAAGCTGGAAGCGTTAATAAGTTCAAACATCAGGGAATGATTGGGAGTTCCACGCTGCCTCAGCAGAGTCGGACTTTATAGTAAAGGAATATTGCAGCTGCCAGTCTCTGCTGGAAATGACTATAGTAGAGTCACGTGACAAATGTGTAAGGGAGGCAGCCCCTGTGTTAAAAACTGGTAGGAAGTTGTCAGCAGAGAAATCTGTAGTAGAGGCAAAGGCTGCCCTACAAATTGGGGATATTGTGGGACAGGTACAGCATGGAAGAGGGGGTTTTGGGCTTAGTGTAGCTTCTCCTAAATGGCACAAGGCAGGCCCAGTTTAAAGGAGGAAGCTGGTAGTCAACGAGGTGTGAAAACAGGAGGAGAAGATGAGGTGTATAAAGGCCATTTCCCTGGCCAAGCAGGGAGAGTGGATGAGATGGGAGAATGTGGAACAACACAAGTTGGCTGGCAAGACCTTTGGTCAATGGAAGAGAGTAGGATCAGTTTCCTTATAAGGTCAAATGATGTTCTCCCATCACCGCAGAACCTAAACCTCTAGGTAGGAGAGGATCCCTCTTGTCC
This sequence comes from Hybognathus amarus, assembly GCA_030378365.1. Classification (NCBI taxonomy): domain Eukaryota; kingdom Metazoa; phylum Chordata; class Actinopteri; order Cypriniformes; family Leuciscidae; genus Hybognathus; species Hybognathus amarus. The sequence continues at coordinate 135,385 of JAQIUQ010001500.1, forward strand.
TTTGTGTTCATCTCCTGCCACATTAAGGCACATTCTGACAGGATGTAAGGTGGCTCTTAGCCAAGGTCGGTTTACTTGGTGCCATGACCAAGTACTGCGATGTTTGGCTTTAGCATTGGAGGGCAAGCGTAGCATGACCAATAAGTTGCCGTCTGCAAAACATTACACGCAGAAGACAATATTCCTCCGCCCAGGCGAGCAACCACAAAGAAAAGGTGTTAACACCAATTCTCGCCCAGGACAACTGGAAGCTGCTAGGGACTGGAAGATGCTGGCTGATCTTGATCAACGGCTTATTTTTCCACCTGAGATTACCACCACCAACTTACGACCAGATATTGTTTTGTGGTATGGATCAGCATGCATTGTTCAGCTGATAGAGCTAACAGTGCCATGGGAGGATGCGGTAGATGAAGCATATGAGAGGATGAAATTGCGGTATGCTCATCTGGCCACTGAAGCAGAGCAGCGAGGATGGAGAGTTGTGGCACACTCTACAAACCGGTTCCTCAGGAGACGTCGAGTGGCCAAAAGTTGCGTCGCACTGTAAAGAACTTATCTGAAGCAGCAGAAAGGAGCAGCAACTGGCTGTGGTTGAAATGGAAAGATTCTAGCTGGCTATGTACAGGCCGCCACGCTACGGTTTCGTAGAATTCTTAAAGAGTCTGTTTGCATAGGTTGCACTGAAATTACAGTCATTACGTTCCTGTGTATACTGTTTGAATGACGGTGGTTGGCCAGATATTGTGGTTTGCGGTAGGTGGTATGCCATCCGGAACCGTTTGCCTCTGAAACTGCTTTATAACGCACCAGTGGGGCTCGACAGCCATTATCAAATTGGTTGGTGCGTACGGTTGGGTTGCGCGTGATTGTGGTTAGATCTCTGTAGGGGTCAGTAAGCTGGGCTGAGTTGAGTGGGGGATGGAGTGGGGTGACTCTGTGATGCCAGGGTCACTGTTGAGCCCTCTTGAGGTGTCGTGGGCTACTCGACAAAACACTGAGGACGGAAGGTGCCCACTTGAAGACCCTAGAGATGTCCCCTACTTGGCTCAATCCAGACGGTTGTCGTGGTGGTCCACTAGGGAGACCACACTGTAGTTGCAGCCGTCGTGTGTGCTGACACGGCAAGTACACTGCAGCCGTTAACACTGGACAGAAGGGGAGTCACACCACCATATGGAAAGAAGCGTAAATGGATGGAGAAGCATAGTTTACTGTAAAGCTACGTCTTAGCTTACCTTGGCGAAAGCCAAGTATAAATCAGCATGAAGTTAACATCTACTCTCGTGCAATGGAAATCAATTCATACCAAAGGGAAATTTTAGACGTCCAGTAGCTTATACATACACACACACACACACACACATACTCATAAACATAGAAAATCTAGTCGGTTATATAGTTGGTTTCTTCAACATAGCTGAACTGCTCAGTTATGTCTGAGTCAAGACATGAGTCAGTGGGCCAAGTGACTGCAGGTACTTCAAGGCATAGGGGATGTCATGGGACAAAACCAAAGTCCAGATGCATTGTGCATAACCCCTCAGTCGTAGGGGATGTCAACAGATGTATGTATAAGCTACCGGATGTCTAAAATTTCCCTTTGCTATGAATAAAGTATATATCTATTAATCGATCAAATGTCATTTAAAATAATTAAAAACAAATATTTAAAGTAAGCATCAATGTAGTGTAGTAAGAAGAGTCAATTATATTAAATTGTAAACTAAAATATCAAACATCGAGCAATTCAGTGAAAAAATTTCTTGCTGTATAGGCAGATGATGCAGACTTGGAGGATCTGTCTCTGTCTTTCAGGACAGTCTTTATATACCTGTTTGACACAGAGGAAACTATTAATGAAAATTCAACAAATATGTTGTCATTGGATGAACAATCCAGACAGGTTTCTGATTTGTCAATGAAATGATTTGTGAGACACACCCCTTTGATGGAAAGGATGAGGGTTGGAATGTTAGCATATTAACTGATACTATGGAAATGGACCTTGATCGATAATATCCATACAAGGCCTTAACTATATTAAATAGAAAATAATTAAAAACAACTATTTAAAGTAACTATCAATGTAGTGTAGTAAGAGTATTGGGTAACCTAAAAGCTGTTCTGATTGACTAGGCCAATCTCTATGTGTTAAAATAGCTTAAAGTCGTTTTTTAGAGTTTCCCTATTCAGGGCTAAAACAGGCAGTGTATCCCAAAATGTCAATGTTAACATTCATATTCATATTCTACACATCCAGACCTTTCAGAAAAGCATGATTTTTTTCAGGGGAGGGGGTTGGGGTGTATGATAGGCGAATGGTTGTGGCCTATGCATGAAATGGGCTCATTATGTCAACATAAAGCCTTACCTATGTTAATTTTAGACACCTACCAATAAGCAGCATGGTAGATATTTGACCTAAGTCATCATATGTTAAGTTTGAGTGTGTATTGGGTCCCTTAAAAGCTGTTCTGATTGACTAGGCCAATCTCGAACATGTTAAAATTGCTTAAAAACGTTTTTAGGGTTTCCCTATTCACAGGCCTAAAACAGGTAGTGCAACCCAAAATTTTCAATGTTAACATTCAGATTCATATTCTACACATCCAGACCTTTCAAAAAAAGTATGGTTTTGTTGGGAGGTGGGGGGGGTTGCACGGTAGGCCTATGTAGCTCGCCGCCTACATATTTTGATCGACTTTCATTGAGATTACTAAGAGTATGATTAATTATTCTAATGCCAGGATGGTATTTCCACACATAAAGGAACAAGGGACTTCCAGAAAGCATTGTTAGCCAACTTTGGTCGCAAGTTCCATCGTAATCAGTTGTTTGGTTTGAACGGCAGCTCTTTACCTGTGGTTAGAAGCATAGTTTTCTTGTTTGCCTTACATGTGGACTTAATAAATCCTTATCTTGTGCAAAATAAGCAAGCTGACATTCATTATAATCTGTATCTTTTATTTAGAATAGGCTACATACAAATGTCATTCATGTCTTTTAGTTTGTCAAGAGATTTAAAGCACCGATTTTTGAAGACTGCACATGTACTTAGATGGTCTAGTGCATAAGATGGAGCAAAATATCTAGTATTAATTTGATCTTAACAGATTAATTAAAAGTAGTTATTACTCCACCCCCAATGTGGTTGAACGACCAATTTGTGACAATATGGTTTCGTGAAACTGTTGTGACTAACTAGTTGATTTCTTCAACGATGCATCGTACTATGGTAGTTAAGCAGCGACTTACATCGTTGTACGGAAACATACCCCTGATGGTTTAAGTTTACACAGCATTTTGATTGGTTGACTCCACGGAGCATTTTTTCAACCACTATTTTTAAAAGTCTGATGCGGTGCATGCAGTAACCCATGGATTTTCACCAATTGTGAAATGCCTGCGGACAGGCTCCACTGCGTTTCGGCTCCGTGCTTCGCCGTCCTTCAATACCTACCAGGTCGGGATTTGTTTGCGGAATGGCTGCGGCCATTACTGGCAGCTGAAGTCACGAGGACCCCACGAGATTTTGCGAATTCACGTATGATCACACAATATAACAATCTGCCCTGTGCTGAATTGCTGTGAGCTCTCCGCATCGGAAAAAATAGAAGCTCTGCGTATCTGCTCCGTAGGCTGCGGATCGCGGAGCTGGCAATCAGAGTCCGGATCACTGTCGCTCTGCAGTCAGTGAAAATACACACATTGATTTTAAAAACAGAAAACCACAGGTTTTGTGATGAAGGTTTGTATCATCTGGCCCCAGAATTTAACCATGCTGCTGCTCCAGATTCAGTTTGTTTGAAACAGGTCTAACCTTCTATGAGAAAAGCATACCCTGCAGAAATGCAGAGAAAAACAGATGCCAGTGGAGCATGTTAGAGCATGTTACTCTTTGAGTTCCTGTTTGTATCACATAGAAACAGGTCTCGACAGGCAACATCAGGGTGAGAGGGATGAGGAGAAATTACTGTAAGGATGACTAATACTGGATCGTCTACATTTAGATCTAGGTCATGGTACTTCTAAAAGATCAGTGTATGAATATTGAATGGGTCACAACTCAAATATTGGCAGGCAGGAGGGTTGATTTGTCTGTACTTTATTTCCACTCTAAGACTGAGTACACACGGTTGTCCCTATTCCACAGCTGTTCTTTTGTCTGCCAAACTTGTTGTTCGAAGATGAAATGGAGAGATCTGGAAGATGGTTGTTAGTGAAGTCATGCACATTCAGCAATTTCTGGTTTATAGATTTCTATAATATCAAAGGTGCACAAGAATCATGCACTTTGCAAAACATGATACACTCTCATCCCATTAAGTATTTGGTCTGAGGACAGGAATGCTACTTCATATCATGTGGCTTGTAAACCATGACATGAAATAATAGTCATAAAAAAAGATCATTTAAACTGTACAAAACAGCTACTGACATAAAATGCATAGTTGATACTCTATCTCTAAATAACATCTAAGTCAGATATTTAATTTTAGGATAAAAGTTTTGCAGTTTTTATTGTGGGGTAAAACGTAAAGCAATGCAATATATTGTGGGGTAAAAACGTAAAGCAATGCAATAAAATGATGATTGAGAAATCTACAAATAAACATTCCTCAAAAGCCTGATGTATTAATACTCAATTTTTAACATGATTTTTCAGAATTTTTCAAAATGTATGGATAATAAAGCAAATCTAGTTGTTTCAGTAAGTGTTTGTCTTGGAATATTACTAACAATATAAAAGTTATTCTTATGTTTACTTTATACAAATCTGTAAATATTTCACTGCAAAAAGAACATTGAAGTATAACCTGAGGCATAGACAAGGAATATCCTACATCTATAGACAAGGAACATCCTAGAGACATGTTTAGTATTTAACCACCCAGAACAACCTAAGTAGCAAACACTCAGAACACCTTGGAAAATACTTAGTAACTCTAAGTAAACCTCCAATACCTTAGTATTGTAATTTTCTGCAAGGTCAAAAACCATTTGCAGTTTTTTTAGTAGAGTCAGAGATTGGTAAAAAGCCCACAATGTTTTATTTTAATGATGTTTTGGAAGCACATTCAGATAATTAACATAGGTGGAGAGCACTCAGCAATCATGATTAAAACGTATATATATATATATATATATATATATATATATATATATATAGACTCAGCAGTCTCACCTCATTTCTCTGTCAGTTTAGCAGTGTCCACCACCCCTTCTCCATCTTTCTAATTCTAAATCACCTTACATACGGGTGGGAGAGTGCTCTGGGTTCGGGCCGAATTCCGAGCTCGGAGCCCTCCCCCTGGACAGCACGCCAAAAACGCATCATACTCATTTCCTTTTAATTGTATGCAAGTTTGAACTTGTGAAACGTGACTGTATCATCATGAGCAGATGTCAGCACTCAGGAGAAGTTGGATGCGTTTGCACAGATGGTATTTTTATTTTCCACAACTAAGGCCAATAAAAGGCAAAACAAACAAACAAGTAAATTGACATGAGAGTAAAAAAAAAATCAATACAAACATACTTTTATGACAGATCAGAAATTGACCATAACACAAGTCATTATACTTAAAGCAAGGACAAAATGAAAATACTAGGCTTTATAGGCCTGAGGACACCCCTGGAATTGGAACACATAATTACAATAGGGGTGACTCAGATGACAAAGATATAAATGCTTAAAAACAGATGAAATACTACCTCTGTAAAACTCAGAAAGTTACAGAGTATAATTTCTATAGTTTCAACTAACAATTGTCAAGCCACAAATCCTTTTTAACAGCTAAAAATGAATAACTCAAACTCAGGGTCATTTCCATTGACCCAATAATTCAGCACTATATAAACCTCACCATTGCGGCCACGATTCCTTTACACAAACCAATAGAAGACGCCAGTAAGACACAAATATCGTATGTCTTATGCTATATTCTCTTAAACGAAATACATAATTGACAAAGACATGTGTTGCGTGATTATTATAACTAGTTATGACTCTAAAGTAAATGACATGGTTGTTTAAAGGGGTGATGAACTGAGAAATCAAATTTTCCTTGAGCTTTTGACATCTAAGAGGTCATCATATTATAAGAATATCCTGTAAGTTTCAGAACTGAAAACGAACTTGTTAGTCCAATAAAAGCTTTTATTGACACCAGCCTCAACAAACATCTCGTTTTTGAAAGTGTGGAAGTATGACGTCAATGACGCTAAAACCCCACCCGCTCATCAACGCCTACTTCAACACGGCCCCGCCCACCAATATTTAGCCCCGCCCACCGATTCGCACATTCACGCATAGGTAAACAAAAGCATACCTTGTGATGACAAACCGAAGCGAGCTACCAGCAATAAACATTCCATTGACAAAATGTTGTGCCGTGCCTGACAGTCGCTGCATAAGCTTCCTCTGGATTCTAATATTAGGAATGCCTGGTTAAAATTTGTTTTTAATGACGTTCCAGCAGATGAGTGTAAAACATTATCCATATGTTCGCTTCATTTCACCGAGGATTGTTTTGTGAACATGACACAGTTCGAGGCTGGATTTGCAAAGAACGGTGATGTGCTATCTATATTGGATCTGACAGGAATTGTGCAACACACGGACTCTTGGTCGAACATGTATGGGTGAATCCGGTTGCCATTTGACAACATTGGACGTTTTCCCCACGTGCACCGACGGGTGAGTTAAACTCATTATAATATAAGAGGGAGAAATGAAGACGACACAGATATGCATTTTGTGTATGACCTAGAAGTATTTATTCAGTGATCGGCGGTTAAAGTTAATCTGTACGGAACATTGTTGTTGTACGGAACATGATTAGTCTACGTTACCTTCTATATTGGATCCAACAGGAGTGGTGCAACACACTTATGTGAGTAATATTTTTATTTTAGAAATAATAGTCTACTCAGCTAGCATTGAATTGTTACAGATCGTTTGATATCTAATAATTATGTGTATGTGTCTACAAGTATCCGTTGTATTCGAGGTGCTGTTGGTTCATTGTCCTGCGATTCGGGATCGGACTCTGGGTCAAACATGTATGGACGAATCATTCCGGTTGCCATTTTACAACAGTGGTTTTCAAAACAAATTTCCCCACGTGCACCAACCAAAACCAACAACAGAGTTGAAGCTCATTATAATATGCAAAACTGTTATCCACTCACAGCAGTGGGCGTTTACTTCCTAGTCTTCAATGCGATACGCCCATAAAATCCGAGCATTTTTCAAGTAGGCTGAAAACTAGGGAAGAAAATAGCCCATAACTTATTCATTTTTATGTTTTTGAAGGTAAAAACCAAGTGAACGTCATAAGTTGACCTCAGACAACAAAACAAAAACATTTAAAAAGCCAGTTCATGACCCCTTTAATGTAGCAAGATATGTATTGATAGTAGTAGCTATAGCATAAAAAATCATTGTAGTTTTAGGTGTTAAAAGTGTGCACACAAAAACTACGGGATAACTTATGAAGTTTTGCGTTGAAAGGCTAGGTTAACCGCTGATTTGAAACAATATAGAATTAACAGAACACATTGATACACTAGACACACAAATACAGGCCACATTAACAATCAGTCTTTGTGCACTAGTAGCACATATAGGTAACGCATGGCTGCCAATGACAGTAGCAATGTGCCCCATCACAGTTTGAAAGCCAAATATGGCAGGTCTGGTAAAATAAGTTCTACTTCCAGCTATTCAACAAAGAGTGTGAACTGACTTGTCTTGAAATGGACTTTGGTTGAGTGTAATTGGGATTCAAGGATGGATTATGGACAAAGCCAAAGAGGGAAACGGTAAAATCGTATGTTTAGGAAATGTAGAATCTAGATTGAAAAATTATTCAATTACCAATTTTTCATGCTTGTTAAAGTAAAACACTGAGCTACAAGTCACTAATTTCTTAGTATTATGTATTGGTGACCACAGCAGGTCAATCTTGTCTCATATGGGCCCTTTGTTTTTTTCCGATTTTTGAGTTTACTTGATATGTTCATTGATGTGGGAAATGTTTGCTATTAGTAGTTTCATGTTTCAGAAGACTATAAACAGAAAAATAAGCCTGACAGGACTCTGTGCTTTGTAATTTACCACCATCTTAGGGAAGCCCCTGTCATTAAGGAGTCCCAAAACAACAGTTAAGATGTGCATTCTTCTGCAGTTGTGTTTAATGCTGATAGGATGTTTGATGACAGCCTCAGCATGCACATTTCTCTAATTAATTTTATGCAACTTTCTTACATGTCTGCATTTATGTAATTTTCTATTTTAACTTTGTGTCATGGAGGCAAGCTAGTACTAGCTGTGCAAGTAAACCTCATTTCGCTGGCCACAAGAGGCACACTAGTGACTGCGTCACTTTAGCGTCCTTTAGCGCCTTTAGCAGGTTTGCCAACTTTGGGACTTGGCTGGAGTGAGAGAAATTTCAGTGCGTGCAGAGAATTTTTTTGGTAACCCTAATTTTAAAAATGTCAGTCCTTGTTTACGTAGTATAAACCCCTGATTTATGATATGTTCCCTTATATATAATAAGGGGGCACATACTAGTTACTCCACCTCGCCAGAAAACCACAACACACAAGTTTCACAAATTATGCCTGTTATATTTCAGTGGCAGTTTGGCCTGCTTTTGAAGCAGGGTTAATCCGTTCATGAACTATCCAGTGTCTGTCACAAATGAACGAAAGACTCGGAAGGTAAAGTAATTATGTTCCCTGCAAATTATTTTTGACTGCATTATAATGATTTCTTGATTCAGGACATGATAAAGACTACATAGGTGGATGTGTTCAGGGAATTTGGCTGTTAAAAGTATAACATTTAAAGCCCTTTAAATGAATTAAATGACTCTGAAAAAGATTCGTTCGTTTTAATGAACGAGATCGAACAAGCGATTCAGTAAAATGATCTGAACTTCCCATCACAGTGTGCCATCAAGTGACAGTGGCCCTGTCCCAAATGGCACACTCCGGACTTGTGGACTTCCTCAGAGTCCACACTTCAGTGACGTCATGTAGTGCAGACCTATAGGGCCCTTAGCGCGAGTCCGCGAGGGTGCATTGAGAGGTATTTTTTGGACAGACTCGATCGTCATGCCGGAAACAGGAACTCGTTCCTCACGCCTGTGAAAGCCTTATCCCTCTCCATATGGAGCTGAATAAACTTAAATATCATCTCATCAGTCCCTTTATTAGAAATATAGTATAATAATTATTTTTTAATGATATAAACAAATATCATTAAAAAATTCCAGTCTTAAGCATCGAAAACAGGATTTATTTTATTTTCCCAAATCTTATATGAACTAAACAGCCTGCTTTTACAGTTCTATAATTGTATATGCCACCTGGGCATAAGAGTCATGGTTATGTAAATGATAAATACAGTTGTAAATAATAATAGCCTACAAATATTTTAACACAAAATGAAGACGAGTTTAAGAAAAATGTATAGGTTTCAAAATTCATATTACGTTTATATGACTCAGTGAAGCCATGACATTCGGTTCTATTTATGTAATGAATCATAATGCAATTCGTATATTCAACAGCTATTATTACGTTTGAGATACAACCACTGGTCGATAATATGTTTGTATAAACTGTAAGTAACAACTGGTAAAATGTACGCCTATGTCATAAAAAACATAATTAAACTCTTAAATATTCTCTTCTCAGCCATGTTAACAGTCTCAGAGCGAAATCTCCTTCCCATTCTTTTTTTCTTATTGGCATTTCGCAAGGATTCCTGGGTAGTTAAAGTGCGTGGAGCCTGCATCTATGTGGGCTTCGCGAAGACCGCTTCAAGGGTACAAAGGGGGCGCTGCTGTGCACACTTCAGAGCGTTAAAATGCTGAATGGGACGCCCTACGGACTCGTGAGACTCAGCGAGCATGCGCAATCTAAGTCCACGAGACCGAAAGTCCGCATGAAGTGCGCCATTTGGGACAGGGCCAGACTGTGGGGTTAGCTCTGAAAATAACTGAAAAGGTTCATTCGGCATCCACATTTGAGTGTGGCTGGCTCAACACAATCTGGACAACCTTTGATTATTTGGTGAATTTTTTAAAGGCTACTTGCCCGATTTGCCAAAACATAATTTGTACCATGAGCCTATTTTTATTGAGCAATTAGCTAACCCACATTACGCACGTCAGACAACGTTTGCAACTATAGTTGAAGTCTGTACTCTCAGCATGCAGCCTAGCAAGGCTACGTCACATTTTTTATTATCTGCTTACCTTGATTGTCATCCAAACTTTCAAACATGCATCAGTGGGCTCCGACTCTCGAACCTGACATATATCAGGTTCAAGGTTTTCAGCGAATCAACGATCAGAGATACGGCAACCCTGCTTTAGCGTCCTTGTTAGCATGCCCAAATCCTATGCTGCAGACGCCGATTCGTCGCTAGGAGTGGGTTAGGACAGGTTACATTTGGTGCCATGACCCAGATAGGAGTGAGGTTTAGGGGAGACTGTTATGGAAGCAAGCTAGTAAGAGCTGTGCATGCAAACATCACTCTCCTTTTTTCAAGAGGCTCGCTAGGGCTGTGGTCTTTGGCGTCCTTGCTAGTGTGCCCGCCTTCCATGCTGGAGACGCCAGTTCAAATCCCAGTCGGAGCGAGTTGAGGAGGACCGTTTACATCGGGTGCTGTGACCTGGATGGGAGTGAGGTTTAGGGGGTTGAATGTAATGGAGCCAGAGCTGTACAAGTAAACCTCACTCTACTCTCCTCAATAGGCGTGCGAGACGCTGGTTCAGAAACCTTCTTTGAGAGGGTCGTGTGAGGACCTGTTACATTTGAGTTTGATGTGATTTTAATCATACTTGCAGTGACACTTAAATCTCTGAATATCATTGCACTTAGTACAATATATATATTTTTTGTAGATTTTAAACAAACACAACATAAGCTATTTTTAAGCAAAATATTTCATAAAACGTAGGTTGAAGAACTTCATACATCCAATAAAAAAATTGCAAAAATTATGCAGAACACGGAAGTTAATTCTGTAATTAAGTTATAGCATTTGGTTAGAAGACATCAGTCACTTGATATATTAGACAATGAAATGTGGGAATTTAATGTGTGGTACAAGTGTCCAAATACTTTTTTGAGGCCACTGCACATTTACATGCACAGACTAAAAATTAGTAAGTCTGAGTTAGTTGGCTGGATCCAACTTAATTTGGGACCAATTGTTCTGTCTGTCTGGAATTCCCCTTAAAGTTATTTTGGGAAGCCCTGCTCGCAAAATTCCTTCTCTATAGCAAGTAAATTCATGTCAATGCTCTGAAATGATAATCTGAAGATGATCTTTGCTCAGTTGCAATGCCAACATACTATCCTGGCACTGTCGTCAACTTGCCTTATGTTCTTCACAGTTTGCTCTAAACAGACACCATAAGTGGAAATCTGACTTTGAGGTCATGTTTTCTAAAATCTAGGTCAGTTTTTAAGGTTGGTGTTGGCTAAGGCCCGTAATGCAGAGGTCTTGCTCAGACACATCTTCCTGACTCATCGGAGCAAAGAAAGAGAGCCCTTCAATGTCTCACTGCTGACATTCAATTGCTCATACAAATGAGGGCAAACATTTCATGGGTAAACAGCAGCTGGATTTTTTTCATTGAATTATTTTTATGTACGTATTTTTCCAGTGGTTAATGCATACCACAAAACTAGTCCCCAAACATTCACGTTGGCAGTTTTGTATTCAAAGCTGATCAATGCCAGTTCTAAGACATACAAGGAGTCTTGGCATCCCTCAGGGTATTAAGATATGAAGTCTGGCAGTCATTGCAGCCGTCACACTTCCTAGGTTATTTCAGCGCATATTTGAAAGGGTTTGGTCTTGTCTTCCAAGAAAGCACTCTTGCTGCCTTTTTCCATGATGGGGCAAGACACCAAAATTGGGTCAGACTCCTTGTTGCAAAGACAAATATTGATATTCAAAAATTGTGATAAATGGATGATTTAGAACCATGTTTTTGAAATGTCACAGTGAATTTATGTTTAAAGTAGAAATATATTTAATTTGGAATCTTCAGGGAATTGTGTTCTGGCATTGACATCTGTATCAGAGTGATGGGAGCTGCCTGCCCAAGTTGTAAAAAGTGATGCAAAAAGCTAAGACTTGGCGTAAGTCAGAAATGTCTAAATTGTCAGTTTGACCTATGGCAGGGTGACTGTGATTTTGGAAACACCAGCTCAATGCAATCTGATTTACGATTGCTGCGGAACAGGAAGAACCAGTCGAAGATTCCTGCTTCCAAAGGATGTTTGGGGCTCAGCTGGGATCGATTTGCTCTAGATGAAGGTTTTATGCACAATAAATATGTATTCATATCAAGTGTCTTTTGACTCAACAGCCATTTCAAAACAATTGAATTATTTACAGAAGAGCTTTCTCATCCAATATGTCTATGCATAAAGTTTGGATTATCCATTGATGTTTTGTTTTGTTTTTTGCCATTTTGACCAATCAACCATTGACGCCATGCTAAAATCTCATTGAGATGCTCAGATCACGCTGAAGACAGGAAGAATGCCATTAGAAATGTGAATGCTTTTCTCATCATCTTTATCGGTGGGCACTCGAGTCCAAGTCTAAAATCTAGACCATAGAGGGTCGAGGTCTGAGTCAAGACCAAGACCAAAAGAGTTGAGACTCAAGACCAAAGAGACTTGAGTCCAAGTCAAGACCGAGACCAAAGAGAGTACTGAAGCTCGAGAACCGAGACAAAAGACAGTTGAGTCCGAGTCGAGACTAGAGAGGTTGGATAACCTAAGGTTGGGTCTAAAACCAGACCTAAATATATCTTCAAGAATAAGTAAAACATTTTGTGGTAACAATAAAATTGGCACCATACTCAAACAGTAAACCAAATATACCATGGAATCAAGTACACTGTAATGGTATAAAGGCCACATAGTGGTGTAAAGGTAATTTTATTATAATTATGACTTACAATTATTACAATCAGTAAGTGCTCTTTCACATAACATTACTGCACACTAATTATGTGTGGCTCTTATATGCAAACTAAATTATGGATGACAAGGCTGACATTTTCAATACATAGTTTAGCTAGACATCTGACCTGGGTCCTGCTGCATTTGCGCGCCGCGACCGTTATAGTCTCAAGTCATGCGCAGTTGCACATAAGAAAGTCATCAATCATTGGACGTTTCAATCAAACAACAATTTAAAGAAATATTAACATACAGTAATAATCATGACATATTTTGAAAGGGATTCAAGTGAACTCGGATATAAGTCCGAGTCCTAATATGTTCGAGTACGAGTCAATTCCAAGTCAAAATACACACGAAGTCCATGACAAGACCGAGACCATTAAAATATAGTCTCGAGACCGAGTCTCGAGTACACAACTCTGGTAGCAAGGTCTAAGGAAGAAGGAGTCAGTATCAGGAGAGCAATCTAATAAAACTTTATTTAAATGAAATAAACAAACAAAATACCTGCCAGCAGTCCCTCATGGAACTGCTGGCTACCAAAAATAAAATACAAATATCTGCCAGCAGCCCCTCATGGATGACTGAAATAAAATATAACAAAATAGAAACAAAAGCAGCCTGTTCCTCTCTCAATCATCCACATCGTCGCTCCCCCTTTATGCTTCCGCTTCTCCAAGAGATGCGAGACTGGTGTTGCTCATTCGCAATCGCACCACCGGCCTCGCGCCATCTCTCTCGTCCCTCGGCCGTCCTATTCACCACAATAGTTATGTGAGTTTCTCAACTACTCTCTGAGGGTATTGACATTTATTCATTTTCAGATATTTTAATTAGAAGAAATGTACACTACGTTGAAGGTGTACATTTTTATCAGTTCACGCATGGTGAAGTTTGCTGGGATTCAAACCCATGATCTAGCCGTTGTCAGCACCATGCTGCACTGTTTGAGCCTCAGGAAATCTAAATGCAAATAAAATCAAAACGTCAATAGAAAATAATAAGCTAAAAAGCTGTCTGAAATCGGGCCAGTCGTTTTGTCCTGTGAAAGCAAAATCTGACTCATCAGTTGGGATAATTCATCTCTGTGGGTCTGGCAGTGGTAGTTTGTTTTCTCTTCTCGGAGACCTTTCTAAATTCACATCAATGATCCACTTGTAAAGAGATTAAAGGGATTTAATGAAATAGTCGTCAAATCCCCTTCCACTCTAACAGACGACACAAGCTGATTAAATCGCCCTCTTGAAAGATCAATGACTATTATGTTTTGTTAGCTGATTGATGGAAAATTCAACTTAAAAAATAACAGAGGAAACATCAAGATTAGATGGAAGTATATGAGACAACCGTACATACTTATCATACTTTGGCAACCTGCTCAAATCTGTTGATTCCAAAACATGCCCTGTTCGTTTGTGTTCCGATTGAGCTTCATCTTGTGTTTGGAATGGAAAGTTATGCTACAGTACTGCTTACTGCATACTGCACAGTGAAAATTTTATATGGTTATATCTCAATAACATAGACAAGAATGTATGTCACATTACTATCTTGATATAAAATGTAGTATTTGCATTTTTAATGTTTTGTGTATATAAATGCAATGTGGTAACCCCATTGAAGTATTGCTCGCAGCATGCTTTTAATTAAAAAATGAATACAGTGCATTAAATGTGTGAATAAATAAATAATAACAATAAACAACACTCCAAATCTTAGAATTTCACAAGGAGCCCTTGCTTATCATTTAATGTAACTTATCCGCTTATGGTTGTACATAACCACCTGATCACCTTTCACCAGTTTGCACAGTTCAGCACTTCAGTTAGTACAATCAGCACTAAATGTAATTTCTCCTGTGGTTTTTGCCTAATAGTCAGCAAGGGTAAAGTATCAAATTTTAGGCAGATGCAGTAAATTCTGCAAAAATCTATTTTTATCAACAGATTACAATCAATAATATTATTAATTAAAATGTAACACATTAGAATTGAGTAATAATTAGCCAAATGAATTAAATAAAAGTTGAACATTTAAAATGAATAAAATTTACACATTTTTCTAAAACAAAAATATAGGAATAACAGATTGACGTCAAAGATGAATTATGAACTCTTTTATTGCCATCATTGAAGACACCTGATGTTGTCACTGAACAGTGACAGTCACTGAACAGATCCTTCAGTGATTCTGTTGTCACATGCAGAATCACTGAAGGAGAAAACCATAATTTTGTTTGGCTGTTATACGTGAATTATATAGCCAGATGAACAAATAGAAAAGGTGGTCTGATGGTGTTGGTTATGTTTTAACAATCATTATTTCACAAACATTTGACCTTAATAACTGAACTCATATAGCTGATATTTTTGTTAAAAAAGTGTAAATTCTACTAATATTAAATGATTAACTAAGTAATTAATTTGGTTAATTATTACTCAATTCTATTTGTTAAACTTAATTAATAATATTGATTGTAATCTGTTGCCTCAATTTTATTGATTAGATTTAACATATTCAGTCATATTCATTTTTGCAGTGTTCGAAGGGCGCATTAAAGGCTGATCACGTCACCACTGAGGAGGCGTCACCACTGAAAGCCTTCTTTAAATGCGGCCTCTAAATGCATCCTTCATTTTCTGTGTAATTAGGAGAAGGGGACAATTCCACTACACTCAAAACTTATATGTTGGCTTTAATTAATTTTAATTTGTCAACAGGTTCCACATAACTGGATTACGTTAAACAAACATAATTTGTTCATGTAACTTCAACATAATAGAATTATGTAATTATTAATTACCCAACAGTCTCAACGTGAATTTTTAAAGGCTTCCTAACATGATTCAAAGGCATTTTATTATATTCATTCATCCATTTATATTTCATTTGATTCAGTGACATTTAATTAAATTGATAGACTTTAACTAGCTATTTGCTAACAGAAGCACATATTAGCATCTTGAATGCTAAGATTTTCATGCTGCTTCATTCAAAGCGATAGAAAGTAATGAAATCAGTCGACAGCCAAACAAAATGCTCCACTCTTCTCCACAATGGTAACCCACTGTAATTTAAATGGTTTAATAATTCCAATATAATTTAACATTAAACACTATTACACACTATCAAGTCTTCCCCTTTTCTAAATTTATCAAAAAAAAACATAAAATAACACTTAATTTTAACATTTATTCTCTCTTAATTCAACCATATGCAAAGCATGCTGGGAACTAAAAGCACTGCCCAGTTTCAGTTAAGGCAACACAAATCAATCATGTAATCCAACACAAACGGATTAAGTAAACTTAAGTTGTTCGTAGATTTAAGCAGATTGAACACAATAAAATTAAGTTTGGGCAAAATGGCAGTCGGCTCGCACTATACTGCCACCCTCTGGATGTACACTTTTTTTACTTAACATAAATAGTTTGTGTTTAGACAACACATTAGGATTTTGTACTGTCAAGTTGAGACACAATTACATAGACCTTAATAGAAAAAAAACATGTAAAGTCAAAAAAACAATTATTATAAGTAAACTATATATAAATATATTATGTAAAGTGCACAACCTCCCTAGTTCATTTTTTGAGTGGCTGCCACCTATGTCTTTTGTCTCTTGTGTTTAGCACCGGTGTCAGTACAAATAACGCATATTGTTTTAGCGCAAAATCACATATAATTTGAAGAGTAAATTTAGCAAAGCTAGATTTGGTGCAGGACACGGCCTGCTGGCTTAAGAGCATGATTGTAGGTTGTCAGACGCATTCAGGGGTTGTGGGAGTGAGTGAAGGAGTAGAACAGTAGCATGTTATCTTTAACGAAGCATTGATTGTGCATCTGCAAACAAGACCGCCTGGAATGCTCAGCAGGCATTCTCCCATACTCCCTCCACTTCCAAAAATATGGCTTGTTTTTTTGTCCTCTTGTATCTTCTGTTAAAGTTTCATTTAACACTTTAGACCTTTTTTTGTGAAAGGTGAATGTATCCTTCCGGAGCTCCTTTGCGGATTCGATATTGGGATTCGAGATTAAGCTTTTATCTATATTTTTTATTCGAGCTTAAAATATTTATTTTGAAATACCCCTGTGATTTAAAGTTAATATAGGGCCTATGATTGACCTGCATGTCTTCACATTTAAAAATAAAATCCAAGAAGTATTCTGGCTGCTACATGGTACGTCCAACCATTTATGTTCTTTTTGTAAGTTGGGGGACTTTCATTTCTTTATTTGGATAAAAAAAGTTTGTCATATTGTAGATGAGTGTATAACACAAACTTTGAGACATACTTTTAAGGGTATACTATTAACCAACCTTGAAAAAAAATATATATATAATTTCGATAAATTTTACACCTGTTACACGAATGAAAAGGTGTTTTGGGGGCTTATCCCTCATTTATGAATGACATCCCTGATCAAACTTATATCATGTCAATCCATTTCAGTTTTATTTTGACATTTATTTATTTTAATTTTACATGTGATTTAATTACTTTTACTTTTAGTTTTTCATTGATTTACGAGCCCTATTTGGGAAACCCCACCTGGGCAAAATCATAAATTTAGTCTTCTACATGGTTTTTACTCTCATGTCTGAATCATGGTGTAGGATGAGTTACATAAAGAGTTTTAGTACTTAAGGTTATGGCTTTGTTAGAAACATTAAGCCTAAGTATAAGCAACAGTTACAGTGATGTCTTGACTTTGCAAACAGATAATATGTTTGTCAAATGTTATTCCAGCTTTTCTGAAATTCTCCCCTTAATAAGTATACCATAATTTTTATTCCAGCATCTGGAATTATCCTTAGGCTACAAGCTGACAGCTGTACATACCAACACACATGTGCACACACAGACTCAGATATGGACATCCTGAAGAAAAAAAAATCACATTTTATTTTAAATACAGGTAGACAATCAATTGTATTCTTTTTTTCAAATTGCACAATAACATGAGTTTGTAGTCGATTCTTTCAGCAGATATGTTTCCATCCAGGAACAGCTTGATGATATGTGCAGCCTTTTCTCTTTCTCACAGAACTTTTATCTTCATTTCCTCCCTCTCTTCCTGTTGCCAGAAAGGGAATGGTGTTGGAATCTCAAGAGTGAAAAGGGAGGCTCTAATCTCTAATCAGCCATACAGCTGTGGTCACCGCAGGCATTGATTGAAATTTCATTTATTTTGTATTTTTTTCTAATAAGCTATTGTTCAGTTATTTGCTTATTTCTAATATTCATAAAATAAAAAAATAAAAAAACAGACAGAACCAAGGGATTAGTTTTTGTCTGGTTTGTTTCAGCAGTAGTCATGTATTATAATATTGCAGCTGTTATAACAACATAACAGCTGAAAACAGAGCTATAAAACTGTATCATGGATGTGTCTGAAATCTAAAATTCAGACAGTATATAGAAAAGCATCAATACATCTGAATTAAATGTTTTTTGTGCTATACAGTAAATGTATCCTTAGCTGCCTATTGTCACATTCACGTTAGTTTAGACTCGTTATGTTTTTTCATCACCTGCCTACGTGACTCATTTGTTGTCACGGACCCTAATCGACGTTCAGCTGTGCTGCTTATCAGTCACCAACAAACACCTATTATGTTCAGTTCTGTTTCAGTCCAGTGTCCGCTATGGTCTATGTTCTGTGTGTTGCTATCCATTTGCCTTCCTGTTAGATCTTTAGAGAATACACCTTGTGAATTGAATCATATGTCTTCCTCATGTCTGCCAGCAACCACCCGTGACACCTATGATATACCAAATCCTGTGCATGTTGTTTGGTTGATTGTGGAAAAAATGGCATTTGATGGAATAGAAGTAAATTCATTTATAAATGTCTGTTTTCTATATCTGTTTTCTACCTACATTTCTGCAAAACTACTTACACATGCACTTACACACATATACAATTCACTGCAGTTTCCAGCTGAAATGAACACTAGAATACAGTAAAAAACCAACATTTTAGTTTTTCACACAAATTTTGATTACAGGGCAGACTATATATATAGATATATATATATATATATATATATATATATATATATATATATATATATATATATATATATATATATATATATATATATATATATATATATATACTGTATGACATATATACTGTATGTCTATATTGTTATAAAAATGCTGGGTTGTTTCAGACCCAGGTTTGGGTCAAATGTGGGTAAACTGAGCCTTTGGGTTGAATTTATTAATTACATTTTTATGTAACTTGGGTTGAAAAAATCCAGACCTAAAACTAGATCAGATGTATAAAAAGACATGCAAATATTTAGAACTTAAGTAGGGAGTAACATGGAGGACATCTTCATGTAAACATCAGAAAGCTGTGGTCCTCTTTAGTCTGAGGATCTGAGGTGTGTGGCTCTTTGAGGCCTTTCATTATCTGCAAGATCATCTAAACATTTCAAAGCACCACAGGGCAAGACATCCTATCAGATTCAGCTTATAGAGATGAAGGTAGAGCTGTTTAGCCGCAATGTCAAACTTTATGTTTGGTGTAAAAAAAAAAACCACTGACCAGAAGAACCCCACACCAGCTGTGTATGGTGATGAAAGCATTTTGGGTGTGTTTTATTGCCTTTCAGCTCAGCTGGCCATATCAGAGCACTTGAGGAAATTGTAGAGCATTCATCCACAAGCTGAACCATATTAAGAATGTGTCAACCCAAAACACACAAGCCATAAGTAGGTAAAACAAGAAGCAATGAAGAATCAAAGGAAATCCTATAGACCTTATGTAGCCCCGCCCCTTTTCATTGCTGCGCTCGTTGTCTTTTGCCTTCCGGTCTTTATTTTCACAGCGATCTTTCATAGGCATGAATGAACTGCTCGTAAAAAAAATCCCGGTCGACATTTGTTAAGACATCTGCTTTACAATGCTTATGATAAACATTACAATGCTTATGATAACTTTTGTTAACTCTACAATAAGTAAATCCACTTCACCTGCTAATTATTCCTCGACAGCCATGCCATAGAAATATACATAGTTCCCACATGACGTCACAACATACGGGCATTTGCCGATCCGGCGCCATTGCTGTGGGCAAAACATTAGAAGAAGCAATACGAGTTGAACGAAGTGAAATTAGTTTCGTGCTATAAAGTGAAAATGGTCATCTCCTGCTGGGTCAATGGATGATAAAATCGTGCCGGAGGTTCAGTTAAATCGGGATTTTACACTATACCCGTCATTAGACTCCATGGATGTGAGAAGACTAAGCTTTTGTCCGAACAACGACGGAGATTATGGCTGGCGAGGATAAACAGGAAAGAAACTCACTCAAAACACGCAAGAATTTGTTTGACAAAAGCACAATGTTGGGTTTTATTGCGAGTGTAAACAAATATAAGTTAACACATTGCAGTTTGAATAATGTCCTGTATGAACAAAATGACGAGGTATTAAAAACATACAAAACATTGTTTCCACTGTTTGATCTCATATCCCAGCATTTGCAATCTCAGATTATGTCCCTAAAGAACCCGCATATAATGTAGTTCCGCATTACATTAATTAAATTGCACGCAAGTTATTTATTTTTATATTCATGCACCGAACCATGACGCCCGCAAGTACATGCATATTACAGAAAGCACCGGTGACTGTTTTAAGGGGAACAAAGGAATTAAGTTGTGCAGGCTATGGCTTTTTAATAGACAGATTAGCATCATGCTACTTTGCTATGATGACTAAGTTAAGTTAACTATGTATACAGAGCGACTGCGGAACCGGTAAGTTCAAAGACAATATTCTGCAGATGACGGCGCCCACGTTTCTCTGGTGCATAATGTCTATATATTAAAGTGCCGCTATTTTGCTATTTTTAAGGTTCCTAATTTTGTTCCGAACTGTCTTCTAAAAGACTGTCTAGATTTATATGCATTCAAGGTAAAAAAGAAAACATATTTTTCATAACATACATCAGCATCAGGCTCAGTTTTCATAGTAACAGTGAAATTAATTAAATGGAGTACATTGCTTACAGTAGGTCTCCTGCTTGTCAGATGTATCTCCTTAGAAAAAGAACTCTGTAATCTCACATGCCTTTTCTATAGTTCTCAACAATGAGCATGGTCTCAAACTAGGAATTCAGTCATGTCTCCTGAGCTATAGAGAGCAAACTATGAGCAATAACATTTGCTTTTGAGAAGGAGGAAAAACAGCTTGAAGATTTAGGCGCTTACTTCATTTCTGTTTGTTCAATTAATGATTGCTAAAATATTTAATGATTATTTGATTTTTAATAATTGTATTTATTTGGAAAAATAATAATTACCGGTACCTTAATAATATATTTAAGAACTATTTTAATGGGGCATACTTGCAATTTCAGAAAATCTATAGGCCTTACCATAATTCTGTCTTTAAAGTATAACTTGAATTCACTGAAAAGGGGTTCATTGGGGTTCTATACATGAAGCATATATAGGGTTCTTTAATCAACTCCAAAGAACTTTGTATGCTAAAAAGGTTCTATAATGACAAGAAAGAACCCTTTTGGCACAAAGGTTCTTATTCACTCATTACATTACTCTGCAGCATTTTGTAGTTGTAATTAAATTATTGTTTATTAAACTGTTGTAGTAACTTAATATCAGATTTTAATCATGTTGATTTTTGGAGGAGAACTGAAATGACACACTTTTTGTGATATTGATTAACTACATAAAATGATATAAATATATACATTTTCTAACCCCCATATCTTGAATTTTGTGATCATTCACATGCATTCATAAATACATTTTAGGGTCTTGATGTTTGTCAATAATATGAAATATTTAATACGGAAAGGACAAAACAAATGATAATAAATGAACCCAAAAGGTTCCATTTAGAAAATTTTCCTGGTTACAAAGAACCCTAAATGGTTCTTATTATTGAACCCTTAAAAGGGTTCTGTATAGAACCTTTTGGGGATTCCAAATACATAGCACTGATAGAACCTTTTAAGGTTTGGTATAGAATCTTTTCTTCTAAGAGTGAATGATTGATTATGGCCGAGGACAAAGCCTCAAGGTGTCAAAGCCTCATGCTGTATTTTATTTCATATTGCAGATGAAACTCCCAGTGCTGTTGTTGGGCAGATCAGCTGATCTGAGACCAGGCGAGTTTGTGGTCGCTATCTGGGCAGTCCGTTCTCCCTTCAGAACACAGTGACCACAGGCATAGTCAGCACAACCCAGAGAGGTGGCAAAGAGCTGGGTCTGCGTAACTCTGATATGGACTACATTCAGACAGATGCCATCATCAATGTGAGTTCAAACACTACAATTGATCATATATTAAATAAACTGTTTTTGTTTGCTAAGTGGGTCAATGACATGATGCTCAGTTTTGTCTGTATTTGTTAATAAGAAAAACATTTTTTTATTATTAGACAATGACTTGAGTGCTATCTATTGGCAGTAGCAAGTCTGTACTTGCTCTACAGCATGTGTAGCATAATCTAGTTAATCTAGTCTACCAAAATCAAATACATTAACATTGCCATAACCATTAGCATGCCAAAACTTGGTATGATTGATATATCCACTAGTTCAGCCATGTAACTCTAGAGGGTGCAGTTAATTCCTTTAAAAGCAATCACTCCTTTGTTACATGGCACAAGATGATTGGCCTCTGCTTATTCTGCAGTCAATAAGATCGCTTGCTCAACATTTAAATGGTCTGGTTCAATGTACACTGTTGGCTAGTCCTGCAGCGGGCTATCAACGTTCCTCTGAAACCCTCCACCTCCCTAGCTCCACCTGTCTAGATCTACTATGGCTGACGTCACACTGCAGGGCTTAATGCTCAATTCCGATTTTTTGAAAAAATGCGATTTTTTTGCAAGGCCGTTCACATTTCCAATTAAATGCGATATTGTGATCTCCTGTGTGAACGTGAAATGACCCAGAGGTGACCCGCATGCGCAGAAGAGTACTCAACGGTCAATGACATCACTTGTTGTTTGCGGAAGTAGCTAAATGGATGTCTTACAGTGAAGCTCGTTTTGCAATATTAAAGTTGTTTTCACAACAGAGCCAGCACACTTACAATCTTCTCGTTTTAAGAAGAAAATTAAACAAAGAAACGTGTGGGTGTGGAGTCGCAGCTAGGAGTGTTGGGATACTGATGTGAGTGGCTTAACTGATACAGAATTCATCAATAACTTCCGAATGACCAGATCCACCTTCGATTATGTTTGTCCCGAACTATGGCCCGGGTAGAGACACGTCTGCGGCGGCCTATAACAGTGCAGAAACGTGTTGGAGTTGGCGTGTATCAGCGAGCTACAGGTGCGTGCAATGACGTGTGTGTTCAGATATATGTGACCTGGTCGTTCAGATTGCAGTCGCATTTCAAAAGATCGGATACATATCGGATTTGGACCACATACCCAAGTGGCCTCGGTCGCATTTGAAAAGATCGGATCTGTGTCGTTCAGACTGTCATGAAAAAATCAGATACAGGTCGCATAGGGGCAAAAAAATCGGAATTAGGTCGTTTCAGCCTGCAGTGTAAACGTAGCCTATGTGATTTAGTATGTTGTGATGGAGCGGCTGCCTCCCCCTTATTATCGGCTTCACATTTAATCCCCATCCACGTTCACGACAGGAGAGGGTGTGAAAGAGAGGAGGGGCGTGGAAACAGACCAGAACTGGTGGCTGTTAAATGCAAAGTCTCTTCCTCCGTGCATGCACTCTGGTGTCCTCATGGGTCCGAAAGGGGAGCATGGAGGGTTTCGACAACGCCATATGGACTGAGTCACCGGACCCATAGTCTCGCAAAGCCAGACCTTCAGACTGACGGCAGAAGGTCTGGACTCCATAGCTGGGTTCATTGGACAAGGACCTCCCAGAGGCTGTCTGACTGAAATGTAAAGAGATCAATCACAGTTTGTTTTGTTCCGTGTCATGTTTAGGGCGTCGATGTCCCTAAAATAACAGACGGTGTGTAAAACTCTTGGACACATTTGCGTCTATGGCACAAACTTTACATACTTCACATACTTTTGAAAATCCAGCGTTTAGTTGGTCCTGATGAGCGCTTGTGAACACAATGGCGTTCTTCTTCATTGAGGGGGTTAGGTGCCACAGAATCTGTTTTCAGGTGTACCGTTAAAGGGATAGTTCACTTTAAAATACATTTTTGATATGTTTTAGCTTGCCTCAAGTGCATCCAAGATGTAGGTGTCTTTGTTTCTGCAGTATTTTCAATTTTGAAGAGCATGCACATAGAAGTCCAAATTGATGGCCTAAGACATCTAAACAAGCAGTTTGTGTGAGAAAACGAATAGTATTTATATAGTTTTTACCTCTTTTAACCACAGCCACAAAGCACCCGCACCCTCAGATCACTTGGATGTGGCTGTGGTTACAAGAGGTAAAATCTATATAAATAGCCTACTGTTCATTTTCTGACACAAACTGCTCGTTTCGTGTCTTAGGCCATCAATGTGTACTTACATTTACGAGTCATTAAATCATGTTTAATTTGGACTTCTCTGTGCATGCTCTTTGAGGTGGACCCCCTAAAACTCCATTATATGACTGACAGACAACAACGGTTTGACCAAAAAATATAAAAATTAAAACTACTGCAGAAACAAAGACACCTACATCTTGGATGCCCTTGAGGTAAGCTAAAACATACCAAAAATTTATTTCAAAGTGAACTATCCCTTTAAAGAAAGCGACACACACATCTCCCTGAAAAATTCAACCAATCAGATGATGACTTTGAAAATCCTGAAGTGTTTCCAATTAAGTGTGCCATATGCATCAGAGGTTCAGCCAACGGTCTGTAGGCGCGACGTCTGAGGCTGAGACTTCCAGACTTATGGTCCATGTGGAAAACACTTGTTTGCGCTGACTGGTTAGGATGCCGGTCCTCCATTCTCTCCATGTGCCGTGGCCTCAAGGAAGATGAGCTGCTAAGGAGAAGCACACGCGCTGGACCATTACCTGAATCCATCCTGACTGAACACTGCCCCTCCTTCTTGATTCCTTGGCACGCAGGGTCGGCGCTATGGTGGGGCATTCGAGGGCCGTGCCCCCCTAGCGCTCATTGATGCCCCTCCTACCACAGTTTCTAATACAATGCTAAATCATAAATCAGATGTAGGCTATACAATACCAAATGTCCAGCAATTTATTTAAAGAGTACATTGTGTTTAATTTGTTGTCTAATTGGATCTAATATGTGTTGGTGCCAAGAATTTTCACGTGAAGAAATAGATATATCCAATCCAACTTTTTAATCATAAGTGCTGTAATGGTTCAATGGTAGAACTTTAGACTGGTGTGCAAGAGATTCTGGGTTCTAGTCCACACTTGCATAGCTAATTTTCCCCCACATTAAAACCGATTATGTTTATCAGTGGTTGTCAAGCGAGGACATGTTTGAGTGCATTTTACTTTGTGATTTCACCGGTACGAATAGAGATTTCTCCGCAACAGATCAAGCGCGCGTCCGTTTGAAGATGTTTCTTGTGGCAGCGCGAGCCACAAGAGAACACTATCAGCACCACAGATGGAGTCAACGAGCACTTTGATCACTTGATTTAAAAACAACACATTTCAGCGTGCTATTTCACCTCTTATTTAACAAATGAATGCTCTACTAAGTAATCGGATATGCTTTATTTATTTGTATTGGTACATCCATGCCGCGAGATGTATAAAAGTGCTGGGACAACATCGACCCTGGCAAAAAGTGGTGGGGAAATTCGCAAATAATAATTATAAATATTAATTATAATAATAAAAGGTGTTTCGTTTTTTGTTTTGTTTTTTGTGTCAAAATATTTCTTAAACGGCAGTGCCCCCCCGCTGATGACACAATGCCCCTCCAGTAGATCTGCTCTGGCGCCGACTCTGTTGGCACCGAGAAAGACACCAGATCCTTTCTTAATTTGAACACTTTCCCCTTTTTAACATTTTATTCCCTTTTTAGACAGTTTTTTAATGTTTTATTTATAGTAATACACTGTGTGTCTGTTTGTCTATTGGCAGTAGCAAGTACATTTGTTGTTATTATTTAAACATGACCCATTAGTGGCAAAAGAGCTAAGAGCTTTTCACTAGAGAAAAAGAAAGAATCAGACAGATTTCATAAATCCAAACTCTTTCTGTGTTTCAGTATGGCAATTCAGGAGGGCCCCTGGTGAACCTGGTAAGATTTTTACTTTGTTATTATGTTCTCCACATATGCAAATAATTAAAACAGCTTGAGTCTTGCGTGATAGCAAATTAACTGGAGTGACAGAATACAGCCAGGACTGAGTGTACTCAGGCGATAATGTTTATGGCAAGTCTTTATGAGTCTGGAAACATATGTTGTTGGCAGAAAGACTGTGTATTGAGTCATCGGTGAACATAAACACATGCGTGCAATGTCGGAAGCATCACATTGTGCATGCAGATGTGCGGTGTTTTTGTGCGAATTCACATTTGCATTTGTGTTTTCACTCTTGTGTCGGTTGCTGTAGGATGGTGAAGTGATAGGAATCAACACACTGAAGGTGACAGCAGGAATATCCTTTGCCATTCCTTCTGACAAGATCCGGCAGTTCCTGGCTGAGTCTCATGACAGACAGACTAAAGGTCAGGAGCAAAATGATGAACTAAAATTTGCTAAATCAAAAACATCTGCTCTATTTAAACACACTAAAATGTGATTGATATTTATAGGATCAATCAATGAATATCTCTTTATTTTTTTCAGGAAAAACAGCCACAAAAAAGAAATATATTGGTGTGAGAATGATGACATTAACCCCAACGTGAGTCACAAATGCAGTGCATGCTTTCTGAATACTGTTGTGTGTTTGTGATTAAGATTCTAGAGGAACATTAAAATAAAATGAATCAGCTCAATTAAAATTAATCATTTCAAATGGCATAATCCAATTCACATGGTAAAAGCTGGATACCTGCAAACATGACATTTATATCTACTACCTATGAATCTGCCACTCTTAGACTTGCTAGGGAGCTAAAGGAGAGACAGAATGATTTCCCAGATGTCACCTCTGGAGCATACGTCATTGAAGTTATCCCAAAAACACCAGCTGAAGTGTAAGTTCATCGCACCACATGAAAGAATGAAAGTCAGGTGGTTGGAGGGATTTGATGCATTTTACAATTAGTAAAAGTTAATGAGATATAAACTCGCATTGTGATGACAAATTCAGATATAGTACTAACTCGCAGTTCAGACTTTTTTTCTCAGAATGTGTTTTTATCCCACAATTCAGAATTTTATCGCAGAACTTTAAGTTTATATTCCGCAATTTTGACATTTTATCTCTGAATTTTTTATTCTGTGGACTAAACAAGCTTCCATACTAACCAGATCACAATAAGAATTTCATTGATTTTGGCCATAGTTTCATATTTGATGCTGTCTTAACCATACAAATTCCCTATTTAAATACATATTTTACTGATTTAAATGAACAGTTTTTGTCTTTCTAAAGCATGTGCAAAATTGGTACCCATATCATAATCATGCTGAGGCAGCAGTCTTTTTCTTTTTTCTTTTTTTGCCTTTGGCAAAGGTTTTGTATCTAAAATTAACTTTGGGATTTCATTGTGTGTGGGTGAACATTCACTCAAAAGTAGCCATATAATTCCACTCAACTTTAGCATAAATGAGATTCTGTGAAAAAAAAAAAAAAAAACATGATGTATTTTAGATAAAGAATCTACACAGTATCAAAGCAGCTTCACAGGGATAACATGAAAGTAGCACAACACAGATCAATAATATTGTTAAATGTTAAATAAACCCAACTAAGCAAGCCAAAAGCAGGCAAAGCAAGGCGACAGTGGCAAGGAACCAAAACTCCATCAGATTGGATGGAGAAAAAACATTGGGAGAACCCAGGCTCAGTCGGGGCCAGTTCTCCTCTAGCTTACATTCATATTGTTTATATATAAATATTAAATATAAATATTGTTTATATGTAACACGGCGCCATAACATATCGCCAGCGTTGAGTCGTCTCTTCACAGGCGTTGGGGCATCTGAATTCCCCGTGAGAGGCTGGATACAAACTGGACCTGACGAACGCCATTTTTCTCAGGACAAACGTCCGAGATAACAGCAGAAAGGCAGATGGGAAATAATTAGCATAGTTGATGTTCATAATGATTTCCATTATACGGCAGTCGATGTTAGAAAATCACTATCTGCAAACTCTCCGCAACCCAACCATACGTGCCGAATGCGCCGAACCGTTTGTCTAAAAGGCTGTCGAGCCCCACTGGTGCGTTAAGCAGTTTCAGCGGCAAACGGTTCTGTATGGCATAACAAAATGTAAGCATTATGTGAATGCTTCACTAAAGAGATGCGTCTTTAGTCTAGTTTTAAACTGTGTCAGCGAGTCAGAGCTTCGGACCGTATCGGGAAGGCTATTCGAGAGTTTTGGAGCTAAATGTGAGAACGCCCTCCCTCCTTTCGTGGACTTAGATATCCTAGGAATGACCAGAAGCCTTGAATTTAGTGATCTTAAAGAACGCGGTGGATTGTAGGGCGAAAGAAGGTCCGTTAAGTACATTGGAGCTAAACCATTTAGGGCTTTATAGGTCATTAGTAGTATTTTGTAGTTGATACGGAACTTAATAGGTAACCAGTGTAGAGATGATAAAATCGATGTTATATGATCGTATTTTCTTGACCTAGTAAGAACTCTAGCAGCTGCATTTTGTACTAACTGTAGCTTGTTTATTGAGGATGCAGGACAACCGGCTAATAAAGCATTACAGTAATCTAGTCTCGAGGTCATAAATGCATGAACTAACTTTTCTGCATCAGAAACAGATAGCATGTTATGTAGCTTAGCAATGTTTCTAAGGTGGTAAGCACTATTTCCTGAGAGTGAGCCACATATATTCTGAAACAGAGGAAAATTTTGTATCTCACTAAACGATCAAGTGAGTTAATGACATCACCTCCTTTATGTAAAATATCAAAAAACCTAATACTTTTTGGTAATGGGAATCCAATAATGTGAAGCCAATAAAAGCACAGTTAGAGCAATTAAGAAAGTTTTAACTGCTTCCTGTTTTGTTTTCTAGTGGTGGTCTGAAGGAGAGTGATGTCATAATCAGCATTAATGGGCAGAGGATCACGTCAGCTAGTGACGTCAGCACATCCATCAAGAGAGACGAGAGTCTGAGAGCGGTGGTACGACGCGGCAATGAAGACGTCATCCTCACAATCATTCCAGAGGAGATTGACCCTTGACCTCCCTCATGCTCGACCATGAGCTGGTTCTCAGACTTTTACTGAGTGTGTGTCCGGAGCCACACTCTTGCTAGAAATCTTAGTGAACACTTTCAAACCCAATCATCCAATCTGAATATTGCTCTCAGCTTAGACCAGGAAATGTCATTTCTCACTTATGAAGTCATTTTTATTCATCAGTATACCGTGATAGAATGAGCCTTTTGTAAATAGAGAATTTAGCGCTGTGTAGTTCAATGACAATCTGAAATGTATATAATTTCTCTGTTCCTAAACCTAGTAAACTGACAGATTTTATGATGAGCAGGATGATTCCAATCAAGTAAATGTCAATTATAAATAATCTTGTTTTATTCATTACTGAAAAGCATCTACTAAAATAATTCAGTGTAATTAAAAAGAACTGTTTTACCCAATATTTGCATGTGGAATGTATTTTTAAGCTTACCCTGATGGCACACATATATTGTGGAGATGTGTTTTTGATGTGCGCATTTTCATCTGGTTTAATCCGTAATTCGTCGCTTCCTGTCAGATGTTAAAGGGATAGATAAGCCAAAAAGATTCATCGTCATTTCAGCCTCTAGTTGTTCCAAACCTGTATGATTTCTTTCTTCTGCTAAATACAAAAGAAGATATTTTGAAGAATATGGGTAACCAAACAGTTGATTGACTTTCACATTGACTTTCATAGTACATTCTTAAAAATATCTTCTTTTGTGTTAAGCAGAAGAGAGAAGTCCATACAGGTTTGGAACAACTAGAGAATGATGACAAAATTTTTATGGATGATCTATCCCTTTAAATAGACATTTAGAAAATTGTGGAAAATTATAACGTAGGCATACAATCCAATTCAAATGGCTTCTCAAAATTGAAAAATGTAGGTTGGGAATCATAATCACGTGATTTTGACAGGTTGTCCCGCACTCGCACTGTAAACACGTCATCAGAGAAGAGGTGTCCAAACTGATAGTGACTTTTAGATGTTTTTGGTTTAGAATGTATGGAAACAGATGTTTTCCAGATGAACCGCTCCATTAAAGACATCCTGGAGATGTGTGTGCGTGCTATCCGGGTAGAGTTTTAATGCTGTTAGCTTTGCAATATGCTAACAGCTAACTACTGAAATCAGTTGTCTCCCATGAGGCGCACTTATTTGTATTGCATGCTGTACAGCTGCCTATGTGTGTTCCAAATCGGTCACATATAAGGTTACATGGCAGTTACTGTAAGTAACTGTAGTAAGCAGCTGCCATAAGTGATGCCTTTATAGAAGCTCACTAGGTTTTGGAACAGACTGTATTTCGTTCTTATGTATACATCAGCAAGGCATCATGAATTGTATATATATATATATATATATATATATTTACACTAAAATCTCAGACATCACACTATTTGAAAAAGAATTGTGGGCATACCCTCTCTTCTTTAAAGGTATAGTTCACTTGGATTGTGATTACAAGAGGAAAAAACTATATATATATATATATATATATATATATATATATATATACACTCACCGGCCACTTTATTAGGTACACCTGTCCAACTGCGCGTTAACACTTAATTTCTAAGCAGCCAATCACATGGCAGCAACTCAGTGCATTTAGGCATGTAGACATGGTCAAGACAATCTCCTGCAGTTCAAACCGAGCATCAGTATGGGGAGGAAAGGTGATTTGAGTGACTTTGAACGTGGCATGATTGTTGGTGCCAGAAGGGCTGGTCTGAGTATTTCAGAAACTGCTAATCTACTGGGATTTTCATGCACAACCATCTCTAGGGTTTACAGAGAATGGTCAGAAAAAGAAAAAACATCCAGTGAGCGGCAGTTCTGTGGGCGGAAATGCCTTGTTGATGCCAGAGGTCAGAGGAGAATGGCCAGACTGGTTCGAGCTGATAGAAGGGCAACAGTGACTCAAATAACCACCCGTTACAACCAAGGTGGGCAGAAGAGCATCTCTGAATGCACAGTACGTCGAACTTTGAGGCAGATGGGCTACAGCAGCAGAAGACCACACCGGGTGCCACTCCTTTCAGCTAAGAACAGGAAACTGAGGCTACAATTTGCACAAGCTCATCGAAATTGGACAATAGAAGATTGGAAAAACGTTGCCTGGTCTGATGAGTCTCGATTTCTGCTGCGACATTCGGATGGTAGGGTCAGAATTTGGCGTCTACAACATGAAAGCATGGATCCATCCTGCCTTGTATCAACGGTTCAGGCTGGTGGTGGTGGTGTCATGGTGTGGGGAATATTTTCCTGGCACTCTTTGGGCCCCTTGGTACCAATTGAGCATCGTTGCAACGCCACAGCCTACCTGAGTATTGTTGCTGACCATGTCCATCCCTTTATGACCACAATGTACCCAACTTCTGATGGCTACTTTCAGCAGGATAATGCGGCATGTCATAAAGCTGGAATCATCTCAGACTGGTTTCTTGAACATGACAATGAGTTCGCTGTACTCAAATGGCCTCCACAGTCACCAGATCTCAATCCAATAGAGCATCTTTGGGATGTGGTGGAACGGGAGATTCGCATCATGGATGTGCAGCTGGCAAATCTGCGGCAACTGTGTGATGCCATCATGTCAATATGGACCAAACTCCCTGAGGAATTGTTGAATCTATGCCACGAAGAATTAAGGCAGTTCTGAAGGCAAAAGGGGGTCCAACCCGTTACTAGCATGGGGTACCTAATAAAGTGGCCGGTGAGTGTATATATATATATATATATATATATATATATATATATATATATATATATATATATATATTGTTCATTTTCCCACACAAAACCACTCATTTCGTGTCTTTAGGCCATCAGTGTGTACTTACATTTACGAGTCATTAAATCATGTTTAATCTGGACTTCTCTGTGCATGCTCTTTGAGGAAGACCCCATATACCAGCATTATATGTCTGACAGGCAAGAACGGTTTGACCTAAAAATATCAAAATTGAAAATAACTTGGAAACAAAGACACCTTCATCTTGGATGCCCTTGAGGTAAGCTAAAACATAAAAAATGTATTTCAAAGTGAACTAGGCTATCCCTTTAAATGTCTGTTTGTCAGCATTTTCAAAAACAAAATTAAAGAAGGTTCACTTTTTAAATTGTTTTAGCATCGCAGTGTCACTTCACAACCATCATCAACTAATGTATTTTTAAGGTTGATGTGGAGGGATGCTAGATTGAACTGGCCCCTTGGCAAGAAATAATCTAGCTGGGAATGGAGGAGGAAGCAGTGAGTGCCCAGATTCGCTCTATTAAACATTCTCGATAGTTTAATAAAGATTTTAATAGAGGTTCGGATCTGGTTCTCTGGAGGTCATATCCATTCTTCTTTACCAATTTGTCATTCATGTACCAAAATAAATTGGTAACTCTTCATTTTACAGTCCAGTTACCCATGTAAATACTATGTACTTATTTTAGTAACTACAATTACTGGGTAATAACTAGTACTAACCCTGAACCTATCCCTAAACCTACCCCTGTTCCATGTACTTACCTTATATTAGCCAGTACTTTCTAGGTAAGTACACTGTAAGTACCCTGTAAGTACTGTACTGTAAAAGGAAGCGTTCCCAATAAATTTCAGTATATATTATATTCTGACATAATTGTACATCATGCTTAATTACACAGGCTATTAAGATATCTTTCCTTTAAAAAGCTAATGAGCATGTATAAATTTGCCATTCTTCATAGTCTGCCTCCCCTGAAAAAGTGTGGGCAGCGAGGGAAAACTCTGTGTGGGGGAACTCCTAAAAAGTGTGGGGGAACTCCTAAAACTCTGTGAATTTTATTATTATTGCCCTTTAAGAACTTTTACTCAAAATCACTCCAAATCGCTGAGCTCATTGCCTAAATATCCCATCTATCGCATATAACATCAGAACTCACTTAACATGATTTTACCCAGCAAGTCATCTTTCCGGATCAATGAATCAATCAGGTTTTGTGTTTATGGTTTTGAGGTGGGAAAAGGAGCTTATTCAACATATTCACTATTTTGATGGAGTTATGGTATTGGGTTTGGCGTTCTTTAGAGGAAACTTTAGAGGGAGCTGGGCAAGTCTTTGGAATATAAATAAATAAAAATGTCATGATCTGGCCAATTTTCACAAACTTTTTATCCAATTTCTGGAACTAGTGTAACCTAACCCAGGGTTCTAACTTGTAACATACAGAAAAACAGTATAGTATAACATACAGTAGTAACTTATTTGGCCTATAATTGTTTGATTAATCAAAAAAAAAAAAAGAAATAAACAAATGTATTTACAGATTTATATATTTTTATATATTTAAAAATATATATTCTAAAAATTGTTAAAAATGTATTGGTTGTTTAAATATATATTTAAATGTTTCATTAACTATATTTTAAAATATAATTTATTTCTGTGACACAAAGCTGAATTTTCATCAGCCATTATTCTAGTCTTCAGTGTCACATGATCCTTCAGAAATCATTCTAAAATGCTGATTTATTGATGTTGAAAACAGATGTGAGCTTAATTATTATTATTTTACTAACCTGTGGTACTTTTCCAGGATTATTTGATGAATAAAAATAATAATAAAAAGAAAGAACAGCATTTATTTAAAATAGAAATATTTTGTAACAATATTTTTAAAAAATCTTTCTTTTTGAAAAAAAATTATAGTTTTATTCAGCAAGGATGTGTTAAATTGATAAAAATAAAAATAAAGTGATAGTAAAGATTTATATTGTTAGAAAAAATTTATATTTTTAATAAATGCTGTACTTTCTAACTTTTTGTTCATCAATTAATCCAGAAAAAATGAACACAGGTTCCAAAAAAAGCAGCACAACTGTTTCCAACATTGATAATAACTAAGTATCAAATCAGCATATTTAAATGATTTCTTAAGGAGGATCATGTGACACTGAAGACTGTAATAGCTGATGAAAATTAAACTTGCATCACATAAATACATTATAGTTAATAGCTATATTGTGTGTGTTTTTATTGTTCCATGACCTACGAAAGATGTGTTCCTTAACTACGCTTTGCCTTAAACTCTTTGAGTTTTACATGTTAAAAACATATTGAATCTGTAAAACAACAACAAAAACAATCCATTAATATGATACATGGGATCAGTTGTTATATGCTGCCCTCATTAGTTGAATTACTGGAGGCACAATGTGTCCAGAGGCAGGAATACAGGCAGGAATTATGTAAAATATACAAAAGTGTTACACAATGTCATGATAATCAACAAATTATAACATTGTACTCAATATGTCATTTGGCACACAAGTTACACAAGCAGTGTCTGATTCGCAGCATATGTGGTCAAATAAGGGATGTTTTTCCTAATTGCATCTTCTAGGATGACTTCAGGCTCTGGACTCGAGTAGCAGGGCGGGTTTGCATTCATTTCCTCTTTATCGTAGTTGTAGTTGATCTTACAGGTATGACACTGACTGCTGGGGTTGATCTCTGGCAGAGATGAAATAAAATGTCCAATATGAGATGAAGACAGAATTAGGTCATTTATTTACAAGTCATATTTTACTGGCATTCTGAAATGTAATTTGCTGTGCATTTTTATGGGGACTAATACTGCCAAATGTGTGTTACATAATTCAAAAAAATATGTATTACATCAATCTTTTAAACACATGGAATGTCTGATTCATATTGTATTTTAAAGAAAGTTTAACACATTTTCTTTCTCAATTCTGTAATGTAAATATAAAACACAAACAAATGAACAATCACACAAAAACTTAATAAAACAATTAAATTCATTAAATTCATATTTTCAGAGTCTCCTGAGGCTCCTGATTTCAGAGTCTCATGCTTGGCCATGGTCACGCCGCTGGTGTTGATGAATATAAGACCACTTCAGTATTGGCTTCAGGCTCCACGGCAAACATCATGTGGCCATCAAGCCGATCTGTCATCACACTTTCAACCCTTAGTTGTACCTTGCATTTCTATGTAATGGACAAGTGTCCAGAAGTGTCATTGTTACAGCAGCCCTGGGACCCTGGACAGTCCTGAGAAGGTTTCGACCGTTGATTCAGGGCAAGTTGGTTTGGACGGAAAACACTGCGACAGTGGAGGAGGGACCTTTTTTTCTCAGGGGTAGGGCACAATCTGGCACCTGCACCCAGGCTTCTGGAACCTCCACGTCTGGTCCCTGGATGGGACGAGGAGAAAATTAGAGGTCTGTCACCTTGATATACATGATCTCTCAGAGGGAAGAGCTCCCTCTACTAGGTAGCTGTATGACTTGAAGTGGAGTCTCTTCACTACATGGTGTTCTTCCCGAGGTGAAGACCCACAGAGATGTGGCATCGGGTCTGTGCTTTCCTTTCTCCAGCATGACCTTGAGAGGCACCTATCCACCTCCACCCTGAAAGTGTATGTGACCGCAATAGCAGGAAACCACAACCCTTTTTGTGGCATGTCTTTGGGGAAGCACAAGCTGATCATCAGGTTCCTGAGAGGATCCCTCAAGATCTTGCCTTATTCGCTCTTGGGATCTTATTTTGTCTTTCTATGAAGACGGCCCTCCTGATTGCACTCGCCTCTGTAAAGAGGGTGGGGGACCTACAAGCCTTCTCTGTTAGTGATTGGAATTCGGGCTGTCAAACTCTCATGTGGTCCTGAGACCCCGACCTAGATACAGTATGTGTCCAAAGATCCCACTATACCTTTAGGGACCAAGTAATGGACTTGCAAGCAATCCCTCCTGATGAGGGAGACCCAGCCCTGTCTCTGTTGTGTCCAGTGTGTGCTTTGCGCATATACCTGGACTGCACTCTGAGCTTCAGATGATTTTGGCAGCTCTTCGCCTGCTTTAGAAGTCAGCAGAAATGGTCTCTAAAAAGAGATTGGCCCACTGGATTGTGGATGGCATTCTCCAGGTTTATCAGGCTATAACGCTATAATGGAAGTGAGAGCCCACTGGAAGTGAGAGCTCACTCCACCAGAGATATTACTGGTTTCAATAGTCTTCATTTCCTCCATCAGGGAACTTTAGGTTACACTAGTAACGAGACCATTTTTACTTCTGCTTCAAATTTCATAAAAGTTTTAATTTGTGACTTTTTAGTGCAGCAGGGTATACGCAGGTATAGGGGAGCGCGGGGCACAACGTGAACGAGGGGCTAGTTGTAACATGCTTGTTTTAAATACTTCCACACATGCTGGCATGACGAAACTTGGTATATTTACTAGCTGCCATTTCAACACTATATAGAGAAAAAAATGCGCCAAAATTCCAAAATCTTTGTAAGATATCACTGAACATTTATTTAACCATAGCAAAAGTGCATTTCTTACTTAAGTTAATTTTTCATCTCTATTTTTTGTGTTTATTTAAAATTAGACAAATCTGATATTATTTTAATCTCCAATCTGTTGTTTAACCGTTGATTTAGTTCTTTCATGCTTCGCTAACTAGCAGAAGACACTAGCAGGGTTTAAATCACAGTTGTGCAGTTGGGGCATGTTGTAACACTGTGTTACAATGTGCCCCTATTAGAAATATGATATTATATTCAATACTTTTATGAATTCTATTGAGAAAACATGAGAAACATGTAAATAAAGACTGAGAGTCAATACTCAGAAATTATTAAGTATTATTTTGTTTTTGAATTATGCTGTATAGCTGTGTTTTCCAATGTGTTTGTTGTCAAACTCAAAAATTAGTTTATTTTTAATTATTAAAAAATGCCGTTATTTTATATGAAAAAGTTAATAATTGTATGTTATTAAGAAAATATTTTGGTTTGACTTGCATATGTTTTTGATCAGATCAGATAGCATTTTAAGCTGTCATATGGTGATGTTACAATGTGCCCCTCACATGTTACAATTTACCCCACCTATGGGGCATGTTGTCACCTTTTCACTTCCATTCTTTCAGGGTAAATCAAGAAAAAAAGTATACACTGTATTAATAAAACTCTAAACCCTAAGCAGATTTACACAAATTGACCAAGTCAAAAAGTGTTACTTTGTGCCCCGCTCTCCCCTACGGCGTATACCCACTTCCTTTTCAGTCGGCATTGCATATACCCACGTCTAAATCCCCTCTGATGCGCATCATTTAGTTGCTAATCCAGTTTCGTGAATAGAAAAACACCCAGTTAGGGTCGTACCCGTAATATTAACTAATTTGTTGCTGCAATGATTCTCCCATCGCGACGATAACTGACCTTCTCATCCGATCTGCTTCAGCACTCAAACACCTGTCGTCAATGTCAAAATGTTCGTGAAACCAATCAAAGAATGCAGTATTTTTGTTCACAGAAGCGCGAGCCGAGCACTAATCCCAACACGACGCTTCACTTCAGTTAACGATCATACA
This sequence comes from Hybognathus amarus, assembly GCA_030378365.1. NCBI lineage: Eukaryota > Metazoa > Chordata > Actinopteri > Cypriniformes > Leuciscidae > Hybognathus > Hybognathus amarus. Next base: position 173,057 of record JAQIUQ010001500.1, read on the forward strand.
GTGTAAGATAAGATGCAGCTCAAATGTACGGCTGTTTGATTAAAGACAGTGGAAATTATAAGCTCAATTTAACAACACAAGCACTCTATAAAATATATTGCCATTATTAGTGTATAAATATATTTGTATAACGTTTTTCGAATGTGTTTGACGTTTCACTGTTTTTATAACTCCGCTTGTCTGTGTTTGTGCCACTTGCATCATTAAGCCAGAGGGTGGCAACAAGTGGCTGTCTTTTTGAGTGAGCAATTGAACCATTAATTAAATTAACAGATTAGTCCATTGATTAATTTATGAAAAAAAAGTAGCTGAAACTGGAACTGATTCTCATGTTTTCTCAGGGGGCATGCCCCCGACCCCCTAACAATATTATTTATGGGACCTGGCACCTGGGTATTTAGAAAACCATACTGTATGTGCAGCCCTGATTTGCAAGAATACTACTGATTGTGTTCTATTGTATTCATTATACTCTATTCTATAGTCTTGCATATGGAAAACTAATGCAAGACTAGTCTTACATGTCACTGTTTATAACACAGAGTGTTCACCCTTTGCATAAATTGAGAGTATACCCACTTCTCCAGGCACCACTACATCACTGGTCAGAGCTTATTTTTTGCAATAATCCAAAAGCCAATGGAAATCTCCAATTGGGTTTTTATTAACTTCAGGGTTGGCCAAAAAAATGGTAAGGCTTAGATAGGTGTATTTAGATGTAGATTTATGACATACATTTAGAAAATAGATCAGGTGAATTTTCATTTAATGCCAGCTTTAAAGCTGTTTATTGGATTTCAGTCCATGAGCGCTTGCACGAAGTGTGGCAGAAACAAGACTTTGTTGGTTCAGTTGGGCCGGTTTAACTCTGATCCTTAGGGATACTGGCGTGGGTGTTTGCACAAAAACAGATGCTGTTCATCAGCGGTACCACCTCCACAGCTGACCCATTTCACTGTGGTTACAAAACCCTTTCTGAAGTGAATGTATCAGTCATAAGAAAACAACAGCTCCCTGTTAGAACAATTCTGTCCATTGAACATCACAGTGGGTTTAGAGAGGAGACACCCATGTCAATCTGGATAGAGTCTCACATGACAAGGCAAGGACCAACATGATCACAGTGGAAAGTTACTCCAAGAGGTCAAAACTGCTAATTTGAGTTCGTTTGGTTAATTTTCATTTCATGTGGCGTTTCCTTTAGTGTGGAGTTTGTTCGTTCAGCTGTGTTTTCTTTGCTGTTCCCAAGCACCACAACTCTCCTTCATGGTAGATGGGTGACTGCCAAGAATAGCACAAGTTCATGTTCATAGGATGCATGAGAGGAGAAGACATGGTTGTCCGCAATGCAGGATATGAGACAACTAAAAGGTAATGTACTAGTGAGCAAAGACTAGGTGAATAAAAAATGCAAGAACTTGAATAGGAGTTTTTGGGATTATAGGATTTTCCATTTAAGGAAAACTCTGGGTTCAAAAGTTTGTGTGACTTGCCTCCAATTACTACAAAAAAGTTTGATTCATCACTCAATACGCAAAATTAGTTTCAGCGAGTTCACACTTACATACAATTAGAGGGAGTAAAGTTGAATGCGTATTTGGCGTGCTGTCAGGGGGGGGGCTCCGAGTACCCAGAGTACTGCAGTTAGTTAATGCAGAAATGTGAAAAGAGCTTTTTGTCTTATTAATTTTTGTATCATGCTACCTATTAAACTTGTGCACAGTAGCATGTAAGTGCACAGAGTTTGGTGCTATTTTTGTTCTGAGTGAGAAATTAATACAGATGCAGTCGCTGAATGTATTTTGTGCCAAAGCAATGATAAGTACTCTAGTTTAGCCCAGACTGTTAAAAAAAAAGTTATCCTAGTTTTTGTAAAAAAATAAAAATAAATAAATAAATAATAATAATAATGAACCCAGAATGTTCTTTTAAGCATTGCCATTATTATAGCATGAAAGTGTCACTTGATAAGAAAAGATAAGTTGATCATATATATAACAGTGCAACATTATTCATTAGTATAAACAGCATTTTAATGTTGCTCTTTTTTGTCCTTAGTGCTCTAGTATGAACATTATAAACATATCAACATAATTTACACTAAAGACAATTTACAGTAAAAAAATAATTGACACTGTCAGTGCAACCATTGTTCGTAAATAAACTGTTTGTTAACATTTGAACCAAATGAAAATATGCAGCTTATGGTGTAATAGTCAGAATATCAGAAAAAAAGTTATTGTAGCAGCATGAGTATAGTATATTTTGGATAAAATAAATTATACATAGTATCAACAGTGTTGAAGACCAGCCATTGTTGTTTAAATTGTAAAACAATTCCATGCAAAGCAGTAGAGACTGCTGGCAAAAGAAAAATGTTAAACCATTTTTGTTATAAAGGGATAGTTCACATAATTCTGCTTAAACATCCCTTTTTAAAATATTATGGGTGTCATTGAAGCAAAAGCTCAGGGTGAAGATCTTGCTATAAGTGTTCAGGTTATCTGGTGTTGTTTACTGGTGTTTATGAGAGAGCGCCTGCTGAAGCGTGATCTCCAGTCTTTGCTGAAGAGCGTCTAGACGCAGGTCCAGATGTTCCTTTAATCTTCTCTCCATCTCATCCATTCTCTTCTCTACAACCGTCTCCAGAATCTTCTCAAAGCCTCCACAGCATATATGACCCTCCCTGTAATGCAAGAAAAAGAAGATATATACGATACGGTAAGTGGACAAACTAAAGGAAACAAATACATCAGAATGAAGTGTCCCAATTATTCAGATATTACCTTTCATACAGTGTGTAATGTGGCTGTTTGTGAATGTAAAATGTCTTAAAAGTTAAAAAAAGATCAAAATGCAAGATTAACTAAAGCAGCAAGCAGAGATGAAAGGGCCCTCGGACCTGTGCCACCGCCACCCGGTGGCTTAAGGAAAACAGAACACAGTGGGCAGTATGTAAATATAAGAGGACTATGTTAAAGTAATTTGTATTTGCCACACTTTTAGCTACCAGCAGGTGGCGATACTGCTATAACCGAGCATGGTCATCTGTTCAGGATGGGACTTATCAAACATGTGAAGTTTGGGGCAGATTTGACATCATATATCGAGTCCCCCTGCCACACACGCTGGGTATAAGCTTCAGCCCGGCCCTGATGGCCACAGGTTCTGACCCATGTGCAAAGTTTGAGCACATTTAGGGCCCCAAAAGTGCCCAAAAAGGTAGTAAAATAATAATGATATTAAATATAGCTGCAAGCAGCCATTTCTGGGGCCAAGTGCAAGAAGCGGCAACAGATGCCATCATGGGTGGGAGTGGCAGATCAACTACAGCAAGGAGCAAATAAAGACATTTTAAGAGAATTATGGTAAAATGGTTGAAAAATCATATACATTAACTAAACGTATGATTTAATGGATTATCACATTCGACCCTTAGCTGGAGGAGTTACGAAAGTGATGTGGTACGGTCAGAGTGAGATGTCAATATGTCGCTTTGCAGATATAAAGCCTGAATGGCCCTTTTGGCCACATGCCTCAAATATGCTGCAGCAGTATAAGAAAACGGTTTCGTCTATCAACACGAAATCCATAACTTTTATTCAGAACGTTCTGGAGATGACACAATTCGTTTCGGTGAAAATCGGCCTAGGAGTAGTTTGAAAAAGTAGGTATTTAATGAAAATCAAGATGGCAGACAGGAAAAGCTTCCAAATACCTCAAAATTGGTGTCTATGTTCTCTGGCATGACCCAAGGAATATATTAACATCAGTGTCATTACAATAGGCATATATACACTCACCGGCCACTTTATTAGGTACCTCATGCTAGTAACGGGTTGGAGCCCCTTTTGCCTTCAGAACTGCCTCAATTCTTTGTGGCATAGATTCAACAAGGTGCTGGAAGCATTCCTCAGGGAGTTTGGTCCATATTGACATGATGGCATCACACAGTTTCCGCAGATTTGTTGGCTGCACATCCATGATGTGAATCTCCCGTTCCACCACATCCCAAAGATGCTCTATTGGATTGAGATCTGGTGACTGTGGAGGCCATTTGAGTACAGCGAACTCATTGTCATGTTCAAGAAACCAGTCTGAGATGATTCCAGCTTTATGACATGGCGCATTATCCTGCTGAAAGTAGCCATCAGAAGTTGGGTACATTGTGGTCATAAAGGGATGGACATGGTCAGCAACAATACTCAGGTAGGCTGTGGCGTTGCAACAATGCTCAATTGGTACCAAGGGGCCCAAAGAGTGCCAAGAAAATATTCCCCACACCATGACACCACCACCACCAGCCTGAACCGTTGATACAAGGCAGGATGGATCCATGCTTTCATGTTGTAGAAGCGCAAATTTTGACCCTACCATCCAAATGTCGCAGCAGAAATCGAGACTCATCAGACCAGGCAACGTTTTTCCAATCTTCTATTGTCCAATTTCGATGAGCTTGTGCAAATTGTAGCTTCAGTTTCCTGTTCTTTGCTGAAAGGAGTGGCACCCGGTGTGGTCTTCTGCTGCTGTAGCCCATCTGCCTCAAAGTTTGACGTACTGTGCGTTCAGAGATGCTCTTCTGCCCACCTTGGTTGTAACGGGTGGTTATTTGAGTCACTGTTGCCCTTCTATCAGCTCGAACCAGTCTGGCCATTCTCCTCTGACCTCTGGCATCAACAAGGCATTTCCGCCCACAGAACTGCCGCTCACTGGATGTTTTTTTCTTTTCGGACCATTCTCTGTAAACCCTAGAGATGGTTGTGCGTGAAAATCCCAGTAGATTAGCAGTTTCTGAAATACTCAGACCAGCCCTTCTGGCACCAACAATCATGCCACGTTCAAAGTCACTCAAATCACCTTTCTTCCCCATACTGATGCTCAGTTTGAACTGCAGGAGATTGTCTTGACCATGTCTACATGCCTAAATGCACTGAGTTGCCGCCATGTGATTGGCTGCTTAGAAATTAAGTGTTAACGAGCAGTTGGACAGGTGTACCTAATAAAGTGGCCGGTGAGTGTATATTCAAAAGTTATTAGCATTTTTGGAACAGCAATGCATTTGTTAAGTAGGGCTGTAACGATACACAAAACCCACGATTCCGATTCGTATCACGATTTTTGACCCACGATACGATACAAACCTCGATATGGGATGGCGGGGCGGGACGGGGCGGTGAAGGGGTGGGGACAAAACAGTTCAGAAGATATTTTGATGGAAAAAAAATATTTTTATTAAATAACATTTGAAAAACCTGTATAAACTGAACACCAAATAACAAAATTAACTATGCAAATTATTAACAATATAAACCTAAGTTAAATAAATTATATAGCCAAAGCTATAACACTTCTGTTTTCTTTGTAACAAAATACTGTTGAAAAACAAACAAAACTCAAACATGTTGAAAATTCTTCTTCAATAAATCTTACATTTACAAAGAAAATTAAATGTTTTTTTTTCACATTGAGGTAACTGAGGCTTACTGTCTGTACTGTAAACCACAAATCAAGTAAGTAAACATTAAACAAATAAACAACTTATTTCTCTTAAGAATACCAAACTCGTGGATTTGATTTAAGGGAGTTGAAAATTTTTCTTCAGAAACACCATCATGTCCACATTGTCTGGTGAGAGGCTTGCTCTCTGTGCTGTGACAATGTCCCCTGCAGTGGAAAACACTCTCTCACTGGGGACAGATGTGGCTGGGATTCCAAGGTACATTTTAGCCAATTTGGCTAAATGGGGGAACTGGTTCTGGTTGTCCTTCCACCACATAAGTGGATTTGACTCCAATGAGAGGCTCTGCACTGCTCTGTAATGCTGCACCTCCTCATCCACCACTGCAGACAAAGGCTTGGATGATGACGATGCCTGTTCCATTGGAAAGAAGTCACCAAACAGTTCAGCCATTGGTGCTCTTTTGGCTGGAGGAGGACAGTTACTGCAGCTTGCGGTTGTCTCTGATTGCTCTTCCGTTGAAGTCTGGACCTAAAAGACAAAATCCATTACACTATTGCAACATCATACGATGGAGAATATGAAATCCAGGACAATTACACAAATAAAGTTAGTTTAATAAAGTTAAGTAATATTTATTATCTGACTATATTTAAATATTGACTTTGATTAAATAAGCCTAACTGATAAACACATAACTTTATTTGGAGGATATGATATCCAGGACAATTACATGAATAAAGTTAGTTTAATAAAGTTAAGTATTTATTTTCTGAGTCTGACTATATTTAAATACTGACTTTAATTAAATAAGCCTATATGATTTACAGAGCACTTTATTTAATATATTAATATTAAAACAATCAAATACCTGAAACAGTCTGTGAACAATTGCAACATAATGTTAGACACAATGGAGGATATGAAATCCAGGACAATTACATGAATAAAGTTAGTTTAATATATTTAAAAACTGAATTTAAAATAAATACTGACTTAAACTAAATTAAATAGGCCTAACTGATTTACACAGCACTTTTTTAATATGTTAATATTTAAACAGTCAAACAGCCTACCTGAACAGTCTGTGAACAATCTTCCAGAATTCTCTCAGTCAGACTCTTGAAGATTGTGTCTTGGGTAGTCTCATCAGGGAAAGGTAGAGATTTGAAACGGGGGTCAAGTACAGTGCTCATATGAAGAAACTGAATTAGTGCCCTATCCGAATCAGGGTATCTGTCCTCAAAGTCATGTGCAATAGCAGATTTGATGTCTTTCAATACTGTTGAGTCAGAGACACTGTGCTTCATGGAGGCCAGGATTCTGTGTTTCAATGGCATGATCATTGAAATAGTTGGCATCTGCTCAGTGCTCATGAGGGCAGTCACAGTTTTCAAAGGTTTAAGAACCTGGACCACGTCCTCAGCTAGTTTCACGTCATCATCAGACAGAGTGATGATGTCTTTAATGTTTTTCTTGACACTCTTGTCTGTTAATGCTGAGAAAACAGCAGCCTGCTGCTCAAGGTAGCGTTCGAGCATGTCATGGCTTGAGTTCCACCTAGTAGCCACATCCTGGACCAGCTTGTGTAAGGGCAGCTGTAGCATCACCTGTTTCTCCTTCAACACAGCTGCAGCTGTTGTGCTGCGGTGGAAAAACGTGACCACTTTCCTCACTCTGCCGAGGAGTCGGGACATGTGGTGAACGCCCATCCCTCTCTGCGCAGCCAGATTAACGGTGTGCGCAAAACATCGTATATGCGGTGAAAATCCGGCCGCCTCGACAGCATTGGCAATATTTCTGGCGTTGTCTGTTGTCACGGGAACGGGGACGTTTGTTTTGCTGATTTTCCAATCCATCACAGCCTCTTTAAGTATCTCCGATAAATGGTCGCTTGTATGGCTCTCATACACAGCGCGTGTTTGGAGAACGGGGTTTGCTATTTGCCAATCGGCCGTAATATAGTGTGCGGTTATGGTCATATAGCTGTCTGTGGCACGGGACGTCCATCCGTCGGTGGTGATTGCGATGGATTCAGCAGTACTCAACCCTTCCTCCACTTTAGCCTTTGTTTTCTCCAGAAGCTTTGGTAGCACATTTTGAGAGAAATGCGCCCGGCTTGGTAATGCATAACGGGGCTCGAGCACACTAAGTAAATACTTGAATCCCTCGTTTTCAACAACCGAAAAGGGCCGCATATCCAGTGACATAAAAATTCCAATTGCATCAGTAATTTTTTGTGCTCGATCTGAATTGGCTGGAAACTTTGCTTGGAATAAACTAGGCAGTGTAGGCTGCTGACTTTGAGTTGATTTCTGTGGACGCGCTAAACTGATGTCGGGATGGTGCCTTAAGATATGCGTCTGCATGTTGGTTGTGTTGCCGGCCGGATGGGGAAGCTTCTTGAAACACTTACGGCAAATTGTGTGGGTCTTGTCGACTACACGATTGCCATCCTTGTACTCCACTGGGTAGCCGAAATGTTGCCATACTGCTGACTTAAAAGTATGAGGAGGGTCCGCGATCTCTGGGTTCGTTGCCATGTCTCCTCACGTTCATGTCCCAACTAGCTTGCGTGAGTGACGCGTCACATAAAAAGGTTAGTATAGCACATGTAATTGGAGGACGCTTACTGATAAAAAAATAAATGTATATATTTTTTATTTATCCTCAACTAGTTTTGTGATGTAGGTCAAGGTATTTTATAATGTTCAAATAGAACTTCAAATAATACTAATGGTTATTTAAAGATGTCAGGAAGTAATCTGGGAGTTGGAAGGGGTGTGTCGATCGCGATTCAGCCTTCTCACATCGCGATACAGGATCGTGGACCTGCGTATCGCGATAGCGATTTTATATTGCGTATCGTTACAGCCCTATTGTTAAGTATAGCATTTTACATCACAAAACTGTATTGAAGTCAATGGGAATTTCATGTTTTGTTCTATTATTGTGCCACCAAGAGGCAAAATCCCAAGAGGCAACATCTTTAAGTGTCCTCAGAATGAGCAAATACATGTGTGTGCCACATTTGGTGAAAATATCTCAATTCGCTTCTGAGTTAACATAAATATGAAAAAAAAAAAACACGTCAAAAATGACTGACATGCATTTGATTTAATTTTACTACCAATAATATCAATATTTTGGCATTTGGGCATTTAGAATTTAGCTAGCAACCTATGTTTCCAAAATTCTGATGGTGGTTTCATCTCAATCAGACTATTGGTTTTGAAGATATCAGAAAATGTTTTTTAAGTGCTAAATCACAGACGCTAGATGAAACTTAGCATGTTTGGCATCTGTGGTCTCACCCTGACGAGACCCCTTTTATGATTTTTGGACAAACCATTCAAAAGTAATGAGAAAAATGTTTCATATATCTGGACCAGTAGGTGGCGCTGTGCTGAAACACAGCATGTAGCCTCAGGTCATGCTTGTGATGACATGTACCAAGTTTGGTCTGAATACAATTAAGTGTTGCTGAGATACAGCCTTACGTATGTTTTCGCAAGCGCTACATAAAATTAGTTTATGCATTTATCAAAAACGGTCAAGCAAATCAACTTGAATTCCATAACTTTTTGTCGGTACTGGCTGGAGATGATCTGGTGCAATTTTGGTGAAAAATCGGACAAACCGTCTAGGACGAGTTCGCAAAAGTAGGTTTTTTGGACAATTTTAAAATGGCGGACATTTTTATGATGGAAAAAGACATAGGCTGCAAACGATGCAATTTAACTCAAACGTCCTTGTTAGTCCAATAAAAGCTTTTATTGCCACCAGGCTGAGAAAATAACTAGTTTTTCAAAGTGGGGAACTATGACATCAAAGAGGATAAAACACCACCCCCGCAGAAAAAGATCAACTCCTACTTCAACACGGCCGGTTTAGCCCCACCCACTGATTTGCGCATTACACGCATAGCTAAATAACATAGACCTACCTTGTGATGAAAAACCGGATCGAGCTAGTCTACCGAGCAATACAAAATATTGTGCAGTGCCTGGTTGTGGAAGAAGACAGTCGCTGCATATGCTTCCTCTGAATTCCAATAGGAATGCGAAACTTTATTTTTAATGACGTTCCAGCAGATGAGGGTAAAACATTGTCTGTCTGTTCGCATCATTTCACTAAGGATTGTTTGTAAAACAGACAGGATTTGAAGACCGATTAAGATTAAAGAACGGTGCTGTGCCATCTATATTGGATCTGACTGGAATGGTGCAACACAATTATTCCCGTTGCCATTTTACAACATTGGACGTTTTCAAAACAATTTCCCCTACATACACCGACGAGGTGAGTTGAAACTCACAGGTGAGTTTTTCCACTCACAGCAGTGGGCATTTACTTTTAAGTCTTCAGTGCGAGATGCCCATACAAACAGAGCAGTTCTGAGCTGGGTTCAAAACTAGTGTATAAAATAGCCTATTACTTATTAATTTTGATGTTTTTGAATGCAAAAATCAAGCGAACGTCAAAAATGACTTTGGTTCACCTCAGACAACAATATAATACAATTTGTTCATGACCCCTTTAAGTTTGTCTGTTCAGCCAGGTTGAACACTGAGAGGTATTACGTCCCCTTGTGGCCCAAACCCACAACTAAAGCCTTTGCCTCTTGCTGCGTTTCATCCTGCCTTACTTATTGATACCTCTTCTTTTGGGGTTAGGTTATTCTGATAACTAACATCATTGTCATAATTCCCTTTTGTTTTTACCATTATTTAATAAAGCCTTTGCCTTTTATTTCTACATACATAATGCCTCGTTTCCACTGAGGGGTACGGTACGGTACAGAACAGTACGGGTCGGGTACACCATGATCAGGCTTGCGTTTCCACCGCCAACAGTACCCTTACTTGATAGGGGTGGTGTTTGCTGGAAAGAAGCGATCGACGTCATTTTCGCGCGAAGAAAGCGACATAGTAAACAACAATGGATGACAGACAGCACAGCAGATCTTGTTCTTGCTTCTCAGCATGTTTGTCACTAGAAACAAGTGCTGGCATTAGGCATTTCTCAATACCAAGTAGCCATCGCAAAGTCCGACTCAGGAGAATGATCCCTGCTAATGGAACAGCGCGTTCTTGAACGCGGCACTCAGCTCGCTCTGGCTCTGCGACTCCGGTTATCTCTGTATGTACATTTTAGGCAATAATAAAACGAAATATTTTATAAAACACCACTCTGCTTCTTTTCGATTTCATTTCAATACATTTTAAACATTATAAAGCACACAAATGTGGTTCAGGCAACGCACAGCCTATTGATTATATTCACTGCATGTATGTAACGTTATATATATAACAAAACTAAATATAAAACACAACCCTGCCTCTTTTCGTTTAAATGTAAAAATATTAAACATATTCCAGGCAATATGTAATGTATTGCATATCGTATTGGTACAAATGTTGCAATAAACAACAGATTATCAGTAAAGCTTAAATAACATAAAGAATCAATTCAGTCAGTCAAATATACAAATTCAACGCTCAAAGATTGGCCAGGGAACGAATTAGATTCATCGAGACCAAAGATCACCTGTTAGGTTTATACAAGACGAACTATATCTCATGTTTAACCACTACAGAGACGTCCGAGTCAGCGGCAAACGTCAGGATGATTAGCCGAGTGAAAGCTGTTCCCGGCGGGGACACGAGCACGAGCGTCCGGTGATCGCTTGAAATGGATCTCAGTCAAATTATCATAAATCTATAAATAAACCACAGATTTGAGCTTTAAAAAACTACTTTCTCGCCTGAAAAACTCTTAAAACTACATTTCGTGACACAATAACAGTAGAATTTCAACTGTATGCTTCTAATGCCCTTAGCACGCGCGAGTGACGATACTTGTCCACCAATCACCGTTCTGCAGTGAGTCTCAGCTCCACCTTTTAGTACGCTTTCACTGTGCTAGGTACCCCAACGAAAGGGTACCCAAAATAGTGGTACGGTAAGGCTTTTTGGTACCATTCACAACTTTTGACAGTGGAAACGAAAATAAATGCGTACCGAACCGAACCGTTACCGCTCAGTGGAAACGAGGCATAAGTGCTCAACTGGATTCAGACAAAGAAACCCACTTTAAGTTTCACTTTCATCTTGTTTGTATTTATAGGTAGAATTCTCTCTTGTGCTGTGGTGATTTGACAGTCCTTCCTGGTTCGATTCCAGCGAGCTGGTTCGTCTGACCGGCTTAACGATGAGTGCCTGTTTTTTTTTTTTTTCTCTTTCCCTGGTAGCCCCACTCACCCGTGGGCTCAATTTATACTTCTGCATCAAACTCATGCCGTAGCTAGGTCGTCCAGGCTCTGTAGTGCGCATACCCTGACGTGCACCTCTTCAAAAATGCAACAACGTGTCAATTCTATGTGTACCGCAAGCACTGTGATTGGTAGAACCGCTCCCCGGGTTTCACATGCTCTGCATATGTAATTGCGAGTCAGTGCGGACAACGACGATGAAAACCAACGCGTAGTCTACAGTATAGTGCAGAGGCTCCGGCATAGGTTATAAATCAGCCTAGAGTAAGGTGAAGTGGTCGAACACAAAATGCACGAACTTTCAAAATAATAATAAAAAAAACTGTGTTAACGTGCGAAAAAAAATGGCTGGCATTAATTAATATGCGTTATTATTGTGATAACGCATGTGATAACGCGTTAACTTGCCCAGCCCTACTATTTAATTATAATTCTTGTGACTGATTATTGATAGTACAAATTATCTATTTTCGCTGACCTAGATGGAGAACTAATCATAATTCGTTGTGTTCGGCTGTCCAAACAGGCCGTTGGTAGCTTTTCTGGTAATTTTATAATTTTTTGGTGATTCCCCGATCATGTTTAATAATTAGTTATTAAAATTATATTCCTGGTATCTGAGCTAATAGGAATATCCCAGGTTCTTTCAATGCATTTTCACCCACAGAAGTACCACTATATGAAAACTTCCTTTGTGTCAGAAATAAACTAGTTTCAAAAAGTTCTTGAGGGACAGCTTTATCCTAGTAATAAAAGTAATAAAACCTCATGTGTTTATCGGTGCTATTATTCATATTAGTACACACACTGTTATCACAATGAGCTGATTACCTCAGCCAAACATTTGAGTGGCTTCAAAAACTCTGGTAGCTGAACCTCTGTTTATTGAAAACCACACATAACACACTTACCGTTCTCCATTCTTCTTCCTCTCTGGAGATGTGGCTTCCTCCAGACGGAGCTGCGTGACCTGACTGCATACACTCTGCAGCACTGGAAGCAGGTCTGGGTTTATCGTGCCGGTTTCAGAACTCAGGAGGGCAGACATGGCACCAGGCATCTGGTTGCTGGCAGACAGAAGCTGCTGGAGGTCAGACAGTGGATTTGAGCCTGACTCCGCCCCTGTGGCATCAGAAGCCCCACCTCCTCTTGACAAACAGCCCAAAGCTCCTCCTCCCATGAGCAGAGGAATGAAACCATTCAGCATGTCCGACTTATTCTGGACACAGACAAAGAGTTATTGTTCAGTTGTGATGAAGCTTTGTACTGGCTAGTTTTTTTTGTTTTTTTTTGTTTTTTCTCAAATAAACTCTTCTCCAAAAAAACTCATTTGTGACTAGGGATGCACCGATACCACTTTTTGGAAAACGAGTACGAGTACGAGTACTTGCATTTCAGTACTCGCCGATACCGATACCGAGTACTTAATAAAAAAACATGATTTAAAATCAGTTTTAACTATTTTTCCAATTTATTTAATTATATTTTATTTCATTTTATATATATATATATATATATATATATATATATATATATATATATATATATATATATATATATATATATATATCTTTTTTCTTTCTTTTTTTTCCAAATAGTTAAATAAAAAAAATTCAATTCAATGACTATTATTTATGATGGTACATTTATGAAAGCATTGAAGGCTACATGCTGTTTATACGAAAATATTGATGATATTGAGAAATATTGCTTATAAAAAATCAAGAGAGACGTAGTTAAATCTATTGTACAGTAGCCTAATATAATTATTTCTGTCAATTTCTTACCAAACTTTTATTTTGACGGGTTGCCGTGAAGACCTTTGAGTTTCTGTGCGTGTCTGATTATAGACACTGGGCGTTTCTCAATGTCAAAGGGAAGTATCCTTGACATTGAGAAACACCTAGTAAAAAGAAATGATATGACGATCGTTTTTCTCAAATGAAACGGTAAAATACCTACCGTTACTCATGAAGTGACTCTCGGAGATGAGATCATGAATCATGTCATCATATTGTGAGGCAGCAGAGACGGAGAACAGCGCGAGCGTCACTCGAGCTTCAGTGTGTGTGAGAGGTAGCTAACGTTAAATGAAACCGCGCGTCTGCACTGTTCATTCACACAGAGACAAGCAGAACACGCAGGTTTTATATTTAAACAGTCGTTTGGCAGTTTAATATACACAGGCACACATCAGCAGCACCGCCGGTCGCCATGTCTCAGCGCTTTCATGATGATGACGCAACTTCACGCCCTTCGTGCATGCATGTGCAAACGGAACTGGGTTTGATCAGGTATTCGGTACCACCGGGACTTGGTACCGTGACGTTTACATTTTTTTAGTACCGACTTGGTCCACGCGGCTGACAGGTCTCGTCTCGCCTTCTCCTCGCTCTGAGCTGCAGCCGGGGCCTGGGGGCGGGCACTCGGCGCCTGTGATTAACCCATTTCTCAGACCGTGGTATCGGTCCCCGATATCGGGGGACTTTTAACGAGTACGAGTACTTTAAAAAATGTGGTATCGAGGCCGATACCCGATACCAGGTCTCGGTATCGGTGCATCCCTATTTGTGACCCTGGACCACAAAACCAGTTACATAGGTATTTTTTTTTTAAATTTAGATTTATACATAATCTGAGAAGCTGAATAAATAAGCTTTTCATGGTATGTTACACTCACCAGCCACTTTATTAGGTACCCCATGCTACCTGCCTGAACTGCCTCAATTCTTCGTGGCATAGATTCAACAAGGTGTGGAAGCATTCCTCAGGGAGTTTGGTCCATATTGACATGATGGCATCACACAGTTGCCGCAGATTTGTCGGCTGCACATCCATGATGCGAATCTCCGTTCCACCACATCCCAAAGATGCTTTATTGGATTGAGATCTGGTGACTGTGGCGGCCATTTGAGTACAGCGAACTCATTGTCATGTTCAAGAAACCAGTCTGAGATGATTCCAGCTTTATGACATGGCGCATTATCCTGCTGAAAGTAGCCATCAGAAGTTGGGTACATTGTGGTCATAAAGGGATGGGCATGGTCAGCAACAATACTCAGGTAGGCTGTGGCGTTGCAACGATGCTCAATTGGTACCAAGGGGCCCAAAGTGAGCCAAGAAAATATTCTCCACACCATGACACCACCACCACCAGCCTGAACCGTTGATACAAGGCAGGATGGATCCATGCTTTCATGTTGTAGACGCCAAATTTTGACCCTACCATCCGAATGTCGCAGCAGAAATCGAGACTCATCAGACCAGGCAACGTTTTTCCAATCTTCTATTGTCCAATTTCGATGAGCTTGTGCAAATTGTAGCCTCAGTTTCCTGTTCTTTGCTGAAAGGAGTGGCACCCGGTGTGGTCTTCTGCTGCTGTAGCCCATCTGCCTCAAAGTTCGACGTACTGTGCGTTCAGAGATGCTCTTCTGCCCACCTTGGTTGTAACGGGTGGTTATTTGAGTCACTGTTGCCCTTCTATCAGCTCGAACCAGTCTGGCCATTCTCCTCTGACCTCTGGCATCAACAAGACATTTCCGCCCACAGAACTGCCGCTCACTGGATGTTTTTTCTTTTCGGACCATTCTCTGTAAACCCTAGAGATGGTTGTGCGTGAAAATCCCAGTAGATTAGCAGTTTCTGAAACACTCAGACCAGCCCTTCTGGCACCAACAATCATGCCACGTTCAAAGTCACTCAAATCACCTTTCTTCCCCATACTGATGCTCGGTTTGAACTGCAGGAGATTGTCTTGACCATGTCTACATGCCTAAATGCACTGAGTTGCCGCCATGTGATTGGCTGCTTAGAAATTAAGTGTTAACGAGCAGTTGGACAGGTGTACCTAATAAAGTGGCCGGTGAGTGTATATGTTAGAATAGGACAATATTTGGCCAAGATACAACTATTTGAAGATGGAATCTGAGGGTGCAAAGACAATTGAAACATTGAGAAAATCGCCTACGGAAGGAAATTTATGTAAAATTTACAATTTCCAATTTACGGTGGGAAATTTATGTAAAAAAGTGTTTCAAAGTGTATTTGACAATGGTTTTGTTTTTCTCACCACTATATGCACCTGTGACCTGTCACTCGACCAGTCACCGCTATATGCGCCTGTCACTCGACCCGTCACCGCCATATGCGCCTGTCACTGCTATATGCGGCTGTCACTCCATCCATCACCACTACAGCTCTCACTCAACCCGTCACCGCTATATGCAGCTCTCACTCAACCTGTCACCACTGTATGCCGCTGTCACTTGACCCGTCACCGCTATATGCGCCTGTCACTCAACCCGTTACCGCTAGATGCGCCTGTCACTTGACCCGTCACCGCTATAAGCGCCTGACACTCGACCAGTCACCGCTATATGCGCCTGTCACTTGACCCGTCACCACTATATGTGCCTGTCGCTTGACCCGTCACCGCTATAAGCGCCTGTCACTCGACCCGTCACCGCTATATGCGCCTGTCACTCAACTCGTCACCGCCATATATATGCGCCTGTCACCCCACCTGTCACTGCTATATGCGGTTGTCACTCATGTGATAATGAAGACTGAGTAATGATGCAGAAAATTCAGATTTGCATCACAGAAATAAATTCTTTTTTACAATACATTTAAATAGAAAACAGTTATTTTAAATTGTAATATTTTACAGGAATATAGAAAGTAAACAAAATAAAGCCAAGATCATAACTACATACAAAACAGCCCTCTAAACACCAAATAACTGAAGATGTTTTTTATAAGAAGCGGGCAAAATATAGATTTAAAGGGGTAAGGAACTGTGAATTTTCCTTGAGCTTTTGACATCTAATTCCCATTCTACCTAGGCTCAAAACTATGGTAGAAAACAGCCTATTACTTATTCATTTTGATGTTTTTTATTGTAAAAACCAAGCGAACGTCATTAGATGACCTCAGACAACAATATAGGAAAATTTAAAAAGTCAGTTCAGACACTGACAGACTCTTACAAGAAATGCCTATGATTTGTGCCAAAGGGGCAGAATTTGCCGAACAGAAGAATATACTGTACAAAAATGGGAGTGGGAACGGGACTTGCCCTTGCAAACCTCACCACCATAATGCTTGGGTACTGCTGATATGGTTTGCCAAGTTGTTATGGGTGATTTGAGTGATTTAAGTATGGGTTAAGTGCTAGGATTTGATGCTTGCTTAAAGACGCAAGGTGTCTTCTACAAACCACAATGTTTTATACAACCAAACCCATATAAAAACTCTAACCATTTTAATCTATTAACTCATTTAAGAGGTAGGATAGGCTTGGTCCAGCTATCTTTATTATTGATCTATAATATATTTACAATTAACAAAAGTGAGAATCATTCCAGAATGGATGTGTGCATAGTATGTAATATATAAACCATGATAAAAAGAGCAGAGGTGTGTTGAATATGCTATAATAAGAGGCTGGATCCAGACCTTTTGCTGGCACTGCACCAGCTCCATGAGGTTCTGTGCTCCTGGTGAAAGTGTGGTGCCCATCTCTTCCATCATAGTTTGCACACGCTGAAGGTCAATGCCTGGGTCTACACTCGGGCCACCTTGCCGGTCCTTGAGCATCTCCAGTCCCACACCCACATGGGTGATAGCCACAGAAGAGCGGCTACCAAGAGAGAGCAGCTGTACCGAGACAACACACATGATACGGAGACAACAGACATCAGTTTGTGTGTTTGTGATGTTATCTCCAGCTTTCCTTACCTTCACCTCACACGATGCAGCAGGGCTTTCCAGCATCAGATGATTCCTATAGAAATGCCTCTCATCTTCAGAACTGACAGAGAACAGAAAAATCAGCAACACTTTAGGTGTAATATGGTATTCATAATGTACATTTAAATGCATTATGTTTTTTTCATAAATTATACTTTCTAAAGGTGTGTTCAATGAATAGATAAGTATTATAATGCATTATGACTGTGGTTATAATGATTCATGAGACCACAACATGCATTATAATGTAAATAATACTTTAATAAGGCATTATACATAAAGGCTTTAAGTGTACAAAATATTCTATAATAAATTTGACTAATTGACTAATTCCACAATATACTGAGCTGAAGTTCAAAATGAGGTACAGCGAAATTAGGTATTATTACAATTTTTATTAATAAGAAAAATAATAGGATTGACATTGGTATATTGGCTTTCCAACTCTAAATTATTCACAAACTAATTAAATATGTATATTACATAAAAAAAAAAAAAATAATATATATATATATATATATATATATATATATATATATATATATATAGTCTCATAAAATATCAAAATGCTACTTTTTGTTTGATTGGCATCTGGCAAACATGAATTTATTTCGAATAAGATTGAAAACATTAGTTTTTGTTTGAATATGTTCTACAACTCAGTTATTTGTTATATTTGTTATGTCATTCAAGTTTGTAAAAGGTCATTTAACAATCTTCAATACATTTTATGCTTATAACTGACTGAAAATGTCCATAAAAGACAAAGGGGAAATAGAGCTGGTTATGATTTATCTTAAGGTGAAGTTGTTACAATGTACACAAACAAGTAATGAGTCATTAATTAACTGCATGCACGATAGGGTTAGTTGGGCTTAGAGTGGGTTGCTTGTAAGTATACATAATTTACTATTATTACTATAGTAAGTACGTGTAACTTTAAACTATGTCACCATAAAATAAAGTGTTACCAGGACTTTCAAAACCCTCAATGAAATCATATTGGCAGCAAATTGTTAATGAAATTAGGGATCTGTATATTATGGAACATTACATATGTATTACTATATATACATATAGTATATTAGCAAAAGGTCACAACAACAGCATCTAAGAGATATTAAACTGTGCCAATGTAGAGGTGATCTTCTAAAAAGTTACTGTAAAGTAAAGCATTACAGAATTGAAAATTGTTAAATGCACACCATGTAACTTTATTTTGTTTAAAATAAAATTGTTTTTGTCTTACCCAGATTCACTACAGTAAGCCTACTAATACTCTAAGTATTTATATTTTAGACCTAGGGGGATGGTTTTTGTAGGAAATTGCGTACATGACTGTCTCATTGGGATCTGAAAGTGACACGGAGATGGGTTTAAAGATGGCATCTTTTTAATCCAACCATGTTTTCAACCGTGTAAATGTTTTCGCTTGTAGTACCTCTCTTAAAAAGAGTATGTATATTATTTTCAAATGAAATAAAAATACCCATCATTGTGTGATCTTTGAACTTCCTCCCCACGGCAGGTGCCACAGTATTCTCCAGACAGTGAGTACACTTCAATGGTGCGGGCTTCACTGACAAGCTGAAGACTGCTGATCACAGCTGAAGAGCCGTGTGAACACAACAGTGTGATGACACATGGCGAGCCCTCCTCAGCTCTCTCCAGGCAGGCAGCTTTACACCTGCGAAAAATGCAAGTGCAAATATATGAATATCAATATAATTTAATCCTCGAAAAGCCCAAACACTCAATAATCAAGCAGTTTGGATTTTCTGAGCAATGAGACGTCACATTGATCATGCTCCGACCACTGACGGACTGTCCCGTATTAGCATAGTTCTCCCTCAGCCTTTTGTATATTGTCTACCAAGGCAATTGTCTATCAGCAATTTTATGTGTCTTGTGCCGACACGCCCCATGGAAGAGATGAGTGGGGTGAGCAGATGCTCATTATTATTTGAAGAGACATCCACCGAAACAGGTCACTGTGAACAGAGCTGTTTTTGAGGAGGTAAAAAGTCAAGTCACATTTATTTATATAGCGCTTTTCACAATACAGATTGTATCAAAGCAGCTTCACAGTGATAACATGAAAGTAGTACAACACACTCAATAATATTGTTAAATATTAAATAAACCCAACTAAGCAAGCCAAAAGCAAGGCAAAGCAAGGCAACAGTGGCAAGGAACCAAAACTCCACCAGATTGGATGGACCAGAAAAAGGGTGATGTTTTACACAACCATTGAGGAATTTTAACCAAAGTATGTTACAAACTTTGCATGAAGACCCTAAAGAATCATTTCAACTTGTGGAAAATAGGCAATCCAATGACCCCTTTAAGGACCTGTGCCATTTGCCAACTTCTCTATAAAATCAATTGTATTTTTTTCCAAACTAAATGTAATCATTTAAATTTTTCTGGACCTCAATTTAATGGTTAAATTAAATTTTAGCATTTATGAAACAAACTATTTAACAATAAAAGTTAAAATAAAAAATAAATAGGCCCAATCTCAAAATTACAGAAATAGTGGAGTTAATACAGAATAGTGATGAGAGCAACTATAGGGCTTGGGTGAATTTATTCGCAGACTGGTGTAGGTACAGCTTTATCTTTTAAATATAAAGAAAAATATAGCTGCGAGCAGCGATTCGGGCCCAAGCCGGTGGCACCGCAACCCCGGTGCCTAAAGGCTAAAGTACTAGTAATAAGTACTAGTAGCATGAAAATAGAGACTAGTAGGTTAAAATGATTAAATGTTAAAACGGCTTGCCATACTCTATCTGTCGTTTCGACTAGTCACAATTACATTACAGATATCTTAAATGATAATACAAACTATCCAAAATGTAATTACGACTAGAAAGACGTTGTTGATATCTACAATGTTAATTACGAATAGTCAAACTTAGCTTTTAAATGTTAAAAGGGCTTGCCATACAGAAGTGTAGGCTCAGAGAGACACTCAACATTTTCAAACCAAAATATCTGACTTTCTGTGGGTCCTAGCTCATGAGTGTAAATTAGAAAGTTGTCCGGCTTGAGGAGAATATATGAATATATGAAACAATGAGATCAACATGTGTACTGAGTTTCATATTATTACATGCAAGCGTGTTTGATTTATGGACCAAGTTTTGGACCCCGTTCCAGGGGCGCTGTCTAGCCCCCTTGCCACACCCGGGTACCATCTTCAGCCCGGCTCTGATGGCTGTGGGATCTGACCTGTGTGCAAAGTTTCAAGAGTTTTCAAACCCATTAAGGGCCCCAAAAGCCGCTAAGAGAGTCAAAATCATCAAAAAAAGGAATGTTAAAGTTTGATGCGTTGCTATGGCAACATTATCTTAGATATTGAATAATGCTTTCACAGCTCTTCATCTGGCGTGTGTTTACATTATACAGATGAAGTTTGAAGCAAATCGGGTAAAAGTAAGAGTGTGATTTCAAAGCATTTTGAAAGTGAAACACTTTCTGCTGCCAGTTGGTGGCGCTATATATTTGGCTGCGTTTACACTTGGCATTAATATGCGACCTGTATCCGGATGTTGTCCACATACACATTGAAAAGACAAGTGTAAACGCGCTTCTGATCGGAATGTTATCCGATCGGCGTGTCCAGGTTCGGAGGTAGTCGAGGACGCTTTGTGATCGGATCTCAGTGTAATGTAAACGCAATCCAGCCATCGTGTCTGCATTCACAGGTGGACATAATTTAAATCCCACCCAGTCTCCCCGTGGCTGTGAGAAAAATAATGGCCAGACGCAGTTTAGACAAGAAATAAAAACTTATTTGAATCTTACAATAAAAGTTTATCTTTAAAACAGTTAATTTAGGCTTACATGATACTATGTGTGTCATTTTTCATTTTAATTGTGCAACATTATCTGAACGAGGTGATCGCCTGTACATTCACAGTCAGTCATGAGATCTTAAATAAGAGCTGCATGCTGCTTTGCCAGAGGAATAATCGTAATCTGATTTTTTAAATGTTGAATGTTTTTATTGAATGTCTTTGCATGTTAACCAATCTCCCATTTCTGTCAATATAGTCATTGCACGCTATAACCTTAAAACCAGATGATCGATGATATGACTTGTTTTATGATCAACCCAGTTATTTTTGTATGATCAACTCTGGAAGTATAACTTTGTTAACATTTTTTTTATCTAATTACTGGAGATTGCAAAGCGAATGAGTGAAAGCAACTGGGACATTGTTTTATTTGCATCATTTTTACTCTTAATCTGGTGTCGTGCAACATATCTAATTTAAATATTATGCAGGAAACAGAAATCCGCTCTTCTATCCAGATACAGAGGCTACTTAATGTGACCAAATGTAAACTCACCATGTCCTGATTGGCTATTCGGGTTTTGTAGCTCCGGAGGATTTCTTCATTAATCTTCAATTTTCTTCTTTACCACTCATTTATATACTAGCACTTTCTATTTTTCTATCATGTGAACTTATCCTCGATACTATTCCTTATAAAAAACAATTGGATTGCTTTGATATCGCTACTTAGATCCAATTTTTCGAATCTAGGCTACTAGCCTTTAGCCCGCTAGCATTCCACGCGTGGTCTTCGCCTATCGAGACGCTGAGCATACGGGTTGCATCTGGCATTCAGTCCTAAATTAGTCGGGATATTGACTTACTGTTCATCTTTTATAATGGCGAACACATCGGATGAGAGTCTAACGTTACCTCTGTGTGCAGGTGAGGACACATTCGAGCTCTTCACGGTGATGCAGGAGCTGGAACGCGTCGAGAAGCAGATCCGCAGTCTCCTGATGAAGCAAGCCGAGCTGTTGGACCGGCGTTCAACGCTTGAAGCTTCACGCGCCGACCCTCACAACTCCGTGGTTAGTAACGTTAACTCTGTTAGTACTTCCTCATCCACTCCGCGTGTTTCTCTGCCCAGGACGACGCGATCAGCCCGGCCTTCTTTCACTCCGACTCCGGCCCGTGGAGCATGGATCACGCAGCGGAGGACACGAGCCAGGACCAGAGCTGCCTCTCCGCCCCTCCCGGTCTTCGAGATCTCCACTCGGAATCGCTTCTCCCCTCTTCGCGAGCCGGAACGTGATGACGCCGTGATCATCGGGACATCCATGGTCCGTCATGTCCGTGCTACTTCGGGGAAAGGTAATGTACGCACACACTGTTTCCCCGGTGCCCGTGTTCTCGATATCGCCGCTCAGGTTCCCGAGATCGTGGGCGGTGACACGCGCATCGGAGCTGTTGTGCTGGAAGCGGGAGCGAACGACATCAGGCTGCGGCAGACCGAGGTTCTGAAGAAGGACTACATGAGCCTGATCGAGACGGTACGCAGCACAGCGCCTAAAGCAGACGAGTCATTCGGGTCGCGACCGCTTCCCACGTACAGACAAGGACAGGAAAGGTTCAGTAGACTTTTTGCATTTAATGAATGGCTAACGTTAATGTGTAATGAACAGAAACTGCTCTTTGTAAATAATTGGCATCTGTTTTGGGAGCGACCCAGGCTGTACCGGGCAGACGGACTCCACCCCAGCAGAATCGGAGCGGGTGTTCTGTCGGACAACATCTCCAAAACGTTACGCACCAGATGACTGGTAAGTCAAAGTCCAAATCGCAGCCTCTGTTGTCCAAACTTAACTAATATGCATAGTGTGGAGCGTTACATAGAAACTGTGTCCATTCCTCGTTTAGTGAAGCCAAACAATAAATCTAGTGCAGGATTTAGCAAAAATCTTATCGTAATTAAACCAGAAAATCTAAATATCAGTGAACAAAAACAATTTTTAAAGCTAGGTCTTCTAAACATTAGATCGCTCACACCTAAAGCAGTTATTGTAAATGAAATGGTCACAGATAATAATTTTGATGTTCTATGCCTTACTGAAACCTGGCTTAAACCAAATGAGTATTTTGGTCTAAATGAGTCTAGTCCACCAGGATACTGTTATAAGCATGAGCCTCGTCTGATCGGTCGCGGCGGCGTGTTGCGACAATCTATAAAGATATTTTTAATGTTACTCAGAAAACAGGTCACACATTTAATTCTTTTGAAGTACTTGTGCTAAATGTTACGCTGTTAGATGTAAGAAAGAAATCCATATTATCTCTAGCCTTGGCTACTGTATATCGACCTCCAGGGCCATATGCTGAATTCCTAAAGGAGTTTGCAGACTTTCTCTCGGATCTATTGGTGAATGTCGATAAAGCAATAATTGTTGGAGATTTTAACATACACGTAGATAATACAAATGATGCTTTAGGGGCTGCGTTTACAGACTTATTAAACTCCTTTGGGGTCAAACAAAACGTCAGTGGTCCCACTCATCGTCTAAATCATACACTAGATTTAATTATATCATATGGAACCAGTCCAACTGATATAAATATTATACCGCAAAACGATGATGTCACTGATCATTACATGGTGACTTGCATAATACGTACTGCCGAAATATGTCATGTTGCGCCGCGGTATAGAAAAGGCAGAACAATCCTTCCAACCACTATAGATAGATTCTCAAATAGCTTACCTGATCTATCTAAGCTGCTAAGTGAACCCAAACAAACTGATGAATTAGAGGAAATGACTAGCAGTTTGAGCACCATTTTCACTAGTACATTAGATATTGTTGCACCAATTAGATTAAAAAAGGTTAGAGAGAAAACTAAAGCACCCTGGTACAACAGTGATACGCATGCTATCAAGAGAGAAACTCGTATCTTAGAGCGTAAATGGAAACAAACTAATTTAGAGGTCTTTAGAATCGCGTGGAAAGACAGTATGTCACGTTATAAAAAGGCTCTAAAAACAGCCAGGGCTGAGCATCTCCGCAAACTAATAGAAGATAACCAAAATAATCCAAGGTTTTTATTTAACACCGTGGCTAGACTAACAAATAAACAGACATCGCCAGAGCAAAATATACCGTTACAGTTTAGTAGAAATGATTTTATGAATTACTTCAATGAGAAAAATAGAAAGCATCCAAAACGCAATTATAAATGTACAATCCTCTTTGGTGTCTTATGATTCAGCCTCAATTATGGCCCCTCTAGAACAACTACACCGCTTTACAACGATAGGACAGGAAGAGCTAAATAAACTTATCATTGCATCTAAACCAACAACATGTTTATTAGATCCAATACCCACTAAACTACTAAAAGAAGTGTTACCTGTAGTGGAAGAGCCTCTCCTCAATATTATTAACTCGTCTTTATCTTTAGGTCATGTTCCAAAAATATTCAAGCTGGCAGTAATAAAACCTCTCATTAAGAAACCGCAATTAGATCCAAATAACTTAGCAAATTACAGACCCATTTCAAATCTTCCATTTATGTCAAAAATACTAGAAAAAGTTGTGTCCGCTCAATTGTGCTCTTTTTTGCAAGAAAATGATATCTATGAAAAATTCCAGTCAGGATTCAGACCGCATCATAGTACAGAAACTGCGCTAGTTAAAATTACAAATGATTTACTTTTTAGCTTCTGACCAAGGCTGTATCTCAATACTAGTCCTACTTGATCTTAGCGCTGCGTTCGACACTATAGATCATAAAATACTCTTGGATCGACTACAAAACTACACTGGTGTTCAGGAACAGGCATTAAGCTGGTTTAGATCGTACTTACTCGGACCGTTCTCATTTTGTTTGTTTAAATGGGGAAAAATCAAAGATAACGCCAGTAGACTATGGAGTACCGCAAGGATCTGTTTTAGGCCCTCTGCTATTCTCAATATATATGCTGCCACTTGGTAACATTATAAGAAAACATGGAATTAACTTCCACTGTTATGCTGATGATACTCAATTATATATATCATCACGACCAGACGAAAACACTAACTCATCTAAATTGACAGAGTGTCTCAAAGATATAAAATGCTGGATGACACGTAATTTCCTGCTATTAAATTCAGATAAAACGGAGGTTTTACTTATTGGTCCAAAAAACTACTCACAAAACCTCTTACAATACAACTTTAATATAGATGGATGTCCTGTTACTTTATCCTCTACAGTAAAAGACCTGGGTGTTATACTAGACCGCAACTTGTCTTTCGAAAATCATATTTCATATGTTACAAGAACAGCCTTTTTCCACCTTAGAAACATTGCTAAGCTACGTAACATGCTATCTGTTTCTGATGCAGAAAAGTTAGTTCATGCATTTATGACCTCGAGAACTAGATTACTGTAATGCTTTATTAGCCGGTTGTCCTGCATCCTCAATAAACAAGCTACAGTTAGTCCAAAATGCAGCCGCTAGAGTTCTTACTAGGTCAAGAAAATACGATCATATAACACCGATTTTATCATCTCTACACTGGTTACCTATTAAGTTCCGCATCAACTACAAAATACTACTACTAACCTATAAAGCCCTAAACGGTTTCGCTTCCAATGTACTTAACGGACCTTCTTTCGCCCTACAATCCACCGCGTTCTTTAAGATCACTAAATTCAAGGCTTCTGGTCATTCCTAGGATATCTAAGTCCACTAAAGGAGGGAGGGCGTTCTCGCATTTAGCTCCAAAACTCTGGAATAGCCTTCCCGATACGGTTCAGAGGCTCTGACTCGCTGACACAGTTTAAAACTAGACTAAAAACGCATCTCTTCAGTCAAGCATTCACATAACGCTTACCTTTTAGTCCTCTGTTATGCCATACAGAACCGTTTGCCGCTGAAACTGCTTAACGCACCAGCGGGGCTCGACAGCCTTTTAGACAAACGGTTCGAACACGTTCGGCGCGTATGGTTGGGTTGCGGAGAGTTTGTGAGATAGTGATTTTCTAACACTGACTCCTGTATAATGGAAATCATTCTGAACATCAGCTATGCTAATTATCTCCCATCTGCCTTTCTGCTGTTATCTCGGGACGGTTGTCCCGAGAAAATGGCGTTTGTCAGGTCCAGTTTGTATCCAGCCTCTCACGGGGATCTCAGATGCCCCAACGCCTGTGAAGAGACGACTCAACGCTGGCGATATGTTATGGCTCCATATTATATATGAACAATATTTATATTTAATATTTATATATAAACAATATGAATGTAAGCCAGAGGAGAACTGGCCCCGACTGAGCCTGGGTTCTCCCAAGGTTTTTTTCTCCATCCAATCTGATGGAGTTTTGGTTCCTTGCCACTGTCGCCTTGCTTTGCCTTGCTTTTGGCTTGCTTAGTCGGGTTTTTACCATTTAACAATATTACTTATCTGTCTTGTACTTCTGTCATGTTATCACTGTGAAGCTGCTTTGATACAATCTGTATTGTGAAAAGCGCTATATAAATAAATGTGACTTGACTTGACTTGACTTGAATGTGATTCCGATCCTGCTTGATCAGATCCACGGTGATCGCATGTTAATGCCAAGTGTAAACGCAGCCTTTGACTCACAATAGTCACATCCATGTGATCGGCCTCTTACAACGAACACACTGCTGAAGTTTCATCAAGATCAAGTTAATGTATGCAGAAGTTTTAACACACTTCCTTTTTGATTTATTTACTTACTTTTTTGATTTATGGACCAAGTTAATTTAATTAATACACTAATTATATAAAACTATTGTCAATGCACTACAATTAAACAGGTTATATGCCTTTACTTATAAAAAAATAAAAATAAAAACTTTATTTTAAAAAATACCAGGCTTAAGAAATGTTATTTACTTTAGCAGGCCAGACACACAGTGAAATGATTAAGCCCCCCCCCCTACACACACACTACACACACACACACACACACACACACACACACACACACACACACACACACACACACACACACACACACACACACACACACACACACACACACACACACACACACCACACACAGACACCAAACACCACACACACACACACACGACTGTGTGTCAAGAGACTCAAGAAAGACTCAGGCTCAGAAAGAGCATGATCATATTCAAACTACAATATCTGACTTTCTGTGGGTTTGAGCTTATTATTGTTAATTAGAAAGTTGTTTGGCTTGAATAGAACAATATACACGGCAAGTTTTGTAACTGTCAGTAAAACTAACCAAGTTATAACACACTTTATGTGTCCTTTTTTAGTCAAAAAAATTCGCCACGGCCAAACCGTTCGAGATATCACAAATCCGTCCGGAATTTAGCATCCTCAATGTCTTGACTTCATGCACACCGAGTTTGGTGGTGATTGGTAACAGCATGGGTTGTAATTTGATGTTTTTCTAGGACATTTATTTAAAAAAAAAAAACATAATTCCCGACTTCCGTTTGAACTGTCGTAAAACTTAGAGCACGAAAGTTGTTTGGCCTGATGTGATCTATGAGTGTACCGAGTTTCATATTAATCCATGCACGTGTGTTTGATTTATGGACAAATGTTCGAATCCTAAAAGAATGCATCCTAAAAGAATGGTAAAGTTTGATGCGTCGCCACGGCAACAGTTTCAAAGATATCAAGAATCCATTCATAGGTCTTCATCTGCCGTGTATTTACATTATACAGATGAAGTTTGAAGCAAATCGGGTAAAAAGTCAGAGGGTGATTTCAAAGCATTTTGAAAGTGACACACTTCCTGCTGCCAGTTGGTGGCGCTATAACTTTGACTCACAATAGTCACATCCATGTGATCGTCCTCTTACAGCGAACGCACTGCTGAAGTTTCATCCAGATCAGTTAATGTATGCTGAAGTTATGACACACTTCCTGTTTCACGTTTCTCGCCATAGTTTCGTTTCCTCGCCACGGCCAAACCGTTCGAGATATCAAAAATCCCCACACAAACTTTCATCCTCAATGTCTTGACTTCAGCGCTGACCGAGTTTCGTCGAATTTGGATCAGAGCTCTAGGAGGAGTATTTAAAAGTTCATTGCGTGTGTTTTACAAAAAAACCTCAATAGCCGACTTCCTGTTGGGCTGGGGTAAAAAGTAAGAACGCGAGGTATAGATGAAATTCTGCTATCGACATGTGTACCGAGTTTCATATTATTACATGCAAGTGTGTTTGAGTTATGGACCAGGTGTTCGGACCCCATTCCAGGGGGCGCTGACGAGCCGCCCTGCCACGCCCGGGTACCAGCTTCAGCCCGGCTCTGATGGCCGCGGGTTCTGACCCGTGTGCAAAGTTTCAAGAGTTTCGAGCATGTTAAGGGCCCCAAAAGTGCCCGAATAGTCGCTAGAAAAAGGAAAAAAAAAATAATATAGCTGCGAGCAGCGATTCCGCGGCCCAAGCCGGTGGCACCGCAACCCCGGTGCCTAAAGGCACCGGGATGGCGGTACCGCCGGCTTTGGCCCTACATCGCTGCTCGCAGCTATATATATATATATATATATATATATATATATATATATATATATATATATATATAAAGCCGGTGGCACCGCCACCTTGGTGCCTTTAGGGTTATTCTGCACGACGTGCAAAAGCGTAACCCCTGCTTTGGAATACATACTAGTATGTATTCCACAATTGGAATACATACTAACATACTAGTCAGAACTGAATAGTTGATATCTGAATGACAGATCACCATAGAAGTCACTGGAAAAAATGTGACTAGTGTAACAAAAGAATAGTTACTAGTCACCATTGAAATAAGTACTAGTGTCTAATGAATAAGTACTAGTATCTATTTAATAGGTACTAGCATCTAATGAATAAGTACTAGTAACTAATTAATAAGCATTGGTATGTAATGAATAAGGACTAGCATCTAATGAATAAGTACTAGTATCTAATAAATAAGGACTAGTGTCTAATGAATAAGTACTAGTATCTTTAAAAAGGTACTAGTACCTAAAGAATAAACACTAGTATCTAAAGAAAAGGCACTAGTATCTAAAGAATAAGCACTAGTAGCTAATGAATAAGTACTAGTACTTAATGGAATAGATACTAGTATCTAAAAATAAGTACTAGTAGCATGAAAATAGAGACTAGTAGGTTAAAATGATTAAATGTTAAAACGGCTTGCCATACTCTATCTGTCGTTTCGACTAGTCACAATTACGTTACAGATATCTTAAATGATAATACAAACTATCCAAAATGTAATTACGACTAGAAAGACGTTGTTGATATCTACAATGTTAATTACGAATAGTCAAACTTAGCTTTTAAATGTTAAAAGGGCTTGCCATACAGAAGTGTAGGCTCAGAGAGACACTCAACATTTTCAAACCAAAATATCTGACTTTCTGTGGGTCCTAGCTCATGAGTGTAAATTAGAAAGTTGTCCGGCTTGAGGAGAATATATGAATATATGAAACGATGAGATCAACATGTGTACTGAGTTTCATATTATTACATGCAAGCGTGTTTGATTTATGGACCAAGTTTTTGGACCCCGTTCCAGGGGGCGCTGTCTAGCCCCCTTGCCACACCCGGGTACCATCTTAGCCCGGCTCTGATGGCTGTGGGATCTGACCTGTGTGCAAAGTTTCAAGAGTTTTCAAACCCATTAAGGGCCCCAAAAGCCGCTAAGAGACTCAAAATCATCAAAAAAAAGGAATGTTAAAGTTTGATGCGTTGCTATGGCAACATTATCTTAGATATTGAATAATGCTTTCACAGCTCTTCATCTGGCGTGTGTTTACATTATACAGATGAAGTTTGAAGCAAATTGGGTAAAAGTAAGAGTGTGATTTCAAAGCATTTTGCAAGTGAAACACTTTCTGCTGCCAGTTGGTGGCGCTATATATTTGACTCACAATAGTCACATCCATGTGATCGGCCTCTTACAACGAACACACTGCTGAAGTTTCATCAAGATCAGTTAATGTATGCAGAAGTTTTAACACACTTCCTTTTGATTTATTTACTTACTTTTTGATTTATGGACCAAGTTAATTTAATTAATACACTAATTATATAAAACTATTGTCAATGCACTACAATTAAACAGGTTATATGCCTTTACTTATAAAAAAATAAAAATAAAAACTTATTTAAAAAATACCAGGCTTAAGAAATGTATTTACTTAGCAGGCCAGACACACAGTGAAATGATTAAGCCCCCTCCCCCTACACACACACACACAAACACACACACACACACAGGCAAAGAGACAGGCCTAGGCTTCAGAAAGAGCATGATCATATTCAAACTACAATATCTGACTTTCTGTGGGTTTGAGCTTATTATTGTTAATTAGAAAGTTGTTTGGCTTGAATAGAACAATATACACGGCAAGTTTTGTAACTGTCAGTAAAACTAACCAAGTTATAACACACTTTATGTGTCCTTTTTTAGTCAAAAAAATCCGCCACGGCCAAACCGTTCGAGATATCACAAATCCGTCCGGAATTTAGCATCCTCAATGTCTTGACTTCATGCACACCGAGTTTGGTGGTGATTGGTAACAGCATGGGTTGTAATTTGATGTTTTTCTAGGACATTTATTTAAAAAAAAAAAACATAATTCCCGACTTCCGTTTGAACTGTCGTAAAACTTAGAGCACGAAAGTTGTTTGGCCTGATGTGATCTATGAGTGTACCGAGTTTCATATTAATCCATGCACGTGTGTTTGATTTATGGACAAATGTTCGAATCCCTAAAAGAATGCATCCTAAAAGAATGGTAAAGTTTGATGCGTCGCCACGGCAACAGTTTCAAAGATATCAAGAATCCATTCATAGGTCTTCATCTGCCGTGTATGTACATTATACAGATGAAGTTTGAAGCAAATCGGGTAAAAATAAGAGGGTGATTTCAAAGCATTTTGAAAGTGACACACTTCCTGCTGCCAGTTGGTGGCGCTATAACTTTGACTCACAATAGTCACATCCATGTGATCGTCCTCTTACAGCGAACGCACTGCTGAAGTTTCATCCAGATCAGTTAATGTATGCTGAAGTTATGACACACTTCCTGTTTCACGTTTCTCGCCATAGTTTCGTTTCCTCGCCACGGCCAAACCGTTCGAGATATCAAAAATCCCCACACAAACTTTCATCCTCAATGTCTTGACTTCTACGCTGACCGAGTTTCGTCGAATTTGGATCAGAGCTCTAGGAGGAGTATTTAAAAGTTCATTGCGTGTGTTTTACAAAAAAACCTCAATAGCCGACTTCCTGTTGGGCTGGGGTAAAAAGCAAGAACGCGAGGTATAGATGAAATTCTGCTATCGACATGTGTACCGAGTTTCATATTATTACATGCAAGTGTGTTTGAGTTATGGACCAGGTGTTCGGACCCCATTCCAGGGGGCGCTGACGAGCCGCCCTGCCACGCCCGGGTACCAGCTTCAGCCCGGCTCTGATGGCCAGCGGGTTCTGACCCGTGTGCAAAGTTTCAAGAGTTTTCGAGCATGTTAAGGGCCCCAAAAAGTGCCCGAATAGTCGCTAAAAAAAAAAAAAAAAAAAAAAAAAAAAAAAAAATCGGAAGGAAAACAATAGGGCTCTGCGCTTCAGGCTTGGGCCCTAATCCGGAAGGAAAACAATAGGGCTCTGCGCCCTTTCAGGCTTGGGCCCTAATAAATATAGCTGCGAGCAGCGATTGCGGGCCCAAGCCGGTGGCACCGCAACCCCGAGTGCCTAAAGGCACCGGGATGGCGTACCGCCGGCTTTAGCCTGCTCGCCTGTGCATTGTGTGTGTCTGCATGCGTGTATGTGTGTGTGTGTGTGTGTGTGTGTGTGTGTGTGTGTGTGTGTGTGTATGAGAGCCGGTGGCACCGCCACCTTGGTGCCTTTAGGGTTATTCTGCACGACGTGCAAAAGCGTAACCCCTGCTTTGGAATACATACTAGTATGTATTCCACAATTGGAATACATACTAACATACTAGTCAGAACTGAATAGTTGATATCTGAATGACAGATCACCAGTAGAAGTCAATGGAAAAAATGTGACTAGTAGTAACAAAAGAATAGTTACTAGTCACCATTGAAATAAGTACTAGTGTCTAATGAATAAGTACTAGTATCTATTTAATAGGTACTAGTATCTAATGAATAAGTACTAGTAACTAATTAATAAGCATTGGTATGTAATGAATAAGGACTAGCATCTAATGAATAAGTACTAGTATCTAATAAATAAGGACTAGTGTCTAATGAATAAGTACTAGTATCTTTAAAAAGGTACTAGTACCTAAAGAATAAACACTAGTATCTAAAGAAAAGGCACTAGTATCTAAAGAATAAGCACTAGTAGCTAATGAATAAGTACTAGTACTTAATGGAATAGATACTAGTATCTAAAAAATAAGTACTAGTAGCATGAAAATAGAGACTAGTAGGTTAAAATGATTAAATGTTAAAACGGTTTGCCATACTCTATCTGTCGTTTCGACTAGTCACAATTACGTTACAGATATCTTAAATGATAATACAAACTATCCAAAATGTAATTACGACTAGAAAGACGTTGTTGATATCTACAATGTTAATTACGAATAGTCAAACTTAGCTTTTAAATGTTAAAAGGGCTTGCCATACAGAAGTGTAGGCTCAGAGAGACACTCAACATTTTCAAACCAAAATATCTGACTTTCTGTGGGTCCTAGCTCATGAGTGTAAATTAGAAAGTTGTCCGGCTTAAGGAGAATATATGAATATATGAAACGATGAGATCAACATGTGTACTGAGTTTCATATTATTACATGCAAGCGTGTTTGATTTATGGACCAAGTTTTTGGACCCCGTTCCAGGGGGCGCTGTCTAGCCCCCTTGCCACACCCGGGTACCATCTTCAGCCCGGCTCTGATGGCTGTGGGATCTGACCTGTGTGCAAAGTTTCAAGAGTTTTCAAACCCATTAAGGGCCCCAAAAGCCGCTAAGAGACTCAAAATCATCAAAAAAAGGAATGTTAAAGTTTGATGCATTGCTATGGCAACATTATCTTAGATATTGAATAATGCTTTCACAGCTCTTCATCTGGCGTGTGTTTACATTATACAGATGAAGTTTGAAGCAAATCGGGTAAAAGTAAGAGTGTGATTTCAAAGCATTTTGAAAGTGAAACACTTTCTGCTGCCAGTTGGTGGCGCTATATATTTGACTCACAATAGTCACATCCATGTGATCGGCCTCTTACAACGAACACACTGCTGAAGTTTCATCAAGATCAGTTAATGTATGCAGAAGTTTTAACACACTTCCTTTTTGATTTATTTACTTACTTTTTTGATTTATGGACCAAGTTAATTTAATTAATACACTAATTATATAAAACTATTGTCAATGCACTACAATTAAACAGGTTATATGCCTTTACTTTATAAAAAAATAAAAATAAAAACTTATTTAAAAAATACCAGGCTTAAGAAATGTATTTACTTTAGCAGGCCAGACACACAGTGAAATGATTAAGCCCCCTCCCCCTACACACACACACACACACACACACACACACACACACACACACACACACACACACACACACACACACACACACACACACACACACACACACACACACACTACACATCACACACACACACACACAGAGCTGTGTGTAGAGACTCAAAGGCAAAGACAGGCCTAGGCTCAGAAAGAGCATGATCATATTCAAACTACAATATCTGACTTTCTGTGGGTTTGAGCTTATTATTGTTAATTAGAAAGTTGTTTGGCTTGAATAGAACAATATACACGGCAAGTTTTGTAACTGTCAGTAAAACTAACCAAGTTATAACACACTTTATGTGTCCTTTTTTAGTCAAAAAAATCCGCCACGGCCAAACCGTTCGAGATATCACAAATCCGTCCGGAATTTAGCATCCTCAATGTCTTGACTTCATGCACACCGAGTTTGGTGGTGATTGGTAACAGCATGGGTTGTAATTTGATGTTTTTCTAGGACATTTATTTAAAAAAAAAAAAACATAATTCCCGACTTCTGTTTGAACTGTCGTAAAACTTTAGAGCACGAAAGTTGTTTGGCCTGATGTGATCTATGAGTGTACCGAGTTTCATATTAATCCATGCACGTGTGTTTGATTTATGGACAAATGTTCGAATCCCTAAAAGAATGCATCCTAAAAGAATGGTAAAGTTTGATGCGTCGCCACGGCAACAGTTTCAAAGATATCAAGAATCCATTCATAGGTCTTCATCTGCCGTGTATTTACATTATACAGATGAAGTTTGAAGCAAATCGGGGTAAAAATAAGAGGGTGATTTCAAAGCATTTTGAAAGTGACACACTTCCTGCTGCCAGTTGGTGGCGCTATAACTTTGACTCACAATAGTCACATCCATGTGATCGTCCTCTTACAGCGAACGCACTGCTGAAGTTTCATCCAGATCAGTTAATGTATGCTGAAGTTATGACACACTTCCTGTTTCACGTTTCTCGCCATAGTTTCGTTTCCTCGCCACGGCCAAACCGTTCGAGATATCAAAAATCCCCACACAAACTTTCATCCTCAATGTCTTGACTTCACGCTGACCGAGTTTCGTCGAATTTGGATCAGAGCTCTAGGAGGAGTATTTAAAAGTTCATTGCGTGTGTTTTACAAAAAAACCTCAATAGCCGACTTCCTGTTGGGCTGGGGTAAAGAGTAAGAACGCGAGGTATAGATGAAATTCTGCTATCGACATGTGTACCGAGTTTCATATTATTACATGCAAGTGTGTTTGAGTTATGGACCAGGTGTTCGGACCCCATTCCAGGGGCGCTGACGAGCCGCCCTGCCACGCCCGGGTACCAGCTTCAGCCCGGCTCTGATGGCCGCGGGTTCTGAGCCCGTGTGCAAAGTTTCAAGAGTTTTCGAGCATGTTAAGGGCCCCAAAAGTGCCCGAATAAGTCGCTAGCAAAAAAAAAAAATAAATAAAAAAAAATAAGAAATAATCATCGAAAGGAAAACAATAGGGCTCTGCGCCCTTTCAGGGCTTGGGCCCTAATGAAATATATATATATATAAATATAGCTGCGAGCAGCGATTGCGGGCCCAAGCCGGTGGCACCGCAATCCCGGTGCCTTAGTTACCTAGAGGCACCGGGATGGCGGTCCGCCGGCTTGGCCATCCATCGCTGCTCGCAGCTATATTATATATATATATATATATATATATATATATATATATATATATATATATATATATATATATATATATATATATATATATATATATATATATAAAGCCGGTGGCACCGCCACCTTGGTGCCTTTAGGGTTATTCTGCACGACGTACAAAAGCGTAACCCCTGCTTTGGAATACATACTAGTATGTATTCCACAATTGGAATACATACTAACATACTAGTCAGAACTGAATAGTTGATATCTGAATGACAGATCACCATAGAAGTCAACGGAAAAAATGTGACTAGTAACAAAAGAATAGTTACTAGTCACCATTGAAATAAGTACTAGTGTCTAATGAATAAGTACTAGTATCTATTTAATAGGTACTAGTATCTAATGAATAAGTACTAGTAACTAATTAATAAGCATTGGTATGTAATGAATAAGGACTAGCATCTAATGAATAAGTACTAGTATCTAATAAATAAGGACTAGTTTCTAATGAATAAGTACTAGTATCTTTAAAAAGGTACTAGTACCTAAAGAATAAACACTAGTATCTAAAGAAAAGGCACTAGTATCTAAAGAATAAGCACTAGTAGCTAATGAATAAGTACTAGTACTTAATGGAATAGATACTAGTATCTAAAAAATAAGTACTAGTAGCATGAAAATAGAGACTAGTAGGTTAAAATGATTAAATGTTAAAACGGCTTGCCATACTCTATCTGTCGTTTCGACTAGTCACAATTACGTTACAGATATCTTAAATGATAATACAAACTATCCAAAATGTAATTACGACTAGAAAGACGTTATTGATATCTACAATGTTAATTACGAATAGTCAAACTTAGCTTTTAAATGTTAAAAGGGCTTGCCATACAGAAGTGTAGGCTCAGAGAGACACTCAACATTTTCAAACCAAAATATCTGACTTTCTGTGGGTCCTAGCTCATGAGTGTAAATTAGAAAGTTGTCCGGCTTGAGGAGAATATATGAATATATGAAACGATGAGATCAACATGTGTACTGAGTTTCATATTATTACATGCAAGCGTGTTTGATTTATGGACCAAGTTTTTGGACCCCGTTCCAGGGGGCGCTGTCTAGCCCCCTTGCCACACCCGGGTACCATCTTCAGCCCGGCTCTGATGGCTGTGGGATCTGACCTGTGTGCAAAGTTTCAAGAGTTTTCAAACCCGTTAAGGGCCCCAAAAGCCGCTAAGAGACTCAAAATCATCAAAAAAAAGGAATGTTAAAGTTTGATGCGTTGCTATGGCAACATTATCTTAGATATTGAATAATGCTTTCACAGCTCTTCATCTGGCGTGTGTTTACATTTGAAGCAAATCGGGTAAAAGTAAGAGTGCGATTTCAAAGCATTTTGAAAGTGAAACACTTTCTGCTGCCAGTTGGTGGCGCTATATATTTGACTCACATCTATGTGATCGACCTCTTACAACGAACACACTGCTGAAGTTTCATCAAGATCAGTTAATGTATGCAGAAGTTTTAACACACTTCCTTTTTGATTTATTTACTTACTTTTTGATTTATGGACCAAGTTAATTTAATTAATACACTAATTATATAAAACTATTGTCAATGCACTACAATTAAACAGGTTATATGCCTTTACTTATAAAAAAATAAAAATAAAAACTTATGTAAAAAATACCAGGCTTAAGAAATGTATTTACTTTAGCAGGCCAGACACACAGTGAAATGATTAAGCCCCCTCCCCCTACACACACACACACACACACAGACTGTGTGACAGGCCTAGGTTTAGAAAGAGCATGATCATATTCAAACTACAATATCTGACTTTCTGTGGGTTTGAGCTTATTATTGTTAATTAGAAAGTTGTTTGGCTTGAATAGAACAATATACACGGCAAGTTTTGTAACTGTCAGTAAAACTAACCAAGTTATAACACACTTTATGTGTCCTTTTTTAGTCAAAAAAATCCGCCACGGCCAAACCGTTCGAGATATCAAAAATCCGTCCGGAATATAGCATCCTCAATGTCTTGACTTCATGCACACCGAGTTTGGTGGTGATTGGTAACAGCATGGGTTGTAATTTGATGTTTTTCTAGGACAATTATTTAAAAAAAAAAAACATAATTCCCGACTTCCGTTTGAACTGTCGTAAAACTTAGAGCACGAAAGTTGTTTGGCCTGATGTGATCTATGAGTGTACCGAGTTTCATATTAATCCATGCACGTGTGTTTGATTTATGGACAAATGTTCGAATCCCTAAAAGAATGCATCCTAAAAGAATGGTAAAGTTTGATGCGTCGCCACGGCAACAGTTTCAAAGATATCAAGAATCCATTCATAGGTCTTCATCTGCCGTGTATGTACATTATACAGATGAAGTTTGAAGCAAATCGGGTAAAAATAAGAGGGTGATTTCAAAGCATTTTGAAAGTGACACACTTCCTGCTGCCAGTTGGTGGCGCTATAACTTTGACTCACAATAGTCACATCCATGTGATCGTCCTCTTACAGCGAACGCACTGCTGAAGTTTCATCCAGATCAGTTAATGTATGCTGAAGTTATGACACACTTCCTGTTTCACGTTTCTCGCCATAATTTCGTTTCCTCGCCACGGCCAAACCGTTCGAGATATCAAAAATCCCACACAAACTTTCATCCTCAATGTCTTGACTTCACGCTGACCGAGTTTCGTCGAATTTGGATCAGAGCTCTCAGGAGGAGTATTTAAAAGTTC
Organism: Hybognathus amarus; assembly: GCA_030378365.1. Lineage (NCBI taxonomy): Eukaryota > Metazoa > Chordata > Actinopteri > Cypriniformes > Leuciscidae > Hybognathus > Hybognathus amarus. Next base: position 211,265 of record JAQIUQ010001500.1, read on the forward strand.
ATTGCGTGTGTTTTACAAAAAAACCTCAATAGCCGACTTCCTGTTGGGCTGGGGTAAAAAGCAAGAACGCGAGGTATAGATGAAATTCTGCTATCGACATGTGTACCGAGTTTCATATTATTACATGCAAGTGTGTTTGAGTTATGGACCAGGTGTTCGGACCCCATTCCAGGGGGCGCTGGCGAGCCGCCCTGCCACGCCCGGGTACCAGCTTCAGCCCGGCTCTGATGGCCGCGGGTTCTGACCCGTGTGCAAAGTTTCAAGAGTTTTCGAGCATGTTAAGGGCCCCAAAAGTGCCCGAATAGTCGCTAAGAAAAAAAAAAAAAAAAAAAAAATAATCGGAAGGAAAACAATAGGGCTCTGCGCCTTTCAGCTTAGGCCCTAAATATAGCTGCGAGCAGCGATTGCAGGGCCCAAGCCGGTGGCACCGCAACCCCGGTGCCTAAAGGCACCGGGAATGGCGTACCGCCGGCTTTGGCCCTCATCGCTGCTCGCAGCTATATTTGTATGTGTGTGTATATATATATATATATATATATATATATATATATATATATATATATATATATATATAAAGCCGGTGGCACCGCCACCTTGGTGCCTTTAGGGTTATTCTGCACGACGTGCAAAAGCGTAACCCCTGCTTTGGAATACATACTAGTATGTATTCCACAATTGAAATACATACTAACATACTAGTCAGAACTGAATAGTTGATATATGAATGACAGATCACCATAGAAGTCAATGGAAAAAATGTGACTAGTAACAAAAGAATAGTTACTAGTCACCATTGAAATAAGTACTAGTGTCTAATGAATAAGTACTAGTATCTATTTAATAGGTACTAGTATCTAATGAATAAGTACTAGTAAGTACTAGTACTTAATGGAATAGATACTAGTATCTAAAAAATAAGTACTAGTAGCATGAAAATAGAGACTAGTAGGTTAAAATGATTAAATGTTAAAACGGCTTGCCATACTCTATCTGTCGTTTCGACTAGTCACAATTACGTTACAGATATCTTAAATGATAATACAAACTATCCAAAATGTAATTACGACTAGAAAGACGTTGTTGATATCTACAATGTTAATTACGAATAGTCAAACTTAGCTTTTAAATGTTAAAAGGGCTTGCCATACAGAAGTGTAGGCTCAGAGAGACACTCAACATTTTCAAACCAAAATATCTGACTTTCTGTGGGTCCTAGCTCATGAGTGTAAATTAGAAAGTTGTCCGGCTTGAGGAGAATATATGAATATATGAAACGATGAGATCAACATGTGTACTGAGTTTCATATTATTACATGCAAGCGTGTTTGATTTATGGACCAAGTTTTTGGACCCCGTTCCAGGGGGCGCTGTCTAGCCCCCTTGCCACACCCGGGTACCATCTTCAGCCCGGCTCTGATGGCTGTGGGATCTGACCTGTGTGCAAAGTTTCAAGAGTTTTCAAACCCATTAAGGGCCCCAAAAGCCGCTAAGAGACTCAAAATCATCAAAAAAAGGAATGTTAAAGTTTAATGCGTTGCTATGGCAACATTATCTTAGATATTGAATAATGCTTTCACAGCTCTTCATCTGGCGTGTGTTTACATTATACAGATGAAGTTTGAAGCAAATCGGGTAAAAGTAAGAGTGTGATTTCAAAGCATTTTGAAAGTGAAACACTTTCTGCTGCCAGTTGGTGGCGCTATATATTTGGCTGCGTTTACACTTGGCATTAATATGCGACCTGTATCCGGATGTTGTCCACATACACATTGAAAAGACAAGTGTAAACGCGCTTCTAATTGGAATGTTATCCGATCGGCGTGTACCAGGTTCGAAGGTCAGTCGAGACGGCTTTGTGATCGGATCTCAGTGTAATGTAAACGCAATCCAGCCATCGTGTCTGCATTCACAGGTGGACGTAATTTAAATCCCACCCAGTCTCCCCGCATGGCTGTGGAAAAATAATGGCCAAGCGCAGTTTCAGACAAGAAATAAAAACTTATTTGAATCTTACAATAAACGTTTATCTTTAAAACAGTTAATTTAGGCTTACATGATACTATGTGTGTCATTTTTCATTTTAATTGTGCAACATTATCTGAACGAGGCGATCGCCTGTACATTCACAGTCAGTCATGAGATCTTAAATAAGAGCTGCATGCTGCTTTGCCAGAGGAATAATCGCAATCTGATTTTTTAAATGTTGAATGTTTTTATTGAATGTCTTTGAGTTTGCATGTTAACCAATCTCCCATTTCTGTCAATATAGTCATTGCACGCTATAACCTTAAAACCAGATGATCGATGATATGACTTGTTTTATGATCAACCCAGTTATTTTTGTATGATCAACTCTGGAAGTATAACTTCGTTAACATTTTTTTTATCTAATTACTGGAGATTGCAAAGCGAATGAGTGAAAGCAACTGGGACATTGTTTTATTTGCATCATTTTTACTCTTAATCTGGTGTCGATGCAACATATCTAATTTAAATATTATGCAGGAAACAGAAATCCGCTCTTCTATCCAGATACAGAGGCTACTTAATGTGACCAAATGTAAACTCACCATGTCCTGATTGGCTAATGATCCGATCTGCTTGATCAGATCACGGTGATCACATGTTAATGCCAAGTGTAAACGCAGCCTTTGACTCACAATAGTCACATCCATGTGATCGGCCTCTTACAACGAACACACTGCTGAAGTTTCATCAAGATCAGTTAATGTATGCAGAAGTTTTAACACACTTCCTTTTTGATTTATTTACTTACTTTTTTGATTTATGGACCAAGTTAATTTAATTAATACACTAATTATATAAAACTATTGTCAATGCACTACAATTAAACAGGTTATATGCCTTTACTTATAAAAAAATAAAAATAAAAACTTATTTAAAAAATACCAGGCTTAAGAAATGTATTTACTTTAGCAGGCCAGACACACCAGTGAAATGATTAAGCCCCCTCCCCCTACACACACACACACACAGGCAAAAACAGGCAAAGAGACAGACCAAGGCTTAGAGAGAGCATGATCATATTCAAACTACAATATCTGACTTTCTGTGGGTTTGAGCTTATTATTGTTAATTAGAAAGTTGTTTGGCTTGAATAGAACAATATACACGGCAAGTTTTGTAACTGTCAGTAAAACTAACCAAGTTATAACACACTTTATGTGTCCTTTTTTAGTCAAAAAAATCCGCCACGGCCAAACCGTTCGAGATATCACAAATCCGTCCGGAATTTAGCATCCTCAATGTCTTGACTTCATGCACACCAAGTTTGGTGGTGATTGGTAACAGCATGGGTTGTAATTTGATGTTTTTCTAGGACATTTATTAAAAAAAAAAAACATAATTCCCGACTTCCGTTTGAACTGTCGTAAAACTTAGAGCACGAAAGTTGTTTGGCCTGATGTGATCTATGAGTGTACCGAGTTTCATATTAATCCATGCACGTGTGTTTGATTTATGGACAAATGTTCAAATCCCTAAAAGAATGCATCCTAAAAGAATGGTAAAGTTTGATGCGTCGCCACGGCAACAGTTTCAAAGATATCAAGAATCCATTCATAGGTCTTCATCTGCCGTGTATTTACATTATACAGATGAAGTTTGAAGCAAATCGGGTAAAAATCAGAGGGTGATTTCAAAGCATTTTGAAAGTGACACACTTCCTGCTGCCAGTTGGTGGCGCTATAACTTTGACTCACAATAGTCACATCCATGTGATCGTCCTCTTACAGCGAACGCACTGCTGAAGTTTCATCCAGATCAGTTAATGTATGCTGAAGTTATGACACACTTCCTGTTTCACGTTTCTCGCCATAGTTTCGTTTCCTCGCCACGGCCAAACCGTTCGAGATATCAAAAATCCCCACACAAACTTTCATCCTCAATGTCTTGACTTCACGCTGACCGAGTTTCGTCGAATTTGGATCAGAGCTCTAGGAGGAGTATTTAAAAGTTCATTGCGTGTGTTTTACAAAAAAACCTCAATAGCCGACTTCCTGTTGGGCTGGGGTAAAAAGTAAGAACGCGAGGTATAGATGAAATTCTGCTATCGACATGTGTACCGAGTTTCATATTATTACATGCAAGTGTGTTTGAGTTATGGACCAGGTGTTCGGACCCCATTCCAGGGGGCGCTGACGAGCCGCCCTGCCACGCCCGGGTACCAGCTTCAGCCCGGCTCTGATGGCCGCGGGTTCTGACCCGTGTGCAAAGTTTCAAGAGTTTTCGAGCATGTTAAGGGCCCCAAAAGTGCCCGAATAGTCGCTAGAAAAAAAAAAAAAAAAAAAAAAAAATAAAATAATCGGAAGGAAAACAATAGGGCTCTGCGCCCTTTCAGGCTTGGGCCCATATGTATATATATATAATATAGCTGCGAGCAGCGATTGCGGGCCCAAGCCGGTGGCACCGCAACCCCGGTGCCTAAAGGCACCGGGATGGCGTCCCGCCGGCTTTGGCCCTCACTCGCTGCTCGCAGCTATATGTGTGTATATATGTGTGTGTGTGTATATATATATATATATATATATATATATATATATATATATATAAAGCCGGTGGCACCGCCACCTTGGTGCCTTTAGGGTTATTCTGCACGACGTGCAAAAACGTAACCCCTGCTTTGGAATACATACTAGTATGTATTCCACAATTGGAATACATACTAACATACTAGTCAGAACTGAATAGTTGATATCTGAATGACAGATCACCATAGAAGTCACTGGAAAAAATGTGACTAGTAACAAAAGAATAGTTACTAGTCACCATTGAAATAAGTACTAGTGTCTAATGAATAAGTACTAGTATCTATTTAATAGGTACTAGCATCTAATGAATAAGTACTAGTAACTAATTAATAAGCATTGGTATGTAATGAATAAGGACTAGCATCTAATGAATAAGTACTAGTATCTAATAAATAAGGACTAGTGTCTAATGAATAAGTACTAGTATCTTTAAAAAGGTACTAGTACCTAAAGAATAAACACTAGTATCTAAAGAAAAGGCACTAGTATCTAAAGAATAAGCACTAGTAGCTAATGAATAAGTACTAGTACTTAATGGAATAGATACTAGTATCTAAAAAATAAGTACTAGTAGCATGAAAATAGAGACTAGTAGGTTAAAATGATTAAATGTTAAAACGGCTTGCCATACTCTATCTGTCGTTTCGACTAAGTCACAATTACGTTACAGATATCTTAAATGATAATACAAACTATCCAAAATGTAATTACGACTAGAAAGACGTTGTTGATATCTACAATGTTAATTACGAATAGTCAAACTTAGCTTTTAAATGTTAAAAGGGCTTGCCATACAGAAGTGTAGGCTCAGAGAGACACTCAACATTTTCAAACCAAAATATCTGACTTTCTGTGGGTCCTAGCTCATGAGTGTAAATTAGAAAGTTGTCCGGCTTGAGGAGAATATATGAATATATGAAACGATGAGATCAACATGTGTACTGAGTTTCATATTATTACATGCAAGCGTGTTTGATTTATGGACCAAGTTTTTGGACCCCGTTCCAGGGGGCGCTGTCTAGCCCCCTTGCCACACCCGGGTACCATCTTAGCCCGGCTCTGATGGCTGTGGGATCTGACCTGTGTGCAAAGTTTCAAGAGTTTTCAAACCCATTAAGGGCCCCAAAAGCCGCTAAGAGACTCAAAATCATCAAAAAAAGGAATGTTAAAGTTTGATGCGTTGCTATGGCAACATTATCTTAGATATTGAATAATGCTTTCACAGCTCTTCATCTGGCGTGTGTTTACATTATACAGATGAAGTTTGAAGCAAATCGGGTAAAAGTAAGAGTGTGATTTCAAAGCATTTTGCAAGTGAAACACTTTCTGCTGCCAGTTGGTGGCGCTATATATTTGACTCACAATAGTCACATCCATGTGATCGGCCTCTTACAACGAACACACTGCTGAAGTTTCATCAAGATCAGTTAATGTATGCAGAAGTTTTAACACACTTCCTTTTTGATTTATGGACCAAGTTAATTTAATTAATACACTAATTATATAAAACTATTGTCAATGCACTACAATTAAACAGGTTATATGTCTTTACTTATAAAAAAATAAAAACAAAAACTTATTTAAAAAATACCAGGCTTAAGAAATGTATTTACTTTAGCAGGCCAGACACACAGTGAAATTATTAAGCCCCCTCCCCCTACACACACACACAGAGACTGTGTGTCAAAAGACTCAATCACACACACACACAGACTGTGTGACAGGCCTAGGCTCAGAAAGAGCATGATCATATTCAAACTACAATATCTGACTTTCTGTGGGTTTGAGCTTATTATTGTTAATTAGAAAGTTGTTTGGCTTGAATAGAACAATATACACGGCAAGTTTTGTAACTGTCAGTAAAACTAACCAAGTTATAACACACTTTATGTGTCCTTTTTTAGTCAAAAAAATCCGCCACGGCCAAACCGTTAGAGATATCAAAAATCCGTCCGGAATATAGCATCCTCAATGTCTTGACTTCATGCACACCGAGTTTGGTGGTGATTTGGTAACAGCATGGGTTGTAATTTGATGTTTTTCTAGGACAATTATTTAAAAAAAAAAAACATAATTCCCGACTTCCGTTTGAACTGTCGTAAAACTTAGAGCACGAAAGTTGTTTGGCCTGATGTGATCTATGAGTGTACCGAGTTTCATATTAATCCATGCACGTGTGTTTGATTTATGGACAAATGTTCGAATCCCTAAAAGAATGCATCCTAAAAGAATGGTAAAGTTTGATGCGTCGCCGCGGCAACAGTTTCAAAGATATCAAGAATCCATTCATAGGTCTTCATCTGCCGTGTATGTACATTATACAGATGAAGTTTGAAGCAAATCGGGTAAAAATAAGAGGGTGATTTCAAAGCATTTTGAAAGTGACACACTTCCTGCTGCCAGTTGGTGGCGCTATAACTTTGACTCACAATAGTCACATCCATGTGATCGTCCTCTTACAGCGAACGCACTGCTGAAGTTTCATCCAGATCAGTTAATGTATGCTGAAGTTATGACACACTTCCTGTTTCACGTTTCTCGCCATAGTTTCGTTTCCTCGCCACGGCCAAACCGTTCGAGATATCAAAAATCCCCACACAAACTTTCATCCTCAATGTCTTGACTTCTAGCTGACCGAGTTTCGTCGAATTTGGATCAGAGCTCTAGGAGGAGTATTTAAAAGTTCATTGCGTGTGTTTTACAAAAAAACCTCAATAGCCGACTTCCTGTTGGGCTGGGGTGAAAAGCAAGAACGCGAGGTATAGATGAAATTCTGCTATCGACATGTGTACCGAGTTTCATATTATTACATGCAAGTGTGTTTGAGTTATGGACCAGGTGTTCGGACCCCATTCCAGGGGGCGCTGACGAGCCGCCCTGCCACGCCCGGGTACCAGCTTCAGCCCGGCTCTGATGGCAGCGGGTTCTGACCCGTGTGCAAAGTTTCAAGAGTTTTCGAGCATGTTAAGGGCCCCAAAAGTGCCCGATAGTCGCTCAAAAAAAAAAAAAAAAAAAAAAAAAAAAAAAAAAAAAAATAATCGGAAGGAAAACAATAGGGCTCTGCGCCCTTTCAGGGCTTGGGCCCTAAATATAGCTGCGAGCAGCGATTGCGCGGCCCAAGCCGGTGGCACCGCAACCCCGGTGCCTAAAGGCACCGGAATGGCGGTACCGCCGGCTTTGGCCCTCCATCGCTGCTCGCAGCTATATTTATATATGTGTGTGTGTATATATATATATATATATATATATATATATATATATATAAGCCGGTGGCACCGCCACCTTGGTGCCTTTAGGGTTATTCTGCACGACGTGCAAAAACGTAACCCCTGCTTTGGAATACATACTAGTATGTATTCCACAATTGGAATACATACTAACATACTAGTCAGAACTGAATAGTTGATATCTGAATGACAGATCACCATAGAAGTCACTGGAAAAAATGTGACTAGTAACAAAAGAATAGTTACTAGTCACCATTGAAATAAGTACTAGTGTCTAATGAATAAGTACTAGTATCTATTTAATAGGTACTAGCATCTAATGAATAAGTACTAGTAACTAATTAATAAGCATTGGTATGTAATGAATAAGGACTAGCATCTAATGAATAAGTACTAGTATCTAATAAATAAGGACTAGTGTCTAATGAATAAGTACTAGTATCTTTAAAAAGGTACTAGTACCTAAAGAATAAACACTAGTATCTAAAGAAAAGGCACTAGTATCTAAAGAATAAGCACTAGTAGCTAATGAATAAGTACTAGTACTTAATGGAATAGATACTAGTATCTAAAAAATAAGTACTAGTAGCATGAAAATAGAGACTAGTAGGTTAAAATGATTAAATGTTAAAACGGCTTGCCATACTCTATCTGTCGTTTCGACTAGTCACAATTACGTTACAGATATCTTAAATGATAATACAAACTATCCAAAATGTAATTACGACTAGAAAGACGTTGTTGATATCTACAATGTTAATTACGAATAGTCAAACTTAGCTTTTAAATGTTAAAAGGGCTTGCCATACAGAAGTGTAGGCTCAGAGAGACACTCAACATTTTCAAACCAAAATATCTGACTTTCTGTGGGTCCTAGCTCATGAGTGTAAATTAGAAAGTTGTCCGGCTTGAGGAGAATATATGAATATATGAAACGATGAGATCAACATGTGTACTGAGTTTCATATTATTACATGCAAGCGTGTTTGATTTATGGACCAAGTTTTTGGACCCCGTTCCAGGGCGCGCTGTCTAGCCCCCTGCCACACCCGGGTACCATCTTCAGCCCGGCTCTGATGGCTGTGGGATCTGACCTGTGTGCAAAGTTTCAAGAGTTTTCAAACCCGTTAAGGGCCCCAAAAGCCGCTAAGAGACTCAAAATCATCAAAAAAAAGGAATGTTAAAGTTTGATGCGTTGCTATGGCAACATTATCTTAGATATTGAATAATGCTTTCACAGCTCTTCATCTGGCGTGTGTTTACATTATACAGATGAAGTTTGAAGCAAATCGGGTAAAAGTAAGAGTGCGATTTCAAAGCATTTTGAAAGTGAAACACTTTCTGCTGCCAGTTGGTGGCGCTATATATTTGACTCACAATAGTCACATCCATGTGATCGGCCTCTTACAACGAACACACTGCTGAAGTTTCATCAAGATCAGTTAATGTATGCAGAAGTTTTAACACACTTCCTTTGATTTATTTACTTACTTTTTTGATTTATGGACCAAGTTAATTTAATTAATACACTAATTATATAAAACTATTGTCAATGCACTACAAATTAAACAGGTTATATGCCTTTACTTATAAAAAAATAAAAATAAAAACTTATTTAAAAAATACCAGGCTTAAGAAATGTATTTACTTTTTAGCAGGCCAGACACACAGTGAAATGATTAAGCCCCCTCCCCTACACACACA
>JAQIUQ010001501.1:0-157338 GCA_030378365.1 Hybognathus amarus
ATCGGCTGTCTCATGCTGATGTGTCTGTGTGAGTGTAATTGTGTGGGTGTGGTTACTCGTTGTGCTGATTAGTGTCACCAGCTGCCAGTCATTCAGTTCCCTACATATACCCAGCATTTTCTCTCTCTTGTTGTCAGATCGTTGTGGTTGTTATTCGGTGTGTTCCTGTGCTCGTGCCTCGTCTGTTCCCGTCTGGATCTCTACAGTTCTTCGTGTCTCCTGGATTTTCGTCTGTTCCTTGTGTCTTCTGGATGTTCCACTTCCCTGGGTTTCACTCGAGCACGCCGTCATCTGTTTTCACCACCGGATCGCCATCTCGTCCCTGCTTCACCCACCACCTGAGTGTTGTCCCCGATCTGTGCCTTACCATTGTTCATTAAACTGAGTTTATTTGCATCTTGCATCCTACTGTTATTTCCTCACAGAACGATCTGACCAAACCATGGATGCAGCAAATTCATCTCAACTCAACGATTTCATCACTCACAGTATCTCACGTATGGATCGACAGGAGGAGAATATCTCAGACACAGGTCGTGCGGTGCAAGCACTCGTGAAGCAGGTGTCCGAGCTCACCCAACAGGTACAACTTTTACGGACTCCCACTGCGCCCCCGCGCCGCCCGTCCCCCACCACCAGCGCCTGCAGCAGCGGGGAGACCTGAGCCACGCCTACCCACACCTGAGGGATATTCCGGTGAGCCTGAGTTTTGCAGAGCATTCCTCACAAGATGTTCTATGCATTTTGCTTTACAGCCACACACGTTCCAGAGCGAACAGGCGAAGGTGGCATTTGTATTAACCCTGCTGTCAGGAAGAGCATCGCTTTGGGGGACGGCGGTGTGGGAGAACGGAGACAGCTGCTGCACCTCGTTCCAGGCACTCTCCGAGGAGATGAGGAGAGTTTTCGACCGTGCAGCGGCGGGTAAGGAGGCGGCCAGATTACTCGCCGAACTGCGACAAGGAGATGGCTCGGTGGCGGACTTTTCTATCCGGTTCCGCACCCTGGCCGCAGAGTGCCATTGGAACGAGGCGGCGCAGTGGGATATGTTCCTGCATGGGTTGGCTGACCGCGTTCAAAAGGAGATTTATATAATGGACTTACCTGAGACGCTGAATGGACTGGTGGAACTTGCGCTGAGAGTGGACGCTCGACTGAATCGTGTGACCAGACTGACGCGCCCCAGCCGCCCACTGTTCAGCGCGGAGGATCACCAACCAGGTGGTGCGAGCGCGGTCAGCCCCGTATCCGACCACGAACCCATGCAGGTGGGGAGAGCTCGGCTTTCCCGGGAGGAGAGGGAGAGGCGGAGATCCCAAGGACTCTGTCTCTACTGTGGCCGGGCGGGCCACTTCATCCACTCCTGCCCGGTAAAAGAGCAAGCCCGGTAGTAAGTATGAGGCTACTATCGGGTGGGATCTCTGCCGAGAAGACCTCATCTACATCATCAACCCTCCTCCCGGTAAGACTGAGATGGCGACAATCAACGCACTGCACCAGCGCACTTCTGGATTCGGGAGCGGAGGGTAATTTCATGGACTTCAAACTTGCACGCAAACTTCAGATCCCCGTCACTCCCCTCTCGCACCAGATTTCCGTCAACGCACTAAATGGTCAAGAACTTCCCCGGATCACTCATGCTACTGAAGACATTACCCTCATCACTTCTGGAAATCATACTGAACTCATTTCATTTCTTCTCATGGACTCACCACTTGCACCAGTGGTTCTGGGTCACCCGTGGCTTTCCAGACACAACCCCCATGTCGACTGGTGCACTAACACTGTTTCCACATGGAGTAACCACTGTCATGAGTCCTGTTTAGTGTCTGCCTGTCCATCTGTGTCTGGTTCTGTGTTTCAGAGTGAGGCAGCGGATTTGTCTAACGTGCCCACGGAGTACCACGACCTGAAGGAGGTGTTCAGTAAGTCTCGCGCTGCTTCTCTTCCTCCGCATCGTTCCTATGACTGTGCTATAGATCTACTGCCAGGTAAATCTCCGCCTAAGGGCAAACTTTACTCTCTTTCTATTCCCGAGAGGGAGGCCATGGAGAAATATATTTCTGATTCTCTGGCCTCTGGATTCATCCAGCCTTCCTCTTCTCCTGCGGGGGCGGGGTTCTTTTTCGTTGGGAAGAAGGATGGTTCTCTGCGACCTTGCATTGATTACCGAGAGTTGAACAACATTACGGTAAAGAATTCATACCCTTTGCCGTTGATGTCTTCAGCTTTCGAGAGGTTGCAGGGAGCATCCATTTTCACGAAATTGGACTTACGTAATGCATATCATTTGGTTCGCATCAGGAAGGGGGATGAATGGAAAACTGCTTTTAATACCCCCAGGGGGCACTTTGAATATTTGGTTATGCCTTTCGGGCTGTCCAACTCCCCAGCGGTTTTCCAGGCACTCGTTAATGATGTGTTGAGAGACATGGTAGATCAGTTCATATATGTCTACCTGGATGACATATTGATTTTTTCTTCGTCTCTCCAGGAACACGTTCAACACGTCAGACGAGTGCTCCAGAGACTGTTAGAGAATGGGCTTTTTGTCAAGGCGGAGAAATGTTCGTTTCATGCACAGTCTGTTCCCTTCCTAGGGTACATCATCTCCTCTGAGGGAGTGCGCGTGGATCCTGACAAGGTTAAGGCTGTGGTAGATTGGCCAAGTCCAGATTCCCGTAAGGCCCTACAGCGGTTTCTGGGGTTCGCCAATTTTTACCGACGTTTCATTCGTAACTTCAGCCAACTAGTCGCGCCTCTGACTGCCTTGACCTCCCCCGAACGACGTTCAGGTGGTCGAACACTACTGAGGCAGTGTTCAACAACCTCAAAAGTCGCTTTGTTTCGGCTCCCATTCTTGTCACCCCTGATCCCACACGTCAGTTCGTGGTGGAGGTCGACGCGTCAGAGGTGGGAGTAGGAGCAGTGCTTTCACAACGCGCTTCCTCAGATGACAAGTTGCATCCCTGCGCGTTTTCTTCTCATCGATTATCGTCTGCCGAACGTAATTATGACATTGGTAATAGAGAGTTGTTGGCAGTCAAGTTAGCGTTGGAGGAATGGCGTCATTGGTTAGAGGGTTCGGGGGTACCTTTTATCGTTGGACAGACCATAAGAATCTTGAATACATAAGATCTGCTAAAAGACTCAACTCCAGGCAGGCTCGGTGGGCGCTTTTTTTCGGACGTTTTGATTTTGTTCTCTCGTACCGCCCCGGGTCCAAAAACATCAAACCCGACTCTTTATCTCGTATTTTTGATCCATCCGAACGCCCGGTGACTCCCGAGTGTATTTTACCTGAGAATGTTGTCATCTCCACTCTGATATGGGAGGTCGAATCGAAGGTCATGACAGCCTTAGAAGGGGTAACGCCTCCGCCTGGTTGCCCACCGAGTCGATTGTTTGTTCCGGAGGGGTTACGGTCCGACGTTATTCGATGGGGTCATTGCTCCAACGTGGCTTGTCACCCAGGAGTGACTCGCACCAGTTTTCTAGTTAAACAACGATTTTGGTGGCCATTGATGGCTCGCGACATTCACGATTTTGTGTTGGCTTGCTCAGTCTGTGCCACTAGTAAGACATCTAACCAACCCCCAGACGGGTTACTTCGACCGCTGTCTGTCCCTTCGAGACCCTGGTCCCATATCGCTCTAGATTTTGTCACCGCCCTCCCGCCTTCTAATGGCATGACGGTTGTTTTAACCGTAGTGGACCGGTTCTCGAAGGCGGCACATTTCATTCCCTTGCCCAAATTACCTTCAGCCAAGGAGACAGCGGTCACTGTCATAGATCACGTTTTTCGGTTACATGGCCTCCCGATGGACGTGGTCTCTGACAGGGGTTCCCAATTCATATCCAAGTTTTGGCAAGAATTTTGTAAATTGCTGGGGGCCACGGTCAGTCTGTCCTCGGGCTATCATCCCCAGAGTAATGGACAGTCTGAGCGAGCCAATCAAGACCTCGAAAGAATGTTGCGATGTGTGGTTGCCAAGAATCCGTCGTCCTGGAGCCAACAGCTTTCTATGGTGGAGTACGCCCACAATTCATTACCAGTGTCATCCACGGGCCTCTCGCCATTTAAGTGTAGTTTAGGTTACCAGCCACCAATTTTTCCGAGTCTGGAATCCGAAGTCGCGGTCCCCTCCGCTCACGCGTTCGTCCAGAGGTGCCACCGTACTTGGACTAGAGCCCGTGAGACTCTACTCCAAGCAGGGAGGCGCATGAAGGCCAAGGCCGATCGCCACCGGTCAAAGCCTCCCGTCTACGTCGTGGGTCAAAAAGTGTGGCTTTCTACCAAGAACATTCCTCTCCGCTCCGTATCTAACAAGTTAGCTCCCAAATTTATTGGCCCGTTTCCTGTCACCAAGATTATTAGTCCGGTGACAGTCCGCCTCAAACTTCCTCCTGCGTACAGGAGAATTCACCCCGCCTTCCATGTATCCAAAATCAAGCCCGTGTTTCGTTCTCACATTAATCCGCCTGCCCCGGTTCCCCCCCGCCGCGACTCGTAGATGGGGAACCCTCATATTCGGTAAACCGTCATTCTGGACTCGAGACGGAGGGGACGCGGATTCCAGTACTTGGTGGACTGGGAGGGTTCCGGTGCGGAGGAGAGAAGTTGGGTACCTGCTAGAGACATCCTGGATCACTCCCTTATCGATGATTACAATCGACAGGTAAGGGAGTCTGAGAACGCCAGGAGGCGTTCTTAGGAGGAGGGGTACTGTCACGGTTCATGAATCGGCTGTCTCATGCTGATGTGTCTGTGTGAGTGTAATTGTGTGGGTGTGGTTACTCGTTGTGCTGATTAGTGTCACCAGCTGCCAGTCATTCAGTTCCCTACATATACCCAGCATTTTCTCTCTCTTGTTGTCAGATCGTTGTGGTTGTTATTCGGTGTGTTCCTGTGCTCGTGCCTCGTCTGTTCCCGTCTGGATCTCTACAGTTCTTCGTGTCTCCTGGATTTTCGTCTGTTCCTTGTGTCTTCTGGATGTTCCACTTCCCTGGGTTTCACTCGAGCACGCCGTCATCTGTTTTCACCACCGGATCGCCATCTCGTCCCTGCTTCACCCACCACCTGAGTGTTGTCCCCGATCTGTGCCTTACCATTGTTCATTAAACTGAGTTTATTTGCATCTTGCATCCTACTGTTATTTCCTCACACATACATGCCTGTGATACTGATGCATTTTTAAAGCTGTGGCATTTGGTTATACTTTGTGGATTTATTTGTCAAAAATGACAAAGAAAACACTGTATTATTGTATTAAACATACTATATTTTGTATTCACACAGTACAAAATCTCCAACTATAGGCATTTAATTACAAGGTATTCAGATATATGATATGAAAATATTGGTGTTAGAGGTATTCAGACATTAAGTATCATCTTTTTAAACTATTCAGACAAGTACATACAACATTTCTATTATTAACATTTGATTACATGGCAACATGACATTTTGACAACTACACAAAATATTCCTATTAAAGGAGTAGTTCACTTTTAAAAAAAAAACTTTTGCTGATAATTTACTCACCCCCATGTCTTCCAAGATGTCCATGTCATTCTTTCTTCAGTCTGAAAAGAAATTAAGGTTTTTGATGAAAACATTCAAGTCAAGTCACATTTATTTATATAGCGCTTTTTATGATACAGATTGTATAAAAGCAGCTTCACAGCGATAACATGAAAGTAAAAGAACACAGATCAATAATATAGTTGAATATTAAATTTTAGAATTTGTGCTTATAAAATTCAAACTTTGTTATTTATTTATTAAATGACTGATGGTTTCGCTAGATAAGACCCTAATTCATCATTGGACCTTGAACCGTTTGGTTCCTCCATTGAAGTCCATTATATGGAGAAAATCCTGGAATGTTTTCATCAAGAACCTTAATTTCTTTTCGACTGAAGAAAGAGTGACATGGACATCTTGGATGACATGGGGGTGAGTAAATTATCAACAAAAGTTTTTTCAAAAGTGAACAACTCGTTTATTGAGTGACATTCCACATTCAGACGTGCAGGCAGTATTCTTATCATTTAGGACTTCACTATAGATATCAGACATAAGTTCATTCTTTTTTAACCTATTGACATTTCATGTGAAGGTATTCAGAGTTGGACAGTATACTTTTTAACCATCAATTGGCATCTCATTGACAAGCAAAAACTCTAAAAGATTCATGTGTTTTCAGTATTTGGTCTGCATGGGTAAAAATGTTTTCCATTCTATGACCCCTTTCATTTTTTGTAATCAATTTGTCAACTCATTACGATTCAAAAACATAAAAACATAATTAACATTCAGGTTTGGAAGATTCATAAAGAGACACTTTCTCTTTATAACTGCAGCTGGAACAGCGGTCAGATGCCCCAACGTTTTGCCAACAGCAACAAAGTGGTGTGGGTTTGACAATGAAGCAAAGAAACTGTGTCGCTTTGTTTCAAAATAATGTCCTATGGCATAGCAGCATTCCCCACTTCCTTAGTCTGCAACAACAAACCTATCAGACACTTAAAATGCTGTTATCTGCGAGGACTACAACATGCGAGTTCCTCTTTCTCTCTCTCGAATGCCTTTTAGAATGCACAACTTCACCATTAATTACTGCCTGGTCACGGTAACTGACAAGAAGTTCTCTCTCTATGTGATAGGCTACATTGTGGAGGGCAAGGTAGTCATCTTGCTCAAGTCTAACTTTCTCATGTCTGCCTCCAAGTGCAATGACCTCTTTACACCTTATTGCACTCTGGGTGTGTGTAGGACCGACTAAGTCTTCAAAGGCCGAAATGCATTCAGAGGATGCATTTGACAGTGTTTTCTTGGCATATGAGGGCAGACCCTTCTGTAACTGAAATGTTTTGGCAATCTGCAAAGGGACCCCTTGTGTGCTCTTGATCATTTTGAGCAGGCTGTGATTATATGACTCAAATGTAAAAGCTGAATGAGCCCATAAAGGACCCCAGTTTCGCACACTTTATGCAAGGTGAAGAGATAGATGGACATTATAGGACACGTTTTGTATACCATAGAGATCCCCCATTTCCATCACAAATCTCTTAAGCATGATATCTGCTTCCTGAATTTGTTGCAAGGTGACACTTTCAGTTAAAAGCAAAGCCAAAGCCTTCACATACCGAGTCCAGTGTATTAGATAGCGCTCTGGTAATATCCCTTTAAGCACTGGGATACTATAGTAGAAAAGCCACACATACCACTCATGTGCCTTCCAATACTTTCTCTCTTGCAGTGATCTAGGCACTCTGGAAACACAGGAGGGTGGTTCGATAAGGTGAAGTTTTTAAACGATCACTTGGATACTCCTTCCTACATACCATGGGTTTTCATGATTGTCACTTCCAACCCACATACAAGTCATAGCTCTTGCAACACCAAGAAGACAGGCGTGCATATAGTCAGGTACGCAACCTTGTATCAGGTCAACTGATGGGATCAATGACAAAATAGACGGTCCTTTCACTCCTTTCACAGTAGTGCGCATTTCGATAGCCTTTAGAGCAAAATCTAGGCTGCTACCATGATTTCTGCTTTCACTATCAGACTCAAAAGGATAGACCCGTACATGACCTCGCCCCTTCTCAACCACTGTACCTTTCTGTAAACAGTATGAACATCCAAATTCTCCGTTGAATTGCTTAAAATTTTGAATCATCGGTCTTGCAACAGAATCACATACTGCAACCAAGGGAAATACTTTGGACCGGCCATGAATACCATTTCCACTGATCCACTCAAACCCATGAGTAAGCAATTGATTGCATTCTTTCACAAACGGTGAAAAGTATGTATTACAGTTTGGCTTTGATGAACCAAACCATAAGGCTGACAACATGACTTGTTTTGCTCTCAAATCAGGTGGCAATTCATTGACTGTATAAAGCAGTGGCCAAATACTGTAAGAAGATTTCTTAAACACAGGTACACCATCACAGCTAAAGGTTAGTGTGAGATTGACGTGATGCTCAGATTGGCCTTCAACATTTCTGTTAACCCTCTTGTAAAGCTCACCATCAGTGATATGTCAGTGGGTGAGAGTGGGCACCACTGTTAGGCCTAGTCAACTGGCTGAAGAGTTCCTCTTGTTCCATCATATTCCTTAATTGTGATTCTAGTGGAAAAACAATAAAGAAGTGCCCCTTTTTCACGTGATCTGCTACACTACAAGAATATTGACAGTTAGGACAAACCACTTTTTCTCCCTCAATGTTTACAGAAATTGTGCATCCCTCACAAATGTAGTGGAACTGAATATTTCTTTTCAAGTCATCAAAAGTTTTGTTAAAGTGATGTTTGGTAGATGACACAGCATGCCTCTGACTTATAACATTGACTACTTTAAGTGTGTCTTCTAAAGCTTCATCAGTCAGTCCATGCTTGAGTTTTAAAGCAAGAAGTAGCAACTCATGTTGTTTTCTTGTATCCTCAACAGTAGCAGTTTGTCTTTCCTGCCCATTTGCACAAGAAGTGTTTGTAGAGGTTTGGTGGACTGGTGGTATGAATGAGGGGGGAGTTTCTTCACAGACCAGCAACACACAAAGACATTTAAATATATATATATATATATATATATATATATATATATATTTATTTCAGCCAACGATACCAAATAGCAATGATAAAGTATGTGTATTTATCTTACTATTATAAAGTAAAACTGGCACAATTAACAAATAGGTTTGTTGAGATATAACAAATAAACAAAAACGAGCCTTAATGTGTGACCAGGAGTAGTTTATAGAATTTAATATAATATCATTTTATATAATATTTATAGGTATAGAGACGGCGATTAACATTTACCGATATTGTACTAACGCGCGCAGAATCAGGATCAGGCGACACAAGTGCAGGATCAGGATAATGAGAGTCAATTGCAGGACCAGGATCACAGGAGATAAGTGCAGGATCAGAATCACGTAAGTTCAGTGCAGGATCACAGGACATGCGTGCGGGACCAGGACCATGTGAGTCGAGTGCAGGACCATCTGAGTCAGGACCATCTGAGTCGAGTGCAGGACCATCCGAGTCAGGACCATCCGAGTCGAGTGCAGGACCATCTGAGTCAGGACCATCTGAGTCAGGACCATCTGAGTCAGGACCATCTGAGTCGAGTGCAGGACCATCTGAGTCAGGACCATCTGAGTCGAGTGCAGGACCATCTGAGTCAGGACCATCTGAGTCAGGACCATCAGAGTCGAGTGCAGGACCATCTGAGTCAGGACCATCTGAGTCAGGACCATCTGAGTCAGGACCATCTGAGTCGAGTGCAGGACCATCTGAGTCAGGACCATCCGAGTTCGAGTGCAGGACCAAACTGAGTCAGGACCATCTGAGTTCGAGTGCAGGACCATCTGAGTCAGGACCATCTGAGTCGAGTGCAGGATCACAGGAGACGAGAGCAGGATCAGGATTAAGTGAGTCGAGTGCAGGTCCTGGATGATGGGAGTCAAATGCAGGACTACAGGAGATGCGTGCAGGATCAATTAGGGTAACAGCAGAATCACATATCTGAAATAGGAAACCAATATTCATGAAAATAATAAATATCACTTCAAGGCAGTATTTCAATTAGGGATGCACGATATTAGCCTGGTAATACCAGACTCTGCTACTTCACTTTGCTTCGTAGACAGAGTCTGGAATAGCATAATAGAGAAGTGTTTCTCTCTCACAAGGGGGCGCTTCTCTGAAGTTTAAAATCATTGGTTACCCGTAAGCCAATCAGATAAGTTTATTTATGACGTATGTTAAGCGCCGACACGCATCGAGACATTATGCATCGAACTGAAATCTATGATCGAACTTCCACTGTAAACAGGGAGCGGCGCTTTTGTAAGGGCTGCAAAATGTGTGCCAACCGGGAATGAACAATTCACAAACTATGTTAATTATATGATTTACTGAGCTGCAGCCGTGCCGCAGCATCGGCGTGCCCTGCTCTCACGAGTCATGACTGATTTAGCTTCCGCAGCGCCGCGAGCCCCTGCTCTCACGAGTCATGAATAGGAAGTTCATTTTACTGATTCTCTGAGTCATTCCGAGTCCAGGGACGTACTGGGACTAAAATTCAGCCCGGGACATTAAGATGGAGAGGCCTTTTTTGCGAGTGACCTTGGTGCACGAGCAGAAGGATTTTTTTTTTGCAGTTATTTTAATTCTAATAGTGTTTTTATTGTATAAAGAGAATCAGACTACACAGCAGACATTCAAGAAATTTTAGGATGACACCTGCCTCTTCAGGTTGTATAAGCAAGTCACCACTGCAATAAACACAACCATGTCAGCAAAACCTAATCTCGAACACATAAGTCACAGTATGCCATGTGTACAGTCAGTATATAATATATCTATAAAAATATAACATATGTAAGGGATAATGTATAGCGATGCGGTTGTTAGTTTTTGAAGCGTTTGTATTTGCTATACATTATCCCGCTTATTACATGACGGCTACCTACCAAATAAATCAATAATGTAAGAAAATATTGATTTAAAAATGGAGTTTATTGATTTAAAATCGACTGTATTTCTTCCGCTAAAGAAAATAGTCCGTTCCCTCTCTGAACTGTGTCCATGGCAACGCTCTGTTTATCATTGTAACGTGTGTTATACCATTCTCTGGTTATAGCAGCGTCTGTTATCAAGAAACTGACCACATTCTACACTGGAAATCTACCAAGCCATGTAATAAATGGCTATATTTAAATGCAAATATAAACAATTTCAGTGTATAATAAATCACTAATATATCACTAATCGTGCACCTGTCCTGTCCATGCTGGTAGGGCCTTTCTTCATCTGCATCTCTGGCTGCCACAGCACCCTTTTCAGATTTCAGTACGGATAAGGTCTGTTAATTTGGCGCATTTAGCTGCCTCTTGTGCCAACATTTTTTCTTTTTAATTCTTATTTTTTCGGCCCACCCATTTCTTTCTCTTCTTTCCATTTTTACCATCCATCTCTGTTGCATTCACACAAACCCGCCAAACATGACCAAAAGTAAACTCCTTTGATCGGCGCCTAGTTTGAGCCAAACGGATGTCAGGAAAAAAAAATTATGTTAAATAAAAAAATAAATAAATAAAAATAAATAAATAAATAAAATAAAAACCTCTTTGACCACCGGCCGGTCTTCGGCCTGAAATGGACCGGCCGTTCGGGATTGCTCCCGGTATTCCCGATGGCCAATCCGCCCCTGTTCGAGTCATTTCGTTTATTTTAGTGGCTTAATGTTATCATTTTAACAACCAAATTCCCCGATCACATCCACCTACGCAATGTTGATCATATTCTGAATTAAGAAATCATAATGCAGTAAAAAATTATTTACAGGGAACACAAATAATCACTTTACATTCCGAGTCTTACGTTCATTTGTCACGTGACATACGCAATGAACAAATTGTTCATGAATCACATATCTGGGACTAATGCAGCAGGATGAGACGAAATATGGTGGAAATATGGCCGCCCTCTGTTCGTTATAATAATATGGTAATAAGAGCGCGCGCGCCAGGAGCGTTCACAGCCGAGGAGACCGACGTTCTTGTCATGGCAGTAACGACAGAGAAGTGACGTTGAATGGGGGTAAGTTATGTCCTTATAGTTATGCATATAGTTGGCCAAACAGGTCTGATCCGTCATTACTACATAGCCTGAAAAAATTGGGTAGCCTAAATGTCTAAGCTTGAAGTGTTAATATTTTTCCTTGTTATAATGATTTGCAAAAACGGCTGCATCTGTGTTAATGAGAGAATCAGTGTATGCGCGTTGTGCAAGCTACTGGCCAAGCTTGCTGATTGTTGTTGGTATACGTTGCAAATAGAGGGGCAGCAAAATTGTTTTTAGCCTAGAGCGGCAGAAGTGCACGCGCCGGTCCTGGCTGTAAACACTTGATGATGCGAGCGAAATACCGGAGTGAACATGGCTGTAAACGACTTTTGCTTCATTTTGAAAAACCCCGGAATGTTCTCCATAACAGAACGAATTGCATCCCGTGTCTTTTTTCCCATTTCAGCGGTCGTTTCGGTTTTCGATTTCTCTAACCTACAAGGTAAGACTCGGCGCTTAGCGTCTACGTCACGGCTCTCAGCCCGCCCTCTGTTCGTTGATTGGCAGGCTGTTTTCAGTCCGGTGGAAAACTGAAAGATAGGCTGCTATCTCAGACTGACTACAGGAGCGAAATGAAATTAGCGGAAGTCAGGAAGCAGGCATGTGATTGGCTAAGGACAAAAAAGCAGGAAAATATACCGAGCCGCATCGGCTCTCGCATCCCTGATCCCGCATTTTTCCTCTATGTTTTATTAACATTAAATAGATAGTTCTCCTAAAAATTGTAATTGTCATAATTTACTCTCTCAAGTTGTTTTAAACCTGAATAAGTTTCTTTCTTCTGTTGAATTTATTTGGATGAATGTGGGTAACCAAACAGTTGATGTACCCCACTGATTTCCATAGTACATTTTTCCCTATGGAAGTCAATGGGGACCAGCAACTGTCTGGTTATCCACATTCTTCAAAATATCTTCTTTTGTGTTCAGCACAAGAAATAAATTAATACAGGCTTGGAACAACAGTACAGTGAATAAAAAATGGCAGAATTTTTATTTTTCA
Organism: Hybognathus amarus; assembly: GCA_030378365.1. Taxonomy (NCBI): domain Eukaryota; kingdom Metazoa; phylum Chordata; class Actinopteri; order Cypriniformes; family Leuciscidae; genus Hybognathus; species Hybognathus amarus. Next base: position 12,650 of record JAQIUQ010001501.1, read on the forward strand.
GTCAACTATCCCTTTAAGGACAAAAGGGATCGCGTAAGGACCTGTACACGACGCGTCTTATACACGCGCATTTGACAAGCAGATTTCTCTCAATTTTCTCGGTTTGCTTTCAGTTTAGACATAACCAAATGTTCTTCTGTAAACCATGTGTGTATTTGACAGTATTAGCGAAATAAGACTAGAAAGATAACTTAGTCCAGCAACCAGGTGCTGTGAGACAAGCTTTTAGTCATGTGCGTGTTGGGTGCATCAGCAGTGAATGACATTTAACCGGCAAGACTTTAAAGCACATGCAAATAATGAACTTTTGTGAACTCACTGAACTGATTTGGCCGTTCCTCTGCGTTAATATTTTATGTGAGTATTTGTCGCGTTGTACACTAATGCTGTTGAGACGGAGGCGTCAGAACTAAAACTGATAAAATGCACGATATTCATATTACTACAAAAGCAGTCAGCAGCTTGCTTGGAGCAAGGATCATAGTGCAAATTTGAACTTTATCGATATATCGCCCAGCCCTACTGGGGACCTAACGGTGATGTTCTTGTAAACTGACAACGATAACACAATAGCGCGAGAGCGACTGAGGTACGAAATTGAGCAGGTGAAAAAGCTGAACGCAAGTACGTCTTTGTTGATACTTGGAAAGGAAGGAAGAATCTGTACGCACGTCAGCCAGTTATGTCCTCATCCTCTCCTTTTCACTCCGGCAGCCGACCCAGCCGACACCCGTCCCCCTCACCCTTTTATTTTTTTTACAGATCTGCATGATTCACGTAGGTCACATTTTCAGGTCGGAAAATCCGGAATTCCGGATTAATCCGGAAAAATCACATCCCTGGTAGGAAGTCTGACGGAGTCAGGCTAGCACGATATATCGACCACATATCGATATCGGCCAATAAATGGTCTTTTTTGATGTTATCGATCCGATAAGAAAATTGGGCCGATATATCAAAGCCGATGAATAATAGATTATTTACTTCAGTTGAGAGACGCGCGCTTTCACCATAACGGTTCTGAATGATTGGATTCACTTCAAAAAGAAAGATACAGTTCAGTGCAACATGTGCAGCACAAATCTGTCACATAGGCTTCCTAACATTATAATAAAAACACAGCCTGCAAAAGAATGTTGTGAATTCTTGTTCGCCAGTGTTTCAGCGCGACGAGCCCGTTGAGGCGGAAAGAGCGCGTCTGTGGATTTAGCCTTCATGACAAGCACAGTCAAGTTCTCTTGAGCCTTCGCAGCATTCTGTTCTATTGTAAGTTGTAATATGTTTATTTTGTGTATATAGGCCTATATATCCGATTAATCTAATATAGGATGAGTTTGGTTGAGTTAATGAACGACGCGCGCTTCATTGTACCGGTGATCATCTTTATAGCGTGCGCGCAGCTCAAACAGCAATGCACTTTTATAACTATAATTGGGACTGTCATATACATGCCATTATAATGAGAACACTATTGTAATATAACGTTGTGAATTCTCTGGGTTAAGTTGCCGTTTAAGCGCGTTGTTGTGGAATAGGGCGTCCAGAACAGGGAGCTTCACATTATGACCAGCACAAGTTCGCTTATGCATTCACGTCCTTTTGTGCAGATAAGTCGTAATATAAAGCTGATGTAATATAAATATCTGATTAATCTCACATATCATGCGTTTCGTGGATTTTAAACAGCCTAAAGTTCTCCAGTTCCCCCGGTGCTCGTTCTCTTCAGCTTCAGCGCGCGCAGATTAAACAATGCAAAACATTAAAAGCTATGATTTGCACGGTCATACAATTCTATTCAGCATTGTACTAAATTTGTAAATTCTTTGGGTTTGCATTCTTCAGCAACCGTCGAGTTGATTAACCTTCTAGCAAAACGACACAGCAATGTCATTTGAAACAGTAATGCTATTAAAGATGTTTACTATTAGGCTAGCCTACTGTAATATTAAAATTGTTTAACTGTTCATTTTTTTCAAAAACATTGCGTTATAATTAATAACTAACATTATGTTCTCGTATTATTTTCATCAACGATATGATTTGATTAAAATAATAACCTTATTGTCCATGCGAAGGCGATTCCATTTTATTGAACCATGGCACATGCATTTTGTTTCTTTATATGCAGCCCAATGTTTGCCTAGGCTATCTAATGACTTGTTTGCAATATTTAGGTAGGCTACTTTATTTTTTGTTAGGCAATAGATTTTTTTATAACACTTAATAAGGTCTCATTTGTTAATGCATTAAGTAACAGAGAGCCATAGCCTTAATTGTTAGTTAATAAAATATGTGTGTTCATATTAGTTCACAGTGCACTGAGATACAACTTTCTTAAAAATGTCTTATAAAATTGTTGGTTCATGCTAACTAATGCTAACAAAATTAAACCTTATTATAAAGTGTTACCATTTTTTAATAAAGAAAGTTGCCCAGTGTAAAATTAATTTTAAAAGTTAAGGAATCTTACACTGGTTTAAACTAGGCTATACTGTAGTATATGTTTGATTTATGTTAAAAGTGTTTGAGACAAGGCTTTTAATTGTGAGCCTTTTGTTTGTGTATACAGGCTATCAAAGTATATAAATAATTTAATTTTGATTTATCGGCCAATATATCGGTTATCGGCTTTCAAATTTAAAGAATTATCGGTTATTGGTATCGGCCAAAATGTTCATATCGGTCTCATATGTTCAAATATGTCTCATTTAATCTCTGTTAACACATGATTTTGTATAATAACGTGGCAACTTAAAATGACTAAACATGAGCTAAAGCTAAAACACTGGAAAGATATACATTCTAACTAAGTTATACTTTATAAACTTGGTGGAGGTAAAATAGTAAAAATAATAGCAGATAGCCTGCAATCCTGACACAGATCAGTGTAGAATTAGACAGAATTTCATTGTATTCACATGTAAAATTACTTACTTTTTTTCTCCTTGGGGAACCCGCTGACCTGAAGGATGAAAAAAAAATAACATTGTATTTTAACACTAAGCTTGACTCTTCAGGATTTGGCAATTTATGTTGATTTCAGGGAAATCTTAAAGTTAGCTATTAGGGCTGCACGATTTTGGGAAAATGCCATATTGAGATTATTGAGGTCAATATTGCAATTGCAATTCCGATATAATAAACAAATAGTTTCATGAGTCAACTTGCTTGGTTCTAAGTAAAATGCATGTACAGATTATCAGATTACAGATACACATTAATACACAGAATGATAACTAATTAACAGATTAGTTATCATTATGTGTATTAATGTGTATTTCTCAACTCAAACTAGCAACAGAAACTAAATGATTGACACCTATTAATAACACCAACATTACAGTGATTCCATCATTACAATTGAAAGCTTTCAACTAATTACAAAAACATATTAGGTTTAAAAAAAACAACAGCTTTTAAATTAAGTGAATTTCAAACAATCCTCACATAAACCCATAATAAATGCCATATTTACCTATAAGTTTGTTGACAACGTTTTATTCGCTCATGGCCCTTTAAGAGCACAGCCGCGGATCTCACACGCACCTCATTCTCCCACAAACACAACTCTTTTCGTCCAAAATACTTTTCTTATGTTATGAAGATACTCGACAAAACGACATTTTGGCATAATTGTGTGTGTTATTGTTCTTTCAAGCTCGAAAGAGAACTGCATTCTGGCACGCGGTCTGTTTATGTGCATGGCGCGTCTATCAGAGTCACATTGAGGACATTCACAGGCAGCGCGCTCTTTTTTGACTTTGTGTCATGCAAAATGCAAAAAGGAATTTGCACTAATAAGAGCGGGATCATGTAACACTAGTCAAAGGATGACAAAAAAGAAGAGAAATAGCCCTAATTTGTTTATTCATATGAAATCGCGATTACGATATGATTAATCGTGCAGCACTATTAGTTTTCTATTTATATATAGTGCACTTACCTTTTCCATCGACGTGCTGTTCGCGCAGGAACTGCTGCACCCGTGGTAAGATATTTTCGATACTCCATTATGACCTTAAAATCAAAATACCGTCTTCCATAGTTGACTGAAATCACCCAAACTAATATCAAAGCCCGCTAAAATGTCGCTGCGTCCCAATTCGCATACTATCCGTCCTAAATAGTATTCGAAAATAGAATTAGTGCGTCCCAAACCGTAGTATGTTGAAATGAGTGTTTCAAAGATACCCGGATGGTCTACTATTTCCGGTCAGAATCCGAAGTGTAGATCGATGCACACTCTTACGGCTGATATTGCCCACAAACCATTGCGCGGTGGACGAGGATTGGGTTAGAACTACAAACACGAGTAAAAAGTGTTAAAAAACTACAGACACGGAGGGCGCGCGAGTCCCGCGCTGGTCCCGCGACTGTGTAGAGAGGTTTAGATAAACAGGTTTGAGTGATTAATTATCAGTATCTAACCGGACGAAAATGAATTTATTCAATGTTGTCCACATTATATTGCATATGCAGCAGCATTGTGAACTTTTGTAAAGACACGTTTAGCCATTACTTTTTAAATGCATCATTATATTCAAATTGCAAACACGAGGAGAGTATCTGCATGAAAGACCCACGACTGGCAGATGAACATGCTCTGAAACGGTAGGAAATCAAATGAGATAGAATGGAGGATTTTAACTGTGACAAGATGATTGACAGGGCAGTTTACGGTGACAGGATGCACGCAGCACGCGACAGAGCTGTCCGTTAAAGATGACGTGATAGTATGTCCCAAAGCTTGCCTACTCTTTTTGCTGCATACTCAAAAGTATATACTTTTTCTTCACAAAAATAGTACATACTTTTAGGGCGTAGTATAAGTAGGCGAATTGGGACGCAGCATGTGTCTGTCTGAACTTTTCTTCTTGCTTTTCTGGCAGTTGGCAATAACGTCTGGTTGCAATACCGCCACCTTCTGAAATGGAGTGTTTGTCAGAGTAATATATACCTACACTTATCTTTATTAAACCAGTTATTTTTAAAAAAAGAAAAGAAAAACATCTAACATAAATCTCCAGTATTCTTGCTAAATATCATCTACTATCATTGAACCTTGCTTTCTTGGAGCACATTTAAGTGGTGAATTAACTTCCGGTAACAGCCATCTGATCTTTAAAACTAAAATATAAAAATGAATGTAAGATAATAATAATAATAATAATAATAATAATAATAACAATAATAACATATTGGTTTTGATTTTTAAAACATTAACATTTTTCTTTTTTTTTCCCTTCCCCCCACCCTAGTAACTTACCCGCGTAAACCTGAGAAACGTTACACGACGACGTCGACGACACGACAAGGAGAAGTGGACATGTATGCACTTGTGAAATGGTGTGCCGGGGATGATAAGGGGAAATTTAGTATTGTTCACATTAAATACATACGAAATTTTGATCTGGATAGTTTTGTAAACGGTGTGATTACCTACGAAGATGAATTTGCCGTCGAGTGGGGTGTGGGAAAACGACCAAAAGGAGGATTCCCCATTTATATGGCTACCGTTCAATCAGTTGGAGGTAAGTTAAGTTAACCCTAACGTTTTTTTTTTTTTTTTACTGCTTTATTAGTTAAACAGGGATATATGATGTTTAACATCAATAGATAATTAATAACCAAACTACGTTGTCAAGGAATGTGTTAAAGTCAACTTATATGTGTTTGACTTCGTTTTGCTGAGGCAAAGCTTCCTTTGACTTTCTATAGCTAATGTTACCTTGAGGTTATGCAGGATAACTGTGATCTATATGATCTATATGAGTGATCTATATGTGAAATTGATAATAATGTGATAACATATTGAGTGGGCACTATATTATTCTTTAACTCAGACTATTGTTGGTAACTATCAGTGTGTTAGTGGCAATGGTGACAGATATTTCTCTGCAATAGACATTAATACATTGGAGCGAAAGTTGGACAAACGTACAAAAGATTCCGAAGACGACGCCATTGTAGGGAAGAGAAAACGTGTTGCCAAACGTCTGTGGGAGGATGAGGATGACCCCCCTACTGCCGTGGCCACAGTCAGTGGAACCAAAGTGAGTTATTGTTTAATGCATATCTCTCTCTCTCTCTCTCTCTCTCTCTCTCTCTCTCTCTCTCTCTCTCTATATATATATATATATATATATATATATATATATCTGGTAAGGTTGTAAAGCTCCTTTTTTGAAAACATGTCTATTAAGATACACATAAAATAGCTTCTTACATAAAATAAAATTGCTGCATCATTTTTCTTTTTCTTTTTTTTACAGGATTACAGGATTACTCAATTTAAGGCAAAAGGCCTAAATGACAGTTTTGGGGACTTTGAATTGTTTGTTTTGCATTAGCATTTCCTCAGAGCTCTAACTTAATAATTATCATCAACTGGAGATATGTCCACCTGAAACAAGTATAGGCCTACAGGTCTTTATTTTCCAGATTATTCCCAAATTCATCTCCTGCTTTCTTTCATGGCATGATTCATTTTATTAAAACATAAAATTAACTCTTGAAAGATAGTTGTGATATGACGTGGCATAAGGGCAGCCCTGCTAGTAGTTAGGACCGTGACCCTTTTTTTCTTTATATTGGCCTCGCACACTCACGAACTGACTGAACGCTGTGTTAATGTGTCTGTTCACCAGTCGCGTGTGATGATCGTTTGACAAAAGTCTGGATGTCATATTTGGCGCGCACAGTGGCACTGCAGGAGAGCGTGAGACGCGCGTATGTTCTGGATTCTCCTGCTATTAAAAAAGATTGCTATATCATCACATTAAGTTGATAATTAAACACAGAATAAAACAGCCCGACGGCCAGCTCGCGAGTTTAATCTTCTCTAATTGCAATTCGTTTGTTATGTCAGATGTCTTTTGACAAGATTACAATTTTTCAACAAAATTGTGGGAGTGACTGTGTTACCCGCCACGGGTGAAATCCACCCGCATTTTGTGGGTTGGCGGGTGTTAATGTCAAGCCCTGTATATATATATATATATATATATATATATATATATATATATATATATATATATATATATATATATATATATATATATATATAAAGCATATAATTGTATATATAAAGCAATAATTGTTTTAATTAAAAACATTTATATGTTGTCACAGGCTGCCATTCACAATCAAGGGTCGGAAATCCTAGCTTCCATTTCCTTGAAAGAGCAAGCAGAAAATAGTGACAACGAGCTCTCACTTGTGCGTCAAGAATTGCTAGAAATCAAAAAATTCATCTTCACAGGTAAACGTATTATATTTACATTCTACACACACACACACACACACACACACACACACATACATGTTGGTGCAACAGCATTATGAGGACTCTCCATAGGCGTAATAGTTTTTATCACACACACACACACACACACAGACACACACACACACACGCGCGCACACACACACACACACACACACACACACGCGCACACACACACACACACACACACACACACACACACACACACACACACACACACACATTAAAACTTAGGGCTTTTATTTTTTAAGTCACGGCTTTTATTTTGCCAGATCATAAAACTCGATCTGCCAATATTTCCTATTCATTGACCAGACTGTGGTGGCCTGCCCTAACCCTATCCCACACAGAAAAATTGACTAGTGTAAATTGTATTTGGGGACTTACATCATCACATTAATATTTTAAAAGGACTTATAAGAAGCGTGATGTTTTCAACTGTGTGTCTCACTAATACATTGATGGGAATGCAGAGACTGAATTTCCCTCACAGGATAAAAAAGAGACTTATTACTTAATTTCTATTCTAATACTTATTGGCTATCTTTCACTTCCGTTTTTTTCTGTTGATGCAGAGATACCTCAGATAAAAGAAATGCTCAATAGAAGCTCCATGCACCTCGGCAGTCCAGGGTCTCTCCCCAGCCCTTCAAACCCTATTCAAATAGTGAGTACTTTTTTATGCAGTGCTGTTGGAAAGTATGTGAACTGCTTGCAATCACCTTGTCTTCTATTTTAATTGATCATAATCAAATGCAATTTACTGTAAATTTGTCCCTAATCTAATCTCCCAAATTTCCTGGTACCTTGTGGCAATGGCTCTTTTTGACTTATTGATAATATTAAATATCCAACATTGACAGGAGGGACCAGGAATGCTTGACATAAAACAATTGGGACCAATTTCAACAGACACATGTATCTGGAATGCTGGATATTTTGTTTACTATACTGAATTGAAACTTTTAAGCCTATCAATTTAATTTTTTTCAACAGGAAGAAATTGTCCCAGGTTCAGGCGTTTACGTATCGCGAAATGTGTGGCGCTCTGCTTGCCAAGCATCCAGTGGGACTTCAATGGCAAGGATTTTGCTGCTTGGGGTGTTTGACATTGAAACGCTCATCAAAAGTAATTTGAGAGGTTAGTATTCCTATTCATTGACCAGAACAAATAAATACATAGAGGTTTGGAACAACATGAGGGTGAGTAAATACTGACAGAATTTTCATTTTCGGGTGAACTAACCCTTTAAAAATAATGTTTCCAAAATTGTTTCAGTGGTTCATCAAGTCGTGACATGATGAAATGCACTTATGCCACAGCTTTGCGGTCCTTTATCTGATATATCCACGCTATGATTGCCAGATCAGGTTAGCTCACACATAACTCTGAAACAATAAATAAAGTAAAATAAAGAAATAATAAAATAACAAAACTATAGCCAGAAATGTCAACTTTGTCTTTTTAACTGCAGAAACAACAATACACGCTAAACTGGTTATAGCATTCAAAAATCTAATTAGAACCGACTGAAATGTTTTGAAATCACTTGTATCCTACCTGATCGAGAGAGAGAAAATCCAGTCTTATACTCTGTGTCTCTGTGTCCGTTTGAGTCTTTTCTAATTATGTGCATGGATAAAATACATTCTAAAACACTTAACGTGAAAAACGGTTTAACGGCTTAATGTCCTTAAACTTTTATATTAAAAGATCAAATTCTGTAAACACCTTATTAATAAAGCATACTTTACAGCCTACAGAAAAGCAGATGAGCCCAGAGTTTAATTAACCATTAATTTTCCTCCCATAGAAAACCGTTATAATAAAGAAAATGCTTTACGTGACTTTCTATTGGAGGAACGCGTTGCACTCATATTCTGGGTTCTTCTGCTTATCTACACAAAGTATGGTTTCTGTACTGTGTACATACATTAAGCCACGTAAAAGTTCCCTTTAAAGGGATAGTTCACTTTGAAAATTATTTTTGGTATGTTTTGGCTTACCTCAAGGGCATCCAAGATGTAGGTGTCTTTGTTTCCACAGTATTTTCAATTTTGACTGTCTTTGACTGACTGTCTGTCAGTCATATAATGCAGGTCTATGGTCACCACCTCAAAGAGCATGCACAGAGAAGTCAAAATTAAACATTATTTAATGACTCGTGAATGTAAGTACACATTGATAGCCTAAGACACGAAACGAGCAGTTTGTGTGAGAAAACGAACAGTATTTATATCGTTTTTACCTCTTGTTAACAGCCGTCGAAATGATCTGAATCAGATGTCCAACTGAACCGAACTGAACCGTCTCCAACGTGACGCCGGAAGTGATCGCGTGCGTATGTTCAGTTCAGTTCGGTTCAGTTGGACATTTGATTCAGATCAGGTCGACGGCTGTTAACAAGAGGTAAAAACTATATAAATACTGTTCGTTTTCTCACACAAACCGCTCGTTTCGTGTCTTAAGCCATCAGTGTGTACTTACATTCACGAGTCATTAAATCATGTTTAATTTTGACTTCTCTGTGCATGCTCTTTGAGGTGGGCTCCACAGACCTCCATTATATGACTGACAGACAACAATGGTTTGACCAAAAAAATGTCAAAATTGAAAATACTGTGGAAACAAAGACACCTACATCTTGGATGCCCTTGAGGTAAGCTAAAACATATAAAAAATTAATTGTGTATCAAAGTGAACTATCCCTTTAAGAATTTTAAAACCTTTTTTTTTACGTTAAGCGTTTTCAGAACAGTGGTTCTCAACTCCAGTCTTTGGGACCCGCTGCCCTGCACATTTTTACAGCACGCAATGGTCCGACCAGACCGCGAAAACATTTCTTCTTTACACAACATGCCATTTTAAAGTTAGAGCCGAAAGCTGTTTTTGAGTGTGGTTAGTGAATTCTTTTGTGCGGTACTTCTTTTGACTGACAAGTTGTATTTATTGTTTCATGTGCCATTCTAATGATAATACCGAGAGGTATATTAATACTGCAACACACACTTAAGTGTGTAATATCAAATTTTTTTAATTTAAGGACAAAACAGATTTAACTGGCAGGATGCGCTGTTGGGACGGTTGAAACAGCGACTTCTGCCAGTTAAACCTGGTCATAGGAAAACACTCAATATGACTCAAGGAATAAATGTAAGTAAATAAAAATACATTTTAAACTTTAAAATAGCCTATTAGAAAGCTCACTCAAAATGCGCAAAAGGCTTATCGACTATTGTTTATTGGGCAACAGAACAAAAATGTTAATATGAATCTTAAAATTAAAATAAATTACAAAGTATGTTTGTAACAATATGTACATTTGTTACTTGTCAGGTATTGTTCATAAAAACAAGCATTAGATGAATTGTTACCATTTAAACTGTTACGTTTCATCCATCCCACCCGTGTTTTCGCCCCGCTCTTGGAGAGACGATTGAAACAAAGCACAACTCCCTTTCAAAGTAAATTTTTAGTTAAGTTTGTACCAAATAACACATGATACTAGGAGAACACATGTTGTTGATCACACACACAAAAAAAATCTACCTATAACTAGAGATGTTCCGATACCCTTTTCTCTTTCCTCACAATTTAATCCGATACCTGGACTCAGTGTATCGGCCAATACCGAGTACCGATCCGATACCTGAGTGTGTACAGTATCTATACAGCTGCAATTCATCATAGCACTGTATGAATTGATAGAATTATTATGGTGTGCTTCAGACTTATCCCTCAATTAAACATGAACAAATACATACAGTGAACTAGAGTATTTTTATTATTCGAATTACATTTCACTGCAATATATTATGAGACATGTCGTCGTTTTACTGGCTGGTTGGTCCAGTCTTAAATATTGCCAAACTGCGGACATTATGATAGGGTGTGTGCATGCGCTTTCTTCGCTGCTCTAAACAGTGGTTGCTTGTGGCAACAGCATGACTTCCTGTGTTGCCACAAGCAACCGCTGTTTAGAGCAGCGAGAAGAATTAATCTCGTTAAGTAAAGCAAGCGTGCATAACTACATATCGTTTAAGAAAATGGTATTGGATCGGTATGCGGATAGAAGTACTTGCCGATAACGATGCCAGAGTTTTTATTGGTATCGGCGGCATTTCCGATACTAGTATCGTGAATCGGAATAACTCTACCTATAACCTAATTTTAGAAAATGGTGTTTATCTGAAAAGTGTTTATCTGTTCAATGTGTGCTCTAATACAGGGGTTCTCAATCTTTTTTTTTGCCAGGGACCAAATTAAAAAAAATTCCAGGGACCAGTAGTCAATTTGATTGCCTCAATTTTAAGATGCATCGTTTAAGATGCATGATTAAAGGGGAAATGAAGCAGTGAATCAAGTTTACATGATTTACAAGATGGATTTCCAATATAATCAACAATTATATAAGAAACATGACAAATGTAAACATTTAAAAGAAAAAAGAAAAAACTTTATATCTTTCGCCGCCAGGGCGCCGCCATTGTGGAGTATTGTAACATGTGACGTCACGGGGTTGGTTGGCTCAGGCTCTATCCATAGACAGTAAGTGAATATCGCGACATTAAACTGTTTACACCAGTGTTTTGACCGCGAACGACTAATGTTAGGTACAGTCATTAGACAAAAAGACGACGTCTAATGTTATATGTTGACAAACTGCACATAGAAAAATTGTTCGCGATGTCTGCCGTCATATTCCCGTCTCGTCAACACCATGTAAGTTAGCAGCCCGTTCTCATCCCAAAGCGCCATATACAAACGCTTTTGCAAAAGCGTAATATACAACGCACAGGGTACCCTTTAGCGCCAAATGAGACGTAAAAATAAAGCGGGCAGAAGGCGCCTCCTAGTGGCCTAACCCTACCCCAACCCCATACCTAAACTTAACCGTCTCATTTGGCGCTAAAGGGTACCCTGTGCGTTGTATATTTACGCTTTTGCAAAAGTGTCAAAATATGGCGCCTTGGGATGAGAATGCGTTGAAGTTAGCATGTATTTGTTTAAGGGGAAATGAAACGTCCATGTTTTCGCACTGGTAGTGCTAGTAGCTACCGTAGCTACAGCCTACATGTACTAGGAAAAGTGTCTCCGCTCTGACATCCTTCAGGGAAAGCATCGCCGCTTCCAACACGTCTAACTACCTCACGGAACAGCATATTAGTAAACGTGCGCGCCGGTGAAGCAGAATTGACCACGCAATACATGCTCAAGATCAACCTCTTGACAGCAGATGGACTCTGACACGGTAGGCATCGCAGAACAACAGCCACACTGACAGCTGGTAGCGTCGCAAACCCGCTCTTCGCCCCAAACCCCCACCGGCTTTTCTACACAGCAACGTTACTTACATGGTGTTGATGAGACGGGAATATGACGGCAGACATCGCGAACAATGTTTCAATGTGCAGTTTGTCAACATATAACATTAGACGTCATCTTTTTGTCTAATGACTACCTAACATTAGTCGTTCGCTGTCAAAACACTGGTGTAAACAGTTTAATGTCGCGATATTCACTTACTGTCTATGGATAGAGCCTGAGCCAACGAACCCGTGACGTCACATGTTACAATACTCCACAATGACGGCGCCCTGGCGGCGAAAAAGATATAACGTTTTTTTCTTCTAAATGTTTACATTTGTCATGTTTCTTATATAATTGTTGATTATATTGGAAATCCATCTTGTAAATTATGTAAACGTGATTCACTGCTTCATTTCCCCTTTAAATCCTTCAAGGATTATGCATTAGCATGCATTGTGTATCATCATGCAATTTATATGCGACAATTAGTTTTTACGTGCATTTGATATGCAGAAAACTTAATAAGTGGTCTAAATTATGTCTGACCCATTCCAAATGTTTTCCAATATGTTGACACAAGCACTGATGGACCAAAGACCGCACATTTCGTCATTTGCCGTAAAAATTGAAATATAAATTCTCAGAAAATGCATTTAATAGGCTACTAATATATTGAAAAGGCTTTTTATACTCCATTAATAAAGGAGTCCAGACGTTGGAAAAATATCAGTCCACATGAGTATATTTAATATGAGGGAAATAGACATGCATGCGTGACACAAATAATTCTTTAACTTTTAGGTAGCAAAATATTTTTAGAAAATTCTACTAGACTAACGTCACTCATAAATCATGAAATTTCACACATCTCTTGAGAGTTCCTTAACTCTCAAGACATGTGTGAATCTTTTTAGATGTAAAAAAGTTAAAATCTTTAGCTAGCTAAGGTTAGATTTCATTGAATGTAAATTGGAGCGGCCGCACTGAGCTGTGCGAAACGCCCACAGACTTGAAGTGAACGAGACAGAGGCTGTGAATAAAACAGATGTGAATAAAATTATCCAGTGTTTTCTTTCCACAATATTTTGAAAAGTCATCAAAACATTGGTCTCGTACGTCGGAGAAAAAAAGAGGAGAGGAGAGGCACTGTAGCCACGAGCACTTAAAACGATGCCTCGTATCTCGTGAAATGTCTTCAAATACGGATTTATTTCTGTAACAACCCTGCATTTTTGCCTGCACTCTTCGCCCCAAACACTCAAAAGACATGAAACCTCCGCATTGCTCCACTGTGTGTATCCTTTCTTCCATCGCGCCTGTAATTCGCGCACTTTTTAATGACGGACGACTCGCATTTACTGGGGAATATTCGATTTTGTCTGCTTACATGGCACACGCAAATGCACGTTTTCGATTCATATCCGATTTATTACCACATATGAATGAGGCCTGCATCCAATCTGAGAAAATCGGAATCCATGCGTTTTTTTTCCTGCTTACACGTTCACCGGTCATATCCGATCTGTGCCACATGAGAGGAAAAAATCGGATTTGGGTCACTTGAACCATGCAGTGTTAACGAGGCCTTTGATTGTCATGCTGCTGATAATGAGAACGTAAACTATATACTGGTTATTTGTCATACTGAAAAACTTTTTGTCCTCAGGAGGGGAATCCAAGGTTTCAAAGGTGGGAGATGGGGAGAGAAGAAGCGGCCTGGATGAAATAAAAGTAAAAGCAATAATGGGTAAGTTGACTTTGCTATTTGACATCTGCCACAGGTCTGTATTTAAAGTGATGTGAGCCTAGTCAAATTATCTACTGGGCTGACAACATTTTAAAATCCTGTGCACTGGGCTGTACATGACTGTACATAATTAATTTTCTGTGTAGCAGGATGACAGTCATTTTACAACACTGATTTAAGTCAACTTTAAAAGTGGTTACCATTCGACATTCCAAAAAAAAAAAAAAAAAAGAAGTTCGATGAGAGGTGGTGGTGGTGTTTGGCACTATGACCCTATTTTGTCTGCAAATTAAATTGGTGCAAAACTGGCTGCCATGCTTACACTCTGATTGTATTGCAAGTGTGGCCTTGTTTGAATACTCACATACTTTGTCACTCAATTTTACTGACTTGCACTAGAAGAAACTGCAATAAAGAAAATACTGCAATATATCTTGGTGATAAGTTTACCAGTGTTTTGTCTGCTTTATACCTAAAACTTTTTTCTTTAAAATCTACCTTCTCAGATGCAGTTATGTCAAAGCATTCTGTTTCAGCTGGCCAGATCGGAACAGCCCTGAATGGAAAGATGGCAGAGCTAAGACTGGCAATGTCCAGGAAAAATGTTAATTAAAAATGAGTGTGTTACCCCAGTGAGTGATTTTGGAAATAGTTTAAAGTAGAATAAAATGGAATTCTGAAAATGTAATACTGAGGGGGAAAAAGTGAGTGCTTTGAAGTTGAAGTTAAATGAAGTTAATGTTTGTACTTGTTTGCACTTGGAAAAAAAATCATTAAAGTTTGTATTTGAAAAGACTTGGAATTGAGTGTTCTGTGTAATGAGTACAAATATATGTGCAGGCTATATAAAAAAAAACATATTTGTGCCAATAATATAAGTTAAAGTACATGGTATCATCATATTAGAAGCATATCTGTATCCCTAATATAAGTGAAAGTATGTACTATTGAATATATATACATATATGCATTTTACATATATGCGTTTTGTATATATTTAAAGGGCAACTCCACCCATTTGCATTAAGCTTTCCATTGTTAGAAACCCAGTTATACTATTGAATGGTCATGCAACACTTTATCATTTTCCCCTGAGACGAGAGAAATCTGCTATTTACCTTTTTTCACTTCCTCCAACAATGACGCAAAAATCGTCATTTTACGTCATTGTTGGCGGAAGTGTAAGAGAGGGCGATTTCAGTAAAAAACTACAAGCCCGAGTCCCCACCCTTTCAAACCCGCCAATAGGGGGTTGGACCTATTGCGCTAACAGACCTATCACAGATCAGTGCCAATGTGTTTGATTTCACTGGCAGAAACGTTTTGAAAATGTGGACGAAACTACATGAATACGCTGACGGATGCGTTATGGAGGATTGGGATTAACATTACACATCTTTTTTGGACGCTAAGCTAGCAGGCTCTTGTTCTGTGGAGAAAGCTGAGTAGTAGGGGTTACCGTCCTCTTTTTCCTGGACATGTCCGGCCGTCGATGTCCGGGATTCAGCTTTTAATTTCTGAAGTCGCCATTCATTGTTTACATGTAAGTTACAGCTTTTGTTTCAATCTAACTCAATTCCTTATGATTGGTGAATCTGACTGTTGTGTTTACATGAACGCCAAACAAGTGATCGGTTGATGCGTTTTAACATTGCTAAGAAAATTCCTGTCTCTCCGTGAGAGATATCAGACCGGTAACTTACGTCTTAGGTGCCGCTCATCGGTAATCACGCCACCGGCCTCGCGCCGTTATCCAGACAGCCGGCACTCATCCCGGCTCGACACAGTAAACCTGGCTCGTCTCGCGCCGTTTACATACAGCTCGCACTCGTTCCGCTTGCCACAGTAAACATGATGAATGACGACTGTAGAACACAAAAGCCGAATCGCGGACATTTCTGGGCGATCTCGAAACACATTTTCGGACAGACTCATCACGGAGAATCACTAGTAGACTGTTGTTTACATACTGCGAGGTTAGCGGTAGGCGTGGCCTCCTAGGGCAGCGAAGCAAATGAATTCTGGGAGTTGATGTTTTTCATTCACATAAGCCAAAAATACATTTTCTGTCTTTTCTCAGTCTAGAAAGCTCCAAATTAAAAAGTAATTTCACATTTCTTCTACATAAATGACCCATTTTAAATACACATTCATCTTTCCAGAGGTGGAATTGCCCTTTAACATTTATGTGCATATCTGGGAAAATATATGGCACTTACATGAAAACGGCCATTTTTGCTATATTTTGAAATATATGTTTCATATTTGTACATGTTTTATATATATATATGGATTTTGCATATATTCTCATATAGGCAGCAGACATACATGGGCACTGACATCATATATGTAATTTACATATATTTACATACACTCACCGGCCACTTTATTAGGTACACCTGTCCAACTGCTCGTTAACACTTAATTTCTAAGCAGCCAATCACATGGCGGCAACTCAGTGCATTTAGGCATGTAGACATGGTCAAGACAATCTCCTGCAGTTCAAACCGAGCATCAGTATGGGGAAGAAAGGTGATTTGAGTGACTTTGAACGTGGCATGATTGTTGGTGCCAGAAGGGCTGGTCTGAGTATTTCAGAAACTGCTAATCTACTGGGATTTTCACGCACAACCATCTCTAGGGTTTACAGAGAATGGTCCGAAAAGAAAAAACATCCAGTGAGCGGCACTTCTGTGGGCGGAAATGCCTTGTTGATGCCAGAGGTCAGAGGAGAATGGCCAGACTGGTTCGAGCTGATAGAAGGACAACAGTGACTCAAATAACCACCCGTTACAACCAAGGTGGGCAGAAGAGCATCTCTGAACGCACAGTACGTCAAACTTTGAGGCAGATGGGCTACAGCAGCAGAAGACCACACCGGGTGCCACTCCTTTCAGCTAAGAACAGGAAACTGAGGCTACAATTTGCACAAGCTCATCGAAATTGGACAATAGAAGTTTGGAAAAACGTTGCCTGGTCTGATGAGTCTCGATTTCTGCTGCGACATTCGGATGGTAGGGTCAGAATTTGGCGTCTACAACATGAAAGCATGGATCCATCCTGCCTTGTATCAACGGTTCAGGCTGGTGGTGGTGGTGTCATGGTGTGGGGAATATTTTCTTGGCACTCTTTGGGCCCCTTGGTACCAGTTGAGCATCGTTGCAACGCCACAGCCTACCTGAGTATTGTTGCTGACCATGTCCATCCCTTTATGACCACAATGTACCCAACTTCTGATGGCTACTTTCAGCAGGATAATGCGCCATGTCATAAAGCTGGAATCATCTCAGACTGGTTTCTTGAACATGACAATGAGTTCGCTGTACTCAAATGGCCTCCACAGTCACCAGATCTCAATCCAATAGAGCATCTTTGGGATGTGGTGGAACGGGAGATTCGCATCATGGATGTGCAGCCGACAAATCTGCGGCAACTGTGTGATGCCATCATGTCAATATGGACCAAACTCCCTGAGGAATGCTTCCAGCACCTTGTTGAATCTATGCCACGAAGAATTAAGGCAGTTCTGAAGGCAAAAGGGGGTCCAACCAGGGCCGGATTAACATAAGGGCTAGGCGGGGCTGAAGCCCCAGGGCCCGCGGGATTAGGGGGCCCGTGATTGGCTGGAGAAAATGAGATTGTCAAATCATAGGTGGTTGATTTGTGTATAATAAAACAACAAGAAGTTATTGGAAAATGTGCCTGACTGTCATAATTCACCGCTGAATCAAAATAACTCTACAATTTGCGCCAGAAAAGGGATGCAAAAATTCCTAAACTAACGAAATACTTTGGTTCACTTTCATCCGTGTCCGTGGAAGAGTGCAGCGGCAGCAGCCCGTTATCTTCACGCTCCTGCGTCGTCACCGATCGCGTGCACGTCGAGGTAAGCAAGAGAAGCAGCAGAAGTTAATGAGTTAAGCACTATTTGGATGGTAATTGTTTCTCGTGGAGTCGTTTTTAAATGTTTATAGGGGCTAGTCGTCGATGATTTATTGCAGCCTGAATCCAGAATGTCAGTGTTTTTTCTCCCACCACTCACTCGTGGTGAAAAACACCGGCAGAATTACTGTTTTTTTTTTGTTTTTGTTTTTTTGACGAACATCAAGGTCTAATATCCAAGGCCATTAAGTTAACATTTAGAGTTACGTTTTAGTTTATCGTCACTTTGCCGATGAAAATCCCAAAATGAAACCACAGCAGAAATAATCTCTGAAACTGATAGTGGAGATTCGTTACTGAATCCGCGTTTTGAACGAATGGTTTCCTTTTAAATGACTCTCGTTGCTTCGTCGATGAATCAAACAGCTGTTTGAACAAATCGGTTGAATGAATGACTCGCTTATTAAGACAGAATTGCCGCCACCTACTGTTAGTTTTGGTTTCATAAAGTAGCCTACCCTTCAATGAAAAAGTAGATATCATTTTATATTTAATTATTAAATAAAATAACAATCATATAATTTATGTAATTGTAAATGCAGTGTAAATGTTTTTTTTTTTTACAGATTCAAAATTATCTTTCATTAAATCTCAATTGCGGTCAATAATGGTACAAGAAAGACTGAACCATCTAACACGGATGTCCCTGGAATGCAACTCTGCTAAAGCTAGAAAAAAGGACTATTTACTGTAAGACAGAAAAGGAAATGTAAAAGGAAAGTTCATCCAAAAAATAAAAATTCTGTCACCCCAATGTTGTTCAAACTAAAAGAATTTCTTTCTTATGCTGAACAGAAAAGTAGATATTTTATATAGTGTTAGTAACCAGACAGTTTATGGTAGTCATTGACTTAAAATATTTTTTTCTTATGTAAGTCAATGGGTGACATCAACTGTCTGGTTACCAACATTCTTTAAAATATCTTCTTTTGTGTTCAGCAGAAGAAATAACAATAAAAAAATAAAAATATATATTTATTGTGGTAAAAGACTGTGGAGTGGCAATCAGATGAAAGGGGGCCCTTGGTGTTG
Organism: Hybognathus amarus; assembly: GCA_030378365.1. Taxonomy (NCBI): domain Eukaryota; kingdom Metazoa; phylum Chordata; class Actinopteri; order Cypriniformes; family Leuciscidae; genus Hybognathus; species Hybognathus amarus. The sequence goes on from JAQIUQ010001501.1 coordinate 31,964, forward strand.
CTATAGCCCCAGGGCCCAAAGTCCTCTTAATCCGGGCCTGGGTCCAACCCGTTACTAGCATGGGGTACCTAATAAAGTGGCCGGTGAGTGTATATTACATTTCTGTATGGGACTTTTTGCAAATGATACATTATTATACGGAAAAATATATAAACATGAGGGAAATCATTGTTGTGTCCATGATGATGGGAAAAACAGGCATAAAGCTTACACATTTACCCAAATTATTATATGCATGTATAACCCGAAGCTAATTTGGGTGGGTTTGTCCCATCCCCAGTGTCCCTTCTCTTTCTTTTTACGGCCCTGATCTTCTTAGCGACCGTCAGAGCCAGCTGATAAATTACACTTTTCCCAAATCATGTGGGACGGCAAAAAATATCTTTTTACGATCGACAAATGCCTTGATTGCAATTTTCTGTTTATCTAATAAAATTAATGGGCTGTCAATTTATTTCACAACAGAGCAACAGCGGAATCTGTACATCTCAATTCTCCAGCTGCAGTAATCTTTGACGGAGGCCAGTTAAGCGCTCTTTGATAACATGATGATTACGTCCCTTCAGATCACCTGTCCATCATCGTATAAAGCCCGCCCTGGCAATTTGATTGGCCAGATGATTTCTGAACCGATCATAATTACTGCTCAATGGATCGAGTTCCGATCCGAACTTCCCGTCCAAAAAATGTTGTGGGCGGAGTTCGGGCTGGCATCCAGGCTACTGTTACTGCATATCTACTGAACTACTGTCAAGTGTTAGACTACTTTATAATAATAAAGTTGCATATCGTGTTTGCTGCCTTATAACGTTTTTACATGATGTCTGTTAAATCAGAAGTAAATAGCCTAGTATAGGACTACTGTATAATTTCATTTATGTTTTTTCATTGTATTGTAAACATAACAAAATGTCAGATGACATCAATAAAGTTAAATGTATGTCGCATTATTTCATAACATTGGCCGTTATGATTTCATTAGACATGATTATTACAATTTATCATAATAGCAAATTGTGTTCAATTACACTATTTACAACCTCTAGGCTTATATATGTCCTAATAATTATGTGAGAATCACAGGAATCAACATCAACAGCGTCAAGATTTAATTGATTCATAATCAACACAATCTGAAGAAAAATTACAGTCGGGAAGTGCACTGTTAGTCAGCTAAAGTTTATAACAGTAACTTACGCACGCCATAAGAAATTCCGAACCAGACACAGGATTAACGGTCACGTGATAAATACACATCATAACACCTGAGTTCAGCTGGCAAACTAGCTCTTTTGGCAAGCTCGGCAATAAAACAAAGAAAAAAAAACAAAACTAAGAGAAACGACTGTTTGTTAGGAAAAGCCCGACTGAGTGGACTCTTGTCCGGTTTCTAGCATGGTCCGAAATCTCTTTCCCTTTTTCTGGACATTTCTGACTGAGTTTTCTTGGATGCGCGCAAGTAGCTTCATACAGTATTGTTGTTTATGTGTGAATCCAGTCCTGGTTTTACGTCCGCGCACGCCGTTAAAAGCTCAACATCTGTCTCGCAGGCAAGATCGTTCTAGATTAGTGGATATTTTAACTTATTTGTGGTAAAACCGGTCGATCACGAGTGGCTCAACTGGTGGATCTATAGATAAACTTATCTTTCAGGTATTTTGCCGACTGGCTTGACACTTTAGCGTGAGAAATCGGGGGTGTGGCGTGAGAGCGTGATAATTGGCCCAATTGCGTGAGTCTCACGCTCAGTGCCTGAGAGTTGGCAGCCCTGTACTTACATTAGTTGACAAGCTATTCAATATAAACATGTAGGTTTCATATTATAATGGGGGACTCTGGTCTATTTTCCACTTGCTATCCAGAGTATTGACATTTGATATCTACCTATATTCAACACAATCTAATGAAAGTGCATATCTATACCATGGATTTATTATCTTCTAATACAAATATTTAATAAAATCTAATAAAAAAAAGAATAATAATTTTTAGTGCATATGATACACACTGTAAACCCCTTGGTATGTAAACCCCATTTGTATATGCAAATGATATGTTTAGATCATTATGTATTAAAGCTAGAATTTAGAAATGCTTTTAGAAAATAGGCCTAGTAGGTGTATAGATGATATTTTGACTGAGTTTAAACGCTGCCTTATTATCATATCAGTTGTAAATGTGCTGAAATGTGAAAATATACCATGAAGTGCACAAATGTGTTAGGCTAATGACTGTGGTGTGCCTCTAATGGCCCATTGACATGCATATAGGCTTATTGCACACTTCTCATTGTGTTATGGAATAGTGTATGTTAACTGCACAAAGACTGTTTAAATATTAAATGCGCGCACAGACAGACGTGTGCTCTGTGCATTCATTCACTCTCGCTCCTACAATAGGACTATACAGACTACTGAGATCTGTTCTATACTGATCTGTAAAACTGAACATTTTGAACATTCAAAGAATAACTTTAAGAATAAATAAGAATAAACTTATTTTTACAGTTTAAGTATTTAGGTGTAGTAAATCTCTATTTGTTTTGAATGAGTTGAAAATATTTATTTTCCTGAAGCTATACCCATGGTACACAATTTCCAGTTTTAGATGCATTTGGTTTTCAGTCTTACCGTTCATGAAACCCTCGCCATCTGAGCTGTCTCCAGCCAGAAAAATGAAAGAATAAAACTCCTCAGAATTTCACCTAGAAGACAAAAACAACAGAAACATGTAACATTTTAGAAGTCATACAATTTGCTCCCTTAGTATTTCTGTATGAATTTTGTTTCTGTTTATTTTGCGCTGACTTTATTATGCCTTGACATAGCTTTGGTCCTGTATGTGTTGTGATCAAGTATCCACTGAGGTAAAAGTTGTTAGTCAATTTCCACCACAAAATAAAAAATAAAAAAATTTAAAAAAGTATCAGCGTGTTATCTCTAAGTTTCTCATTTTATTTCTCACAATTCCCACTCTCTATCTCTGTAATTTTTAGTAAACATCTCACTTTTTTCTCTGCACCCTGAGTTTATATCTCTTTTAAAGAACACCTAATTTTGTGACGTTTTGTGGTTTACTCTGTATCACAAAATGCTTTATTTTATTCAAAAACATATGTATTACACATATCACACTCAAAATCGATTGGTTTGATTTTAATCACTTTAGAAAGATAATCGCTCTTACAGTTAAGCCTGTAAACTGACTGTGTTCGAGTAGTAACATGGTAACACACTTCTTTATGGCCAACATATTTTATTGTCAAATTGTAAATTAGGGATCATTCGAAAGCTTTAACACTCTTCTTCTTCCCTGGGGTTTAATGGCGGTTGGCAAATCTTATTAACACTGCATTACCGCCGCAGCTTTAAAACTCAAAATTCTGCTTTTAATTTGGACATTGCATAATAGAAATGGTACTTTGAAACTTTTAGTGGATTCAATTTTTGCAATATCAACTAAAAATTTGGAACACAACTTGGTTAGACTAGGCTTTGATTTTCTAGTAAATGGAGAGTCAAAATGTTTTTGAAGTGTAATAATCTGCTGAGTGACTTCATAAAAAAAACCTCTAGGTCTGTATTTTAAAGCAATCAGTAATTACATACCATTTTTGTTGATTTTAGACTTGCTGGTGTGCTGTTTCATAAACGTATTCTGCCAGTGAGTTTTCTGGCACTGAATAAACAGACTTTCATCCTTCACAGCTTAATTTTAATTCGTATCATATTAAATGTGCTGTATAGCTTGGCTAAGGTCCATTTCATGTGTGAAACGAAATCACATGTGATCAGGTGTAAATGGGGTCTTTGTGTACATCATTACAGTAGACTTTCTAGCCATATGACAGCTTACTATTGACTGCATGATTGATTGACCGATTAGCTTTGGGAGCTCCACACACTGTCAGATCCTGAGCAATTTGTCTCCTAGAAAAATCTGATAAAAAAGCATTAAACAAAGTCCTTTCTACACTCTCAGTTTGTTTTCTCATGTGAGTCCCTGGAGCTTAGTGTTTTATTTAGCTTCACTGCTAATTATGCAGACAGATATGTTTACTCTTCAGATCAAAGTGTCTTCCCTCTGTATTATTTACAGTTCTAAACAGTCCATTCATTAGTATGGCCAACTTATGTACAGACTTTAGCAGTAATTCCTAAAGTAGAAAGTAATATTTGGCTCCCTACATAAGTGTGGGTGTGGTGAGCAGGACGTCCGAGGAATGTGAGAGAACGTTGCGTAGGCCAGTGGTGCGATTGCTAATGAGCAGCACCTGTGAAGCATACCGGTCTTGCATCTCTCACAGAGAAGCGGAATCATAAATGGGGAGCGACGATGTGGATGATCGAGAGAGGAACGGGCCTACTTTTGTTTGTATTTTATTTTTTATTTTGGTAAGCTAGCAGTCGTCCGCGAGGGGCTGCTGGCCGGTATTTTGTTTGTTTATTTCATTTAACCCTCTGAGGACCAAAAACATCAAAACCTTGTGTTTTTGTAAAATATACAAAATAAAAAAAATTCTTTCTGAAACGTGTCCGAAAAATGAACTGTAACTCCGTAAATACTTGTCACAGTGACACGAAAGATTTATCTTTATGAAGCTGATATTCTCTTTTAAATGAAGCAATTTCTATAAAAAAGCGACTATTCTCAGTTGATATAATCTGTATGAAAACGGAGAGATGTCTGTCTTTTTCCTCTCACCTAATTATAGCGTAATGTGACACGCCCACTGAGAGCTTGCGCTATTCAAATGCTAATGCTGAAGCAAGCGATATAATGCCCACATCAGCTGGGCTGAGTTTATTACAAATTTTCCCTCGTCCTAACCTTTCGTCTTGCTGCACAGTGAGGAATAATTTCTGGAAGAGTTACCTAGGTTACCTGTTTCATTTTGAGGAGCAGACGGATTCAGCTGATGCAGTAAGTCATTTATTCTTAAGTGCATTGTTCTAATCGCGTTATTGAATAGTGTCTGTAAACTGCGCTGGGCATTCATTCACTTTCGCTCCAACATTAGTAAGACTATATATAGACTAGCTGAGAGTTGTTCCATACTGATCTGTATAACCAAAAAGACTGTTTAAATATGAATCAGGTGTGTGAACAAACAAACGCACAGATGCATCACCTACTGTTACAGACGACATAGATTTAAAGTTTAAAGACGATAAAGTTTTTACTATAAAACAGACATCAAATAAGCTTTAGTTTGACAGTTTCTGCTCATATGTTAAATGTATAGTTAGTTTTGTCAAAAATAAACTAATCAACTGTTATCCAATGCAAGCTGTGCAATGCTGTCACAACACACACAGGGGACAGAAGATCCAATTTGCAGTAGTATTTTAATTAAGGGTAATCCAAATCATAGTCATCCAGGTAGGGGTCAAAATCCCCAAAAATTCTAAATCAAAATTCGTACACATACTAACAGACAGGGAATATACACATATCTAACAAGACTAACACAGAACAGCTGGGACAATGATCACAGCTGAGTGCTATGGACTGATGAGTGACAGTGACAGACAGAATGCAGGGAAATGAAGTCAATGTGAAGGACACCGTGGAAATGGTGACCTCTAGTGATAAACAAGGGAACACAACCAGACACTGTGACATAACCCCCCTCTCTACGGAGTGGCTACCAGACGCTCCACGACAACACACAAAAACATCGACACAAGAGTTCAGGAGGGAGATGGAACGGTGGAGGATCAGGGAGAGGGATAGTGGCCAAGGTTCGTGAAGGGAGACAAAAAAACTAGGGGTGAGGGCTTAACCGGGGACCAGAGCAAAACATACAGTCCATTGGGCAGCCAGGGTGAAACACAGAGTCCATCGGGTGGCCAGAGCGGTGAAGAACCCTTCGGATGGCCAGGGCGGTGAAGACCCCTCGGGCGGCCAGGGCGAAGCAGACCCCTCGGGCAGCCAGGGCGTTAAAGACCCCTCAGGCGGCCAGGGCAGACCCCTCGGGCGGCCAGGGCGGTGATGCCCTCTCAGGACCAGACACTGGCTCAGGAACAGACACTGGCTCAGGAACAGACACTGGCTCAGGAACAGACACTGGCTCAGGAACAGACACTGGCTCAGGAACAGACACCAGCTCAGGAACAGACACTGCACTGGCTCAGGAACAGACATCAGCTCAGAAACAGACACAAGAAGTGTAACAGCCACAAGAACAGACACAAACACAGGAACAAACACTGGCTCTGGCGCTGGAACAGGCACTGGCTCTGGAACAGACATTGGCTCCAGCTCTGGAACAGGCCATGTCTTTGCCTCCGGCTCTGGAACAGGAATTGGCTCTGCCTCCAGCTCTGGAACAGGCACTGGCTCTGCCTCCGGCTCTGGAACAGGCACTTGCTCTGCCTTTGGCTCTGGAACAGGCACTGGCTCTGCCTCCGGCTCTGGAACAGGCACTGGCTCTGCCTCCGCCTCTGGAACAGGCACTGGATCTGCCTTCGGCTCTGGAACAGAAGCCACCGGCTCAGGAACTGCAGACTCCAGCTCAGAAACAGCCACTAGAACAGAAATGGTCACAAGGACAGACACAAACACAGAAACAAACACTGGGTCTGGAACAGACATTGGCTCCAGCACTGGAACAGGCACTGGATCTGCCTCTGGCTCTGGAACCGGCATTGGCTCTGCCTCCAGCTCTGGAACAGGCACTGGCTCTGCCTCCGGCTCTGGAATAGTCTCAGTCTCTGACTGGGCAGACGGGATGTGTACAGTCTCTGACTGGGCAGACGGGACGTGACCATTCTCTAACTGGGCAGATGGGACGTGAACAGTCTCTGACTGGGCAGATGGGACGTGAACAGTCTCTGACTGGGCAGACAGGACGTGAACAGTCTCTGACTGGGCAGACGTGACGTGAACAGTCTCGGACTGGGCAGACGGGACGTTGTGGTATTACTAATTTATTATATGTTTAATTTAGGTTTCCACTCCAATGGTATAAAAAACTGATAATGTCTCCAGCAAGAGTCACCTTTCTGTTTTCTCACCTCCCAGCCTAGAGATTTAATCATTTAGGTTGATTGGATTAGCTATAGGGTAGACTTCCACCTTTTGTCTTTAATGGCTCTTTGGAACCAGAGCACATGGCCACTATCAGCATTTGAATAGTTATGCTGATTCAATTGGATTGGTAATGCCCTCAGAGTAGGGTGTGTTCCTGCTGAATCATTTACACTTGCTTTGTTTCAGAGTCTCCCCTCAATGTAACTCCTCCAGATTAGCTTCTCAAGGCATAGAAGGTGCCGGTTGAATTATTTACATTTGCTTTGTTTTAAGAGTCTCCTCCTTTATGTAATCCCGCCCCCTTTTAAATGTATAAGAATAGTTCTGTATTCTAAGATAGTTAGACGATGTTGACATGACTGCAGCTACGAGCAATAAAGAACTTCTGCTTGGAAAACGTCCATTGTCTCCTCAGCTGCTAACTTTTCTACAAGGAAAGAAAAGTTTTCCACAACGTGAACAGTCTCTGACTGGGCAGACGGGACATGAACAGTCTCTGTCTGGGACCCCTAGACCTGGACCCCTTCTCCGGACCCCTGGACTCAGGACCACCAAAACCGGGACCACCGGAACAGTGACCATCGCAAACACAACAATCATCTCTCCTCCTCTGCTACGTCCACGGGTCACACGAAACTTAACCAACCTGGCCCCTCGCTCTGTGGCTGGGGAACATATTGGGATATATTACAAAACATACCGCTGGATCTGAGATGACGGAGTCGTTCTGTCACGACACACACAGGGGACAGAATCCAAGGGATCCAATTTGCTGTAGTATTTTAATTAAGGGTAATCCAAATCATAGCCATCCAGGCAGGGGTCAAAATCCAAAAGACAATCCAAGACAAAAACAAAGAACAGGTAATCCAAAAACTCACGACGTGGTGTGACATATAACAATGACTCCGTACACATACTAACACAGACAGGGAATATATACACATATCTAACAAGACTAACTGCTGGCACAATGATGGTGCAATGGACTGATGAGTGACAGTGACAGACAGAATGCTGGGAAATGAAGTCAATGTGAAGGACACAATGAGAATGAGGACCTCTAGTGATAAACAAGGGAACACAACCAGACACTGTGACAAATGCACATATCAAAATAATGAATTCTTAACTTTGAAATATGTATTATAAATGTAACAGACATCAAATAAGCTTTAGTTAGACAGTTTCTACTCATATGTTAAATATATATCATTATCCAATGCAAGCTAATGTAATGCACATATCAAAATAATGAATCCTTAACTTTGAAATGTGAATTATAAAATGTAAATGGCCTACTTTAAAAATAATACTTTTTATGGAAAAATAATTTTCTTTTCAAGATTTTTCCAACTCTTACTTTGAACCAATTCTACACAATGGCCCATATAACCTGTTTGACCAGGATTTATTTCCAGGTATGTCTAAAAATGGGTTTTTGTCTTTCATTTATATTTTGATATTTTATATATGTATCTAATTTTTATGGCTCATTGTTATACGTGTCTTTGTCTCTCTCAGGTGAGAATCACCTAATTATCATAATGATGAGGGCTGGCCTGTTCATGGCCATTCTTATATTGCCTTGGCAAAACAAATTTTTTTCACAATGTAACCACAATTCACAGTTTTATATGAATGATTAGGAGGATGATTTTCAGATCATTGTGAAGAAAAAACTCTAGGCAACAAAATCAATTAGTCAAAAGTCTTTTGGACGCATATTTCGTATATGTTTTGTGGCCTTATTTCAGAAACTTTCATTTTTAGTTTTTCAATAACCACGCATAAACAATATTCTCTCAAAAATACAAACATGTACATAAATGTTGCTCACATATTATGGCAGCCCTGTTTGTGATAAATAGAGTGTAATTTCACCTGTGCCATTAATATGTTTATAAACAACAGAAGAAAGTACAAATGTCAGATCAAGTCAGAACATCTCAAGGACCCCAAATACATCTTGGACCCCACGGGGTTAAATAAAGTTTATTTTGATGGTTATCCGGTTCCTGTCTCCTTCTTCCCTGAACTTTTCCCCAAAATGCAATGATGCAATAAAAACGAATGCCATACAGAATAATGATATCATCCAAAGTGAGCATGAGGAAGGATGGAGAAAAGCAAAGGAACTAATACTGAGCCTTGTGGCACACCACAATTTACCACTGTACAACAAATTTGATTTAAACAATTTTACACAAAATAAAGTGATATCTATTTGAAATCTGGGATTTGAAACCAGACATATTTGACATCTGTGCAGATAGACATGTGCATCAAAGGTCAGTGAATGGTCAGGACATTTTAACACAATTTTATAGATATAGTAGTGGGGATGTTACATTTTCTTGTTCATTTTTTTTTCAATGTTCATTTTTTTTCTTTTACTACTATTATTCAAGTACTATTATATTACCATCTAAAACATAATTGTTGCATAGTACTGCTGCCTCAGTACACAAGTTTTGAGAAGTGTAATAAGTGCTGTGTCATGTGAAGAAGTCTTTTAGAGATTAGTTTTTGTAACCACTCACGTTTTGTGTAATGCAGCACATAGAGAGGTAAATATATCACTGACTGTTTTTTTTTCTTTCTTCTCCTTCTTCAGATCTCTTTGCTTAGCGGAAACTCTTTGATGGAGGATCATTTCTGTCCTCAAACACTTAACATTTGTGTGCTAATTTTGGCTCTGCTGCTAATTAACAGCTCTATGCTGAAGAGTTTGTGCATGCAGCCGCACAAACTGTTCTCCCGCTGTGGCGTGCATTTGTGTACCTGCCCGTGCGCGCACACACACACACACGTACAGGTTTGACACCATTCTGTCAGAACACTGTGAGAGCAGAGCTCACTGTTTCTCAAAAGAAGCAGAGCACAAACGAACCAACGGGAAACAGTTTCTATCACTGAATCATTTGAAACTATCTCTCTCTCTTCATGACTGTCTGTAGAAACAGCTGTCTGAGTGTCGTATGGCTGTCTGGTCCCTGCCATGATGCTTCTTGACTGCTGAAAAGCTCTAAGTTAATTAAGATGTTCTTTATTAATTCAGACATAAGCACAGTGTCATTATTCACATAAGACGCGTTATACATTTACACATTACTCGGATGTATCTTTAATTTAACATTTTAAGAGTTTTCAGTGTTAAGCCTGTTTTATGCTTCTGCGTCGAATCGATGGCGTACCCCGCAGACCCCTATCCGTCGATGCGAACCCCTCTCTGACCTCTCCGCCGTAGCTCGACGTGCACCTCCAAAAATTGTAACTGCGCGTCGAGGCGACGCAGACAGCAAGGGCTTTGATTGGTCAGATTATACATCAATTCAGGAGTGTAGCTTTTCCGGTTCCCTTTTTAACATTTGCACCCTCGTACTGATAATTATAATACTCTTAAAAGAAACTAAATAAAAAATTAAACCTAAATAAACTGTTGGTTTTTATTTCATTAATAATATGTCTATAACTGTTATTCCTTTTTTCTTTATTGCTCACAATAAACTTCAATCAATCAATAAATCAACGTTTGTTTTGAAACACAGTTTGTTGTTTATTTTCAATACAATGTTCACGGTTAACATCATTGATAATATACTAACCAAGTCTGCCACGGGACACATTATCCTGCCATAGCACAGTTCCATGTGGATACTGAAAAAAATACTTCAAGTCATTCCGAAAAGCTATCATTATGGCAGCTCGGGTGGAACCTTTCTTTTACTGTCTATGAGTGGAACGGGCCCTGGACATCCGTGTTGATTCTGTGGGGATAAAGTTTGTGTCATCTTGTTATTCAACGTCGATTAGCTCCAGCTGACAGCTGCAACAACATTCTCTCTCTTTCGCTCGCGGCGCACGGAACCAAAGAGATTCGCGAACCACACACCCCCAGTGTTCTGGCGGTGAAATGCACCGCGAAGCACCACAACCTCACGCAGAAGCATAAAACGGCCACGACGCCGTAGCAGTGACGACGTAGCTACACCGTGGAGTTGACGCAGAAGCATAATTAGGCCTTTAGTGTGCTCATGGATGGCATCTCACTGTGTCTAAATTTAGTAGAATGTGAGTCTAAATTTAGTGGTTGTTTATTTGAGATAATATTGACAGCAGGTGACAGCAGTGGCGGCTGGTGAAAAATATCTTAGGTGGGGCTGTGTCATACTTGTTATTTCAATAGTCTGGTAACCATGGAACTCAGGTCTTTTAGCATTGTGGTATGCTCTTCCTCAAGACATATGTCAAGAATCCACCCTTCTCTCCATTAAAAACCTCTTAAAAACACTTTGATGTTAAAACACTCACATCATCTTTGATGTGAGGTTTATTTTTTAAAATTTCTTAACCTATATTGTAAAGCGACCTGGGTGTTGGAAAGGTTATATAATTAACAATTCTTATTATAATTAATTTTAATAACCACCCAAATACAATTTAAGGATACTGGTGCTCTGTGAAGAAGTAATTATTTAATGCCAATATTAAAAGTTTGAGCCAATCGCTCACAAAAACAAACGTAGTGCATAAACTTTCCATTTGAAATTGAACTCAAACAATATACTTAGTGATTGCTTAATTAGCTGATTATATAAAAAAAAGTATTACTCACAATAATTTTGAGTGATTTTTCAAGCAAGTATTCCACATGTACAGTAAATGAGACTTGTCCTGACTTTAGTAGTGGTGCACATGGGCGCGGTCACGGCCGCGCGCTTGCTTAGGGCGCTGAAATAAATCGCCCATAGCTGACTAGATTTGAGCTCGCTGATTGGCTACAGTTTATGTCAATCATTTATATCTTAAATCAGCGATTGGCTAAGCTGCTCCAGAAACCCGCCTTCCTGGGGCATTTCTCCAGCGCCCAGAGCTGATCACGTGCACTCTATGCGTGCACTTCAGGAAGGGGAAGTGTAGAAAAACCAGACATTTTGAATTTCTATTTTATTTTTCACATATACTGGGTGCATTTAACATCTCAAACACACTAATATTGACAATTTGTATACATGATTTATGTATTTACTTATTTATTGCATTTGGCTCATAAACTGTGGTCTGGCTCATCGAGGGAGGGCGGCGCCCTCAATCATCTATCATCTATCTACACTGTAAAAAAATACTACTAAATCTCAATGATTGCATTACATTTACAGGAACTAGTTTCCCAGCAGGGGCGGAATTATGCTCGATTAAAGGATAGTTTGATTTCTAACATTATTCTCTCAACAGACACATCTATCTATCTATCTATCTATCTATCTATCTATCTATCTATCTATCTATCTATCTATCTATCTATCTATCTATCTATCTATCTATCTATCTATCTATCTATCTATCTATCTATCTATCTATCTATCTATCTATCTATCTATCTATCTATCTATCTATCTATCTATCTATCTATCTTCATGGATGAATGGGGTAAAATCAGTAGAAGGGCATTTTTAGGTCATGCAAATGTAGTAGAGTTCCACTATGGCAACACGCACACACTCAGACACACATAACTCATTGTAAGTGAATTAATTTGGTGATCTCTCGCTGTGTTTAAGTGGGCCAGACAGCAGGGGATGAGAAAAGAGCAATATTCATAAATCTACCACAAAATGAAAGGCTGAGAGAGAGACAGCTGGAAGAAATATGGCCAAAAATGGAAATAATGGTCTACATAAAAAGAGGAAAAAGATTAATTAAAGAGTAGAGCATGTGAAAGAGCAGATGAAACAAAAGCATAAAGAGGCTGTGTGAAAGATTCACAGATGTGCCACTAGTGTGTGCTGTTTAACTAGTAATGACACACATTCACAGACCCTGACATAAACACCCTCTCACACACACACACACAGTGCTGTGACCTCAAGAGCATTATGGGAATTGTAGTTATTACACAATGAACTGAGATTATCGTCTGTCTCTCTGTTACTGATAAGAACTGCAGATTACATCATCAAATCAACCAACAAAAAGTATTGCTAAAAACACACACTGAAAAGATTACAGACAGACAGATAGGAGACAAGCTGAGAGACTGATTTGAAAGACAAATCGTTCTGGGAAAAAATATCAAACCTGATCTGTATTAAATGACAATGCAAGAAGCTGTAACATCTCCGTTTGGCCTTCAGCAGCTCACTGTGTGTGTGTGTGTGTGTGTGTGTGTGTGTGTGTGTGTGTGTGTGCGCGCAGAATTGTTTTTTTTTCTTTCTTATTAATGCTCTATTTTGAGAGTGTAATATATTCAGCGTCTCCAGAGCTTTTTCTGTTTCCAGCAGAATTTGACTCAAGCACACCATTAACTTCCAGAGGTGTGACTCAATAACTAAACAACCACACAGACAGTGTGTGCATTTGTGTGTGTGTGTGTGTCGTTCATCAGATGAGCTGCAGTCATATCACTGAAGGTTTGAAGATGTTGAAGTCATGTAAATAAAGCTCAGTTGTGTGACTTGAGGTGCACTTGGTTGTAATGCAATTCAAATCAAGACTGTAAGCACAAAATAATAAGCATGGATTTTAAACACGTCTTAAAAATAGACAAGTGAATTCACTCCCTGTCTATCGCGCATGCCCTCCAGAGACAGTTCTGCTGCATACCGACAGACAGACAGTTTCTCAGTCTAAAAACAAATTGAAATGATGAAAACATTCTGAAATCACTCACAGTACAAATAAATGAGTGTTATACGATCATGCAGGATCATCAGAAACAATGCGTTTCCTTTCATTCACAATTTTCTCTCAATTAAACTTCACTATTCAGCGCAAAAACTGGATCTGAAGAAAACATTTTCATACTATACTCTCTCTGAAGAGTTTTATATAGGTCATTATAATGAGCTTTCAAGTCCTTCCACAAAATGTCAAGACAGGAGACCAAAAAATAATATTCAAAAGCCCTTTCTGTAAGCCGGTAAACGTGCTTAAAAGGGAAATTTACCCATCAGTCATAATGTGCCATCTCAAAACTATACAGTACATAAGGTTTGGCTGAAATAAACATGAAAATAATGTAAGGAATCATTTATATTATTATATACACTTTATTATTATTATTATTATTATTATTTTGAGTATGATGAATTGTAACAAATAATAATAATAATAATAATATATATATATATATATATTAGTGCTGTCAAACGATTAAAATATTTAATCGCGATTAATCGCATTAATGTCATAGTTAACTCGTGATTAATCGCACATTTTTATCTATTCTTAATGTCTTTTGATTTCTTTTTGTTACATTTTTTTCTCATTTTAATGCTCTTATCAACATGGAAAAGTGGATTGGCTTGTTTAGTGCAAATGTTTTTTTTTAATTATTATTATTGAAAATAACATTGGAATAGTGTTCAATTTCACTCTAACATATATAGCCTAAATAATCTCTCACACAATGCAACACTGTCCATCAATAAAAGGGTGAAAGAAATACTGACGAGGTCCTGATATTGACGAGGGGGTGGAGAATTTGCATCATCTGTGTTTGTGTGTGTGTGTGTGTTTGCTTGGCCATCATCAAGTGGTGTTTCAGGCTGGACGTGCTGCGATGATGATAGCTCAGTTCATAATGACAAAACATACAGATCGCTTTGGTCTTGTCAATGGGAAAATTTGGCAACTTTTTAAAAGTAAACTTTACATTCAGAATCTCATTGGCATCCATTTCGGCGTCTTCGCGCTCGTCATCCATTCATAACATAACGTTACTATTTGGCCGGCTCGCAAGCTGAAACGAGTGTGTGCGGCACAAAACGTCCTCGCGCTGCGCTCTGAAACCCATTCATTTCAATTGCTTGCCCCGCGCGAGGACGTTTCGTTGCTTCTTCGACTCAAAGCGCAAGCGGATCTAGCTAGACCGGAAACAAAACAACAGGCACGCCGCACACACTCGTTTGGGCTTGCGAGCCGGCTTTGAGTGGATGAAGAGCGCGAGATGCTGAAATGGATCAGAACGCATGCCGCGTCCTGTTGCAAAAGTATGTGAAAAAACTACAAAGTTTGCTAGGACAAAAAGATCGTTAATTCGCGCGATAAAAAAATTAACGCCGTTAAAATGGGTTTGCGTTAACGCCGTTAATAACGCGTTTAACTGACAGCTCTAATATATATATATATATATATATATATATAGCCTATATATATATTATGGCTGGGCAAGTTAACGCGTTATTATCGCGTTAACGCATTTATTAATTAGCGCCGATATTTTTTTTTAACGCATGTTAACGCAGTTTTTTTATATATATTTTTTTTTAAAGTCCGTTGCTCACTGGCTCTGAATAACAGGCCTACAGTCAAACCATGGATCACAGGAGGGGTGGGATGTTGGTCAGCCAGCAAATAACCCACCCAAACAAGCAGTGGAGAGAGGCTTTGGCAGGTTCTCTCAGGTGAATAGAAAGGGAGACAGCGCTCCGCGAGACGAGTGAATGACAGGCGCGGATAGTAACCAACGGCTTCTGTGCGCTACGCAGCTGTAGCCTTTTAACTTAAATTAAAATTATACATAACTTTACCTGATAGGCCTGCGTTTAGTTTAGCGGGGGTGCTCTGCCATGTGAATTCCCTTCTGTTGATGTCCTGATAACTATTTAGATTCTGGAAACTCACAAACAGCGAACCAAGGATCAGTCTCTCTTCCAATGATTTGTGCTGGCTGCGCGTCGTTTACAAAAAGAGACAATTCAGACGTCGGCAACGGTCGAGCGCGTGCGTGAGGCGAGCTTGACCGCAACAGTTTCACAGGAACGCACCCGCTTGTCGCTGCACCTTGTGCTCGACCACTTCACTTCACTCTAAATGCTGATTTATATTTCTGCGTCAGACCTACGCAGGAGCCTCTTTGGTTTTCATTCATACTTCTGCGTTGTTGTCCACGTTGACACGCAATTATGGGAGCATGTGAAACCCGGGGAGCGATTCTAGTAATCACAGCGCTTGAGGTACGCATATGGACGAGTTGTTACATTTTTGGAGAGGTGCACGTCAGGGTACGCGCACTACACACAGCCTACGGCGTAAGTTCGATGCAGAATTATATTGAGCTTTACCTCTATTTTGTAGCCTAATCTTAGAGTATGTGGGAAACCATGGCATGATCAAACCTAAGCTACTGTCAGAGAAGTAACGTTGGTCGACTTATATCTGTGGTCATGATCTCTGACTACATTGACTGTTTCTGCTGCTCCCTGATAAAAGATACCTATTGAGAAAAAAAGAAAAGAAAACGACTCGTTTTAACTAGATAAAAGGTAATCACCTGTGCCAAATAGCTTTGTTTTAATATTTGATTTGATTACATAAATGTTTAAGTTGAGATTTACAATAAATATTTTATTGCTACTGTGTAAAAGAGAATTCTGCTTGTATAAAGCACCTTATTTGTTTAAAGTTTTTGCAAACCACATGTTATTGCACTTTTATGTATATAGCAGTACTAGTGATGTATGTCTCGGATTTTGCGTGGTCTCGGTCTTGTCACGGTCTTGACGGTCTTTGGTCTTGGTCTTGTCTTGGTCTCGGACCTCTCGGTCTTGTCGAGGTCTCGCTGTCTCGGACCGACATAGTGGTCGGGGGATTTAGCAATACAATATTACAATATCCACGACGATATCCGCAACAGATTGAGGCGCGCGTCCGCGTGAAGACACGGTGTGCGCGAGCCACACAAGAAAACACTGATCGCAGCGGCAACGAGCACTTTGATCACTTGATTTAAAAAACACATATCATGTACAGTTATTGATGTATTCATATTTAGTAAAACACATATCAGTGACATGATAGGTTATAACTTCATATAGGAGATTTTGGGTAACTGCACAACTGACAGATGACAGAGCGCACAGCCAACGGTGTGTGTGTGTGTCTGTGTGTAACCATAGCGACAAAACAACCTACTTTAGGTTCCTGCACTTAAGCTTATAATTTCGTTTTTTAAAAATATGTATGTGGCAGAGATAGACAGGCAATGCAAAACAAAATCTTACAAGTTATTACTTAGCTTCAACAACACTAGTCTGTTTTTTGGTCTTGGTCTTGGTAGTGTCTTGGTCTCGGTTTTAGGCGGCCTTGACTACAAGTCTAAGCAGTACATTTAAATCAAATGTGTGCAACACATTACTTTAGAATTCATTATTAAATTTTCTGCGTAACAATGCGATTAATCGCAAGAAATTCATGCGATTAATCGCGATTAAAAAAATGTAATTGTTGCCCAGCACTAATATATATATATATATATATATATATATATATATATATTTTTTTTTCTACATAATGTATATAATAATTATAATAATAATTAAAGCTGCAAGCAGCGATGGGCGGGGCCCTCGCACCTGTAGCGCGTCGTGGTGTGAGGCAGCCGCGTTGCATATTCTGAGAGCTCAGCCGGTGCAACTGTGAATTTGCTACGCTGCTTCGTTAAAGGTCACTTCCTGTTGCCAGCAGGTGGCGCTATGACTGTTGGTGAATGTTGGCATGTAGATTTGTTCAGGGCGGGACTCTTGTCAAATGTGTAAAATTTGGTGCAGATCTGGGCATTTACAGCCAAGTTACTACAACTTCCTGTTTCATGGCGAATCATCGACACCACGGACACGCCCATTGACGAACACACGCAGATAGCACAACTTTACATCGTCAATTCCTTTAGAGGGCACAGCAGAAATGTGAAGTCGATCCGACTAAATCCCTAGGAGGAGTTCGTTAAAGTACGGAGTGTGTAAATCGTCCCAAAATGGCCACCAAATTCAAAATGGTGGACTTCCTGTCGAGTTTAGGGCATCGCTCCAAGAGACTTTTCTGTGCGTCTGGACATGGTAAATGAACCACAGAAATTTTGTACATGTCGGTCAAACATGCGGCGGAGGCTGCTTCGTTAAAGGTAATTTCCTGTTGCCACTACGTGGCGCTATGACTGTGGGTGAATGTCGGCATGTGGATTTGTTCAGGGCGGGACTCTTGTCAAATGTGTAAAATTTCGTGCAGATCTGGGCATTTACAGCCAAGTTACTACAACTTCCTGTTTCATGGCGAATCATCGACGCCACGGGACACGCCCATTGACGAAAACACGCAGATAGCACAACTTTACATCGTCAATGCCTTTAGAAGGCACAGCAGTCGAATCCGACTAAATCCCTAGGAGGAGTTCGTTAAAGTACGGAGTGTGTAAATTGTCCCAAAATGGCCGCCAAATTCAAAATGGCGGACTTCCTGTCGAGTTTAGGGTAGGTGTTCTTGAGGCTTTTTTGTGCGTTTTGACATGATACACGTCCCCACCAAATTTCATGCATGTAGGTTGAACGTAGACGAGGGGCTAATTTTTTCCAATTTTCTAGGTGGCGCTAGCGAGCCATTTTGCCCCGCCCATCCGCGAAACCCACAAAATACGAAATTTTTCACCAGTCCTGACATGCGTGCCAAATTTGGTGACTTTTTGAGCATGTTGCGGCCACGGAAATGGCGCTTACTTTGCAGAAAAAATAAAAAAGATAAAAAAAGAAAAAAGAAAAATAACCCCAACAGTTTCAATAGGGCCTCGCACAGCTAGTGCTCGGGCCCTAATAATAATAATAATGTCATATTGTGAATGTATCATATAAACTGATATGCATGCGAGTGGTCATTTTCAATACATACATGTGTAATGCATATGGTGTTATGCTGTATTGCTGTATTTTCTGAAATTTATTTGTGGTTTCAGAACAGCTCAAGATTAAAACAAAAATCTTTAAAATGACAGCACGTGTCTCTTTAGGCCATCAAAACTCAAATCAAAGTGAAGTGCTTTTGAACAGCAAATGACAGGAGATGCTGCCCTTAAACAGGGTCACTCATGTCATGTCACTGTATTTCTCTTCTTCTGGAAACACACTAATCATTTGATGGCACTCGTACAACAAACAATCCATATGTCTGTTACATGTGTGTCCTCTACAGGGCCGTCGCTAGTGGAGTGAAAGGTGGTGACAATTATAGAAAATCCACAAAATCCAACAGTTATACTATTTAAGTTATACTATTTGTTGTATAAATAATATTTGTATTAGTTGTATGCCTGAGATTTAAATGAAAACCACAAAAACGTTCAATTTGGTTAAATATTTTTCCAAATATCTGCTTCTCTTACCTCCATAAAAATGGTTTAGTCCGACCTAAAGTATTTATTAATTATTCAATCAGAGTCAGTGACAAACATCAGTTGGACCCAATAAAATTGTAAGTCCCACCCCAGCTCATGAACAGAACCAATCCGAGTTGAGGCGGCAGCCTGAAGTTAATGATGAACTTCCCATATGGAAAAGGTTTGCTAAAAACACCTGTGATTCTTATATGTTCCAACAGAATATTGTAAGGGACATATATGCTGCAAAATCCACATATATAAATTGCATAATATTAATGTATTTTTTAATCATATATGTCATATGCTGCATGTCGTACACAAAAGCCATATAGATTTTCTTGATGTAAAAACATATGAAAATAATGCTAATTTAATATTCATGTCCAGCATATATCTCAAAGTATTAAGTTGATATTCAAACTCACCCTGATGTCATCCAAGATATCCATGTATCACTTAAATTTTTTATACACAGAATAGACTTCAATGGCAACCAACTATTCAAATGGTCAAAGAAGTTTCAAAAAGTATATATATATATATATATTATTTTTAGTATTTTTTTATTATTTTTGTTTTTTTTTAATGACCGATTGTTTTCGCTAGATTAGACCCTTATTTCTTGACTGGAAATCGTGTCGCGACTTCCAAAGCTACATTGAGACGGACATTTGAACCTTCTTTGAAAATTTTAATTTTTGGTTACCATTGAAGTCCATTCTGTGAAGAAAAATCCTAGAATGTTTTCCGACTGAAGAAAGAAAGACATGGATATCTTTGACATCAGGGTGAGTAAATTGTCAGAATTGGTGTTTTTTTTTTTTTTTTTTTTTTTTTTTTAAAGTGAACTAATAAAACAGTGCAGTTTACCAATCAGTGTAAGGCTGCAGTTCACTCAAGCTCTTGCTCTTATCTTATAGAGCCCTAAGTGGAGCCCTATGCCTACCATGCTCATATTCCGTATAATCAACATTAGATTAAACTTAATATATAACTATTAAAAACTACACACATTTAAATTACAAAAAATATTTAGAGTGTATTCTACAAGATGCAGTTGAATATTTTACATATATCAATAGTTTTATTTTAAATTCTGTATCACCAGATTTCGATTTCATTTGTGACAATTTTTCTAAACTTTTTCACAGTAGGCCTACTAAGTAGGCTACATCTACTATTATTACTATTATATATCTACTACTGAAAAGGATACTTAATGTATTAGAAAGATGATTGATGTGAAATAAGATAATAAATGGTAAAATTGTGATTATTTTTGTTTCATGGATACAAATGTCTCTGTATTTCCCTTAAACGTTTTCTCAATAAAAAAATAAAAATAAAATAATAAAATACTATTCTTAACCTAGTACAAACATAAAACTTTCTATAAGTTATTCTTATGCATATCACCACCAGAGTTTGTCACATATATAAAAATATATTCTAGCCAATTTTAAACATTTTATTCACTGTTCTAGAAACATATTTGACTGAACTATGATTTAAATAAACACTGTGATGAATTACATCCGGGACTTTCACTCGCTGAGCGCGACGAAACGTGCAGAGTTTTTACACAGATGCCATTTTCTTTGATTCGCGACGCAAGGCATTCGATGAGGGAAAACGCATGGATTAAGTGTATTATCGTATTTATATATGCATTGTATAACGTCTTATTGTTGTATAACAATGTGTATGTGCTGTGCGTGGCTTAACCGCTCTCAGGGGGGCACTTCCGTCGACGTCCGCCCGATGCAGAGCTGACCAGGATGGGTTTGCTTTTTCACAGGGAAACGGCGAAAGTAAGTGTTTTATCTAATTTACAACGTGAATTTATAATATATTGATTTATAGCGATATTTGAATGCTTTGTGCGTTTAAACGAGCCGAATATGTTCTCTTAGGCGACTATCTTCTTTGACTCAATGCTGAGCTGACGACGTGGGAGGTTTGCTTGTAAAGTTAACAGGAAAAACACAGAAAGTAAGTGTTTTTAATCTAATCTATAAAATGTATTTCATGGCATTATATTGTTTTGTAACAATATTTATGTGATGTGCGCGCTTAAACCTTTCTCACTGACTAAATTAGGCCTGCATCATCTTTGACTTGTGACGCAGTTCAGATATGGAGTGCTTTTAACTGTAAAAAAAAATAAAACAAATAGTAAGCGTTTTAACTCATTACAATACGTGTTTTATATTGTTTATGAATATATTTGGGATGTGCAAATATTAAAAGTATGTATTCCTCAAACCATCTTTTACTCTTGTTTACCAGAACACCTAGTGTGGTTAACTGAAAAGCAGAACAACTCCACAGACTGCAGATCAACAAGGGACATGAAATTGTCACTTTATTTCCTTTTTTGGAGGACCAATTTTATTAGAATGGGTAACTAATTCTTTCAGATTAAATATTTATGCAAAATGTACTTATCAGAATAATTTTTGATGTTGGGTGGTTATGCTTTCATGTTTAAATGTAAGTTATTGATTTAGCTATTTGTGTTTTCTAGGAGCATTTATATGAGTCACCGAGTGGCTAAGGCTAACCAGGCTTGGTGTTTAAAGGGCAATTCCACCTCTGGAAAGATGAATGTGTATTTAAAATGGGTCATTTATGTAGAAGAAATGTGAAATTATTTTTTAATTTGGAGCTTTCTAGACTGAGAAAAGACAGAAAATGTATTTTTGGCTTATGTGAATGAAAAACATCAACTCCCAGAATTCATTTGCTTCGCTGCCCTAGGAGGCCACGCCTACCGCTAACCTCGCAGTATGTAAACAACAGTCTACTAGTGATTCTCCGTGATGAGTCTGTCCGAAAATGTGTTTCGAGATCGCCCAAAATGTCCGCGATTCGGTTTTTGCGTTCTACAGTCGTCATTCATCATGTTTACTGTGGCAAGCGGAACGAGTGCGAGCTGTATGTAAACGGCGCTGAGACGAGCCAGGTTTACTGTGTCGACCGGGATGAGTGCCGGCTGTCTGGAGAACGCGCGAGGCCGGTGGCGTGATTACCGATGAGCGGCACCTAAGACGTAAGTTACCGGTCTCTGTATCTCTCACAGAGGAGCAGGAATTTTCTTAGCAATGTTAAAACGCGTCAACCGATCACTTGTTTGGCGTTCATGTGAACACAACAGTCAGATTCACCAATCATAAGGAATTGAGTTAGATTGAAACAAAAGCTGTAACTTACATGTAAACAATGAATGGCGACTTCAGAAATTAAAGGCTGAATCCCGGACATCGACGGCCGGACATGTCCAGGAGAAAGAGGACGGTAACCCCTACTACTCAGCTTTCTCCACAGAACAAGAGCCTGCTAGCTTAGCGTCCAAAAAAGATGTGTAATGTTAATCCCAATCCTCCATAACGCATCCGTCAGCGTATTCAGTAGTTTCGTCCACATTTTCAAAACGTTTCTGCCAGTGAAATCAAACGCATTGGCACTGATCTGTGATAGGTCTGTTAGCGCAATAGGTCCCCCTATTGGCGGGTTTGAAAGGGTGGGGACTCGGGCTTGTAGTTTTTTACTGAAATCGCCTCCTTACACTTCCGCCAACAATTACGTAAAATGACGATTTTTGCGTCATTGTTGGAGGAAGTGAAAAAGGTAAATAGCAGATTTCTCTCGTCTCAGGGGAAAATGATAAAGTGTTGCATGACCATTCAATAGTATAACTGGGTTTCTAACAATGGAAAGCTTAATGCAAATGGGTGGAGTTGCCCTTTAAAGACTGTACAGACCAGAACTTGGTGATGGTAAGATTTAACAGATAACATGAGAGAATCATGGGCACAAACATAAAAAATGATCATAGCTTTGTTGCTATTTGGTATAACTAAGATTTTGTGTGTTTCATAACTCTCCTTTTGAATTTGTCCAGTCAAATAACTTTACAAATGTAATTTTTATTTTTTACTTAAAATTAGTTTTCAAACCAAGTGTTTTCATGACTTGACGGGTAGATGTTTTCTTGCTGTTTAATTGTAGACTCCACTGACTGGGAAATATCTGCCCATCACCTGTCCAACATCAGCGCCACAAGAAGGAAACACAGATTCTTCCGGCGGCTGACTATTAGGGAGATTTCTTAAGGTGAGTGTCTACATTTTTTCTTAAAGGGTTAGTTCACCCAAAATGGAAATTCTGTCATTAATTACTCACCCTCATGTTGTTCCAAACATGTAAGAATTTCTTTCATCTTCACTACACAAATGAAGATATTTTTAATGAAATCTGAGAGCTTCCTGATCTCCATTGACGGTCTATGCAACTACCACTTTCAAGCCCTAGAAAGGTATAAAGCAGTGATCTCAAACTCAATTCCTGGAGGGCCACAAGTCTGCACAGTTTTGTATTTTATAATGTTTCCTGGGTTGCCCTTATAATGTTAGTATGTTTTTTAGATCAAAAATAGTCATAATTTAGAAATAAAAGGCATTTTTCCTAGCCTGATTTTATCCTCTGCTTTGAAGACTTTGTTTGAAGGGGCATGTCTGCTGTGTGCAACCGGCCTCTGCTGTGATTGGCTGACATGCTTTCATATGAAATATCTATGTATTACATGTGAAACTCTCTCGAATAATTTTACTACAGCTATTATACTTTTTTTTACTATTACAGCTATCAAGATTAACGAATCCTGAGAACTTTTGGATGTATTTAGATCTATTACCATCACATAAAATGTTGCTGTGATGAGCATTGAACAAGCAGAGGACAGTCTGTCGACTGCGAGGATGAAGATCTTATCATTGCAACGCATTTTCTTCTCTCTCTGCTTTCACTAATGCAGACACGATCACGTGAATAAAGAGCTTCGTCGTGCAGAGTAACGTGCGTCATTGAATTCATATTGAGTTTGGCAAGTGTCCGGATAAACTTGCGCTGTGTGGAAACATTGTATTTTGATCGCTTTCTGTATATAATTTATTCACAATTTAAATACGTTTTTTTCATCCTACTAAAAGAAACGATGTTAAGTTGATATTTTAGTCACTGCACTGGCTTAACTTACTGATACGTAAACAGTATTGAACGATTTTGAGTGAAAGATTAAAGTTACCTGTCTGAACTTGAACAACAACACATCAGCTTGATCCGAGGCCAGCTCTTGGCCCAAGTTGAGGAAACAGTCGTCGGTGAAATGTTTGGAAATTTCCAGAGAAAATAAAATGAACCCATTGTTTCTTTAGATGCTGGGACGAAGGAACTAAAATATACTTTTGTGTTCATGTGTACATCCGAACACTGATCAACTGCCATGCTTCGGCTGCGCAGCTCCATCTCGTCTGTCACTGAACATGGGCTGGCATATGCAAATGTTAGGGGTCGTACATATTAATGATCCCGACTGTTGCGTATCAGTCAGTATTAAGTGGAGATTCGCCTGTTTTTCAGGGGTGTTTTTCAAAAACAAGATTTAAGTAAGAAGGAGAAAACAATGGTGTTTGAGACTAAATGTATGTCATGTCCATGTACTGAACTCTTGTTATTTAACTATGCCAACATAAATTCAATTTCACATTCTAGGACACCTTTAAGTGTTCCGAAGATGAGCAAAACTCTGGTTTGGAACAACATGTGGGTGAATAATGACAGAATTTACATTTTCACATAAGTCTTTAATTTACTTGATAATCAGTAAAGTCTAGTCTTAATCTAACCAAAATAGTTTCTTGTGTGACTCAAAGTTTAAGATGATTTGAACTTTTTCCGCTATAATCTTGCTGTATTTATAAAACACAAATTGTATTAATTATAATCGATCTGGTTTTGTGTTGTGTTATCTAGAGAACCAGCACTCCAGGATTTTTCGAGGAAGTTGGATCTGCACAGCCGTTCCTGCTCTATGAAACTCTACTGTTAGCGACTGGACACAACTGATCCACTCGTTTCCTGCGACTGATCCACTCGTATCCTAGAACTGTTCTTCATCTGCTGAATGTTGTTGACTCGAGCACTGCTGTACTGTTGTAGAGTCGAAGGTACTGAATCAACTTCACTGACACAGGACTTACATTCACTGACATGTTCAGGATTTGAAGTATCAAAGACCATTTGACAGAAATGCCTATATTGTGCATTCATTGTTTATTTTAATGGTTAACCTATGATGTAAATGGGGCTTGTTTGTTAATAAAATAAATAGTTTGTTAAAACCACTGTTTGAATTTTGCCTTTTTTTCTGCACTGTAGAATTTCCAAATTTGCAAACTTCATATAAGTGATGTTGGTCATCTAAACATGAAATGAGTATAAAAAAATTACACAAAATGTGTATAAATCCTATATGACTTTAATTTGACTAGCATATGATTCAATATAAGAACTTTAAATGATCTGTATATGAATTTAAGTTATTTTCTAATAAAACCATATACCATTGCATATGTTTGTCATGTAAAATTCATATCAATCAATATAAGAACTTTAAATGATTTGTATATGAATATTGTGTGTTTTCTACAAATACCATACACAATTGCATACTTTTGCCATGTTCAACTCATATAAGACTTTTACAGTATTCATATATGATGCAAAAATCCCCTATAAGTTGTATGTGTGCTTTTAGTATGAAAGGGGCCATAATCGGTCAGATTTTTTATAGGACATGTATTGGTCTTACATGAAACACATAAGGTAATTCTGGCCAATTTAAGCAAGGAAGATATATGGTTGCTGTATATGAACCATGCTGGGTTTTTTTTTTCATATGGGTTGGTGGAAGAGCAGGAGACTGACTGACTAAAAATGTCGGGAAAAAGAAAACATAAATCAGGTACCAGACGAGGCCAGGAGAGTTCTATCCCAGTCGATCAAGACGTTCTTAAAGACCGGTTGTACTGTTATTTCACTGGGAATTTGAAAACTTCGGTCTACAGTCTGCCGTGTACAGTCATTTTTTATTATCGTGCGCGCCACAATCGACCGAATGATTTACTGTGCGAGTTAAAATTTTATGTGGTCGTATATGTGCGAGTGAAGGCTCGTGCACCAGAATGCCGTTGTATCCTCTGCTGCAGTCCGTAACTTATGTTCAACATGAACCCTCAAGTCATCCTTGGTGTATATGACTACATCATGAATCCATTTTCCAAACCGTGTTTTTGACTTTTCCTGAATCACTACGGTACGCCTATAATAAGTGTTTATATTCGCACTATTTTATCCCGGGGTCGACTCAGATGCGGAGTTGCCCAGTGCCTGTGTGACTCGCCATTGACATTAATGGAGAGAAGTAGCTCCGGCAACAGTGTTCTTCCGCAAGACACGTGCAGTTTATTTATTGACAAACGTAGACGTCACGCGCATTGCACACTAATGGTGGAACGCGCCAAGTACGAATTCACAAATTAAGGAATTTGAAACAGCGTGCCCCTTCCTACGTCTTTCAGCGGTTAGATGAGAGTAATCGCTTGACTGAATCGCTTGAATTATTATAAAATGCAGAATGTAAGGAGTGTGAGATTTTTGTTACAACTATAAACTTTGATAACGAAAAATATGTATTAGCTTTTATTATAATACTCTAATCTTTTAAAATGTAATGCATACATTTGAATGTTTAATGATTTTTAAAAGATAGATGATGCTGATAGAAAGATGATAATAGCTAGCTAGATAGCTAGCTAGCTTGCTAGCTAGCTAGCTAGCTAGCTACTAGATAGCTAGCTAGATAGATAGATAGATAGATAGATAGATAGATATAATGATTCAAATGTAAATAGATTGTATTTCAAATGTAAAATGCTTAAAATTATAGATTAAAATTACTGTCCAAAATCCATGAAAATTCTGAAATTTGGCAATGATAATATATTACAGGTATTTATGCTGCAACCCAGAAAGCCTTTGCTAGCTTTCCCTACTCAGGGAACGAGGGTTACACTAGTAACCGAGACATTTCCTTCCGTAGTCACTCTCGAGTTACGTCAGGAGTGACGGAGAATGGGGGTCTGTGCCATCACGCAATCTTATAGCTGTCTTACAGTGCCCTGCGAAAGTCTAGACCCCCTGAACCTAGGTTATAACCAGGAGGTCCTACTTTGACACAGGAATACCAAGGTACACTGGGAAACATATCCCGGGAGGGACATGCTACCAGATGCCTACCGAAGGGAGGACTTACGAATACGCATGTGGCCACATAGGGACTACACATGGAGATCACTGGAGGGCCAACCGCAGGTGGCTAGACTTATAACTCCAGGGGTGGCAGATGGCTTGCCGAGGGAAGACACCTGCTCAGAGAGGCTTACAGTGGAGAATACACATGAGACAGTTACCAGAGGGAACCGTGCACACGGAGGCACCTAGCCGGCACCATAGCGTTTTTCGTTAGAGCAGGGGTGCCCGCATCATGAGTGCTGGAGGACTCAGGGTTAGCCGAGGCTACCTGAGAAATATCGCACTTATCCAATCCGAGGAGTGGAATGGCGAGCAAGCGAAGACACTTTAAGCGGTTCCAGTACTGGCGGAAGCGAGTACGTGAGAGGACACCGGCTCAACTCGCAGATTATAAAATCTTGCGAAGGTGTTAGGTGTCGCCCAGCCTGCAGCTCTGCAAATGTCTGTCAGCTCTGCAAATGTCCATGCGCTAGAGCCCAAGAGGAAGCCACACTCCGATTGGAGTGGGCCGTCACACCAAGGGGGCACGGTCGACCTTGCTGCTGGTAAGACAAAGCAATAGCGTCCACTAACCAGTGAGACAGCCGTTGCTTTGAGAGAGCCTTCCCTTCTGGCTCCCCCCATGACAGACAAAGAGCTGTTCTGAGGTCCTGAAACACCGCGTTCTGTCAACGTAGGTGCGGAGGGCACGTACTGGACAGAGCAGTGCCAAGGCTGGGTCTGCCTCCTCCAGGGGCAGCGCTTGCAGGGTCACCACCTGATCCCGGAAGGGAGTGGTGGGAACCTTGGGCACGTATCCAGGCCGGGGTCTCAAGATCACGTGAGAGTATCCTGGCCCGAACTGTAGGCACGCTTCGTCAGCGGAGAATGCGTGCAGGTCCCCTACCCTCTTGATGGAGGCCAATGCAACCAGGAGTGCTGTCTTCATAGACAGAAACTTTAACTCTACCGATTGCAAAGGCTCAAAGGGAGGCCTTTGCAGAGCACTTAAAACTACTGCGAGGTCCCAAGAGGGTACGAGGGGAGGACGAGGCGGATTTAACCTCCTCGCTCCCCTCAGGAACCTGATGACCAGGTCATGTTTCCCGATGGATCTTCCATCTACTGCGTCATGAGACGCGGCAATGGCCGCGACGTAAACCTTAAGGGTGGAGGGCGACAGCCTACGCTCCAACCCTTCTTGCAGGAAAGAAAGCACGACACCGATCGAGCATCTCCGGGGGTCTTCTCCGTGGGAAGAGCACCAGCTGACGAAGAGGTTCCACTTCAACGCGTAGAGGTGTCTAGTGGACGACGCTCTGGCGGAAGTGATGGTTGCCGCCACCGCAGGTGGCAGCGAACTCAAACCTGCCTCGTCCCATCCAGGAGCCAAACGTGTAGCCTCCACAGATCGGGACGAGGGTGCCACAGAGTGCCCCGTCTCTGAGTGAGTAGGTCTTGCCTCAGAGGAATAGGCCAAGGAGGTGCTGTCGCGAGGAGCATGAGTTCGGAGAACCACGTCTTGGTGGGCCAATAAGGGGCTACCAGCAAGACCTGCTCCTCGTCCTCCTTGATCTTGCACAACACCCGTGCAAGGAGGCTCACTGGGGGAAACGCATACTTGCGTGGGCCCAGCGGCCAGCTGTGCGCCAGCGCATCTGTGCCGAGCGTGCCCTCGGACAGGGAATAAAACTGGACGCAGTGGGATGAGTCCCGGGAGGCGAACAGGTCTATCTGTGCCTCCCCGAACTGGTCCCAGATCAGCTGGACCGTCTGGGGATGGAGTCGCCATTCGCCGGAGATAGGGCGGACCCGTGACAGCTCGTCGGCCGCCAGGTTCCGGTCTCCTGGAATGTACACTGCACGAAGGGACCTCAGGTGCTTCTGACTCCATAGCAGGAGGTGGCGAGCGAGCTGCGACATCCGACGTGAGCGTAGACCACCCTGGTGGTTGATATACACTACTGTAGCGGTGTTGTCTGCACGGACAAGTACATGTTGACCCTTGAGCAGTGCTCGAAAGCGGTGCAGGGCCAGGCGTACTGCCAGCAGCTCGAGGCAATTGATGTGCATGAGGCGCTGGGGTCCTGTCCAGGAACCCGCCATGTGCAATGGGCTGCATGCCCATTGCACATGGCCCCCCAACCCGTGGTGAATGCATCCGTGGAGACAACGAGATGCCTGGAAACTCACTGAAGCGGGACACCCGCTCGTAAAAAGCTGAGGTTCGACCACAGGAAGAAGGTTTGGCGGCACGCTGGTGTCACTGGAACTCGGAGCGAGCCGCGATGCCATGCCCACCTCGGGACTTGATCGCGAAGCCACAGCTGAAGCGGCTCTCTATATGAAGCAGTCCGGAGCGGCGTTGCCGCGGCTGCGGATGCCATATGCCCCAGGAGCCTTTGTGAGCTGCGCGGACATGGCGACCGAGTCTATCTCCATTCCGAGAAAAGAGATCCTCTGCACGGAGCAAAGTTTGCTCTTCTCTCGGTCTCACCCGAAGGCCCAGACGGGCTAGGTGCCGGAGCACCAGGTCTCTGTGTTCGCGAACCTGTTCTCGAGAGTGTGCCAGTATTAGCCAATCATCGAGTTAGTTCAGGATGCGAACCCCGTGTTCGCGAAGGGGAACAAGGGCTGCCTCAACAGTCTTCGTGAAGACGCGAGGTGACAGAGTTAACCCGAATGGGAGAACCGCGTACCGATTTGCCTGGCCTTCGAAAGCAAACCGAAGAAACGGTCTGTGTCAAGGCAAAATGGAGACATGAAAGTACGCATCCTTCAGGTCGATCGCTGCAAACCAATCCTGAGGCCGGATGCATTCGAAAATGCGTTTGGCTGTGAGCATTTTGAACGACATACAATGGAGAGTACGGTTCAAAATGCGTAGATCAAGGATCGGTCGTAACCCACCGGTCTTCTTGGGGACAATGAAGTAGGGGCTGTAAAACCCGGACCTCATCTCGGCTGGAGGGAGCATCTCGATTGCACCCTTCGCCAGCAGGGTCGCAATCTCCGCTCTCATGATCGGGGCATTGCCACCGAGCCACCGTGGAGCGAATTCCCCTGAAACGGGGAGGAGACCGCGCGAACTGAATCGCGTAGCCAAATCTGATTGTTCTGATGACCCAACGGGACAGCCCGGGAGCTCTAACCAAGCTCCCAGGAATTGAACCAATGGGGTCATGCGAACCACAGACGTCCCCGGAGGGGCAGCGAGACGGGGAGACCGGCATGCGTCCGGGAGTTACCCCGTGCGGATGCACAGTCAAACCCGGTTCCCTGACAGAAGAGACCAGGAAGGACCAGCGTTCCACGGGGGTCTGTTCTGTCGGGGATCTGGCGATAGAGGGGGAGGGGAGCGGCGAGGAACAATGCACGCTCACTTCCGCACCCTCAGAGACAGAGAGGGAATGAGAGGGTCGACGTGCCGGGACGTCGAGCGCACTCATTGCTGTCTGTGTGCTCAGTGATGATATCGAGTCTTTCTTAACCAACTCAGGGTGCTGCCCACCCGTGGATGAGCAGGGGGGAGCTGAGAACAAAAGATTCTCCCCCGGCCCTCCACTGGAGGAAGGAGGGGGCCTGCTACCACCTCCTGGGAAACACTCGATGTCATCACTGAGCAGCCCGTCTCAGGAACCAGCGGCTGGTTTTGGCAGCAGAAAGCCGTAGGGTCAGAAAAAAAAGCCACAGTCTACTTCGGGGCAGCCGAGAACTACTTCGGGCAGCCGAGAAGAGTTCTCGACAACGCCGCCGAAGAGGCCAACCTGGGATATGGGGAAGTTGAGGAAACTGGTTCACTCAGCCTTGCGCACATCAACCAGGTTGAGCCGGAAATGTCTGACCACGCATGTGGACATCACCTGACTCAGGGAGCATGTGGTCACCTTCGTTGCTCCGGTGACGGCAGGCAGCTCAAGGATGAGCCCTGAATCAGCCCTACCGTCGTGCATGTCACTGCACACCCCAAAGAATGGCAAATAACACACAGTGAGGTGGTAGCCTGTCCCGCGGCTCTATCGGTCCCGCCACCGGAGTAGACAAGGACCTACGGAACTGGAGGGGTGCTTAGGGTTGCCACGCCAGGTGGAGGCGCTGTGGGGACACCTGAGTGTTGCCACAGACCACTCCACAGGGGGAACCCCATTGTACCCTAGACTGCGGCCTCTACGAGGGCAAGGAAGTCGGAAAGGCCGCCTTGTGATGCGGCAATAAACATGATTTCATCAACTGAATGCGGGCCCTTTTATTTAAATTATATATATATATATATATATATTTTTTTTTTTTTTTTTGCAGCCGCGCACTCACTCGGGACCACGTGGGTTGCAACGTGAAAGACGGGGTGTGGACTGAGGAATTTTCGTCGGTTCAACCCCTGGGGACCAAAACGCGCCCCGCGTTTTGATCGATTTTTTTCACATAGCTGCACCATAGACTTAAAATACTCCATCATTAATGGTCATATAAATAAAATCAATACATGACTATAAACTATAGAGGGTCTTCTTTTTTTGTGTACACTCCTATTAATATCAAAACCTTGTGTTTTTGTAAAATAAATAAATTTAAACAGGGTGCGCTTTCAGCTCACTCTGTCTCCGCAAAATTCTTTCTGAAACGCATCCGAAAAAAGAGCTGTAACTCATTAAATACTTGTCACAGAGACACGAAAGATCTCTCTTTATGAAGCTGAGATTCTCTTCATTTAAATGAAGTCATTTATATAAAAAGCAACTATTCTCAGTTGATGTAATCTCTATGTAAAGAGAGAGATGTCAGTATTTTCCCTTTCACCTCATTACAGCGAATGAGGTGCTAATGTGACCCCGCCCACTGAGAGCGCGTGCTATTCAAACACTAATGTTGAGACAAGCCATGAAAACGCCCACATCGATAAAAAAACATACAGTTTATTACGGATCTAACCTCGTCCTAACCTTTTTTCAAAACCGTCTTGCTGTGCAGTGAGGAGATCCTTGTAGTGATATATGATCAGTGGGATCGCTTCTAAGTGAGCCACGCCCCATGAGGGGTTTTGTACTCTGCGAGTGTTCAATAAAGTTCAGTTATGTACCTGCTAAGCTGTGTGATCGCTGTCTCGGCTGATTCACGAACACAACATGGTGTCAGAAGCGGCTAGAACAGTCTCCGAAGAAAGAAAGAAAGAAAAGCTGATAAATAAAATCATAAGCACTGCTGGAGGAGAAACGCTGCTCAGGACTGTAGTGTACGCCGTTTCCAATGGAAATAACGGATGTAAGATTGCAAGCGGATCAGCACACGCTCAGACCACCGCACCGTAAGTTAAGAGCGGGGGAGGGGTTGAGTTACCAGGCAACCGGGGCGCAGGCAGAGAGGCCCACGGAAGCGTTGTATGTTTCATATAAGTTGAATCAAGTGCTCAAGTTTGAAAAGAGCTTTAAACTTAGGTAGAAAAAGAGAGAAAAAAAATCTACAAAGCAAATGAAGGAATCACCAGCACCCACAACATCTTATCAAATCCAACCTCCTGATTCGTTCGATTTTACAAAGCCAAACGACTTTGAAAGATGGCTCAGACGATTTGAAAGGTTCAGAGTTGCCAGTAATCTTGCACAAGCATCAGATTTGCACCAAGTTAATACACTTATTTATTGCATGGGAGACAAAGCTGATGACATTTTGTGCGGATTAGCCATGACTACAGAAGAGCGTGGAAATTATGAAACTGTGCAGAATAAATTCAAGGAATACTTCACTGGCAAAATAAATGTGATATATGAAAGAGCCAAGTTTAACTCCAGGAAACAAGAGCAAGATGAGCCAGTTAATGATTTTATCACTGCACTGTATTCATTGTCGGAACGCTGTGCTTTTGGACCTCTGAGAGACGAACTTATTAGAGACAGAATTGTTGTGGGATTAAAAGACATCAAACTGTCAGAGCGCCTTCAATTACATGCAAACCTAACTTTGGAAAAAGCCATAACTATGGCCAGGCAAAGTGAAACAGTGAGAAAACAGCAGGCAGAACTTAGGCAGGAAGAAGATGAAGACCTAAAGTTAGACGCTGTACACAAAGAGATGTACAGGCAGGATGCAACCAAAAAGCCAAAGTCAGGAAAAGGTGGGAATTGGAAAAATTTCCAGAAAACCCATAAAGAGAAACCAGTGAAATCAAGCTGCATGAGATGTGGAAAATCACCATACCATGCAAAGGATCTCTGCCCAGCTAAAGAAGCTGTCTGTCATGCAAAAGGACAGGGCACTATATGAGCCAATGCCATTCAAAGACCGTGCTTCATGAGGTTAAAGAGGACTGTGATTCAGATGAAGGGCAAGCATTCCTCGGAGCCGTAAATTCAAATACTCAAGGCTGGTGCACAACCGTTCAGATCTTGGAGCGACCAGTAAAAATGAAAATGGACACGGGGCAGACGTCACAGCAATACCAGAATCCATCTTTGTGCTGCTGTCCTCAAATAAAAACACAGATCTTAAGAAAACGCGCAAAGTACTGATGGGACCAGGAAAGAATGTCTTGGATGTGAAAGGAGTATTTTCTACCACCATCTCGAAAAATGAGAAAAATATAGAGGAAGACATCTATGTGGTCAAAAATCTCTTCACACCACTTCTGGGCAGACATGCCATTGAAAAGCTTAACCTTATCACAAGACTGGATAACATCACAGAATGCCAGTGGCAAGAGAAATATCCAGAGCTTTTCACAGGCTTAGGTGAGCTGAAAGAGGAATACTGTATTAAGTTACAGCCCAATGCAACACCGTATTCTGTAAATGTAGCCAGAAGGGTCCCAGTGCCTTTAATGGAGAAAGTCAAAGAGGAGTTATCCAGGATGGTGAAGGAGGATATCATCAAGAAAGTCGAAGGACCTAGCGACTGGTGTTCTGGTATGGTTCCGGTTCTCAAGCCTGACGACACAGTGAGAATTTGTGTTGACCTGACTAAACTAAACAGCGCAGTTAAACGAGAAAAGTTTATTTTGCCCTCAGTAGACCATACATTAGGCCAGTTAGGAGGAGCAAAAAGAGTCTCAACGATTGACCACATTCATTACGCCATTTGGGCGCTATTCTTTAAGAGACTTCCATTTGGGATTTCCAGTGCCCCAGAGCTGTTTCAGATGAGAATGTGTCAGATTCTGGAGGGACTAGATGGAGTCACTTGCCATATGGATGACATCCTCATATACGGAAGGTCTCCAGAGGAACATGACATCAGGCTTGATGCAGCATTAAAGAGGGTGCAGAGAGCTGGCCTGACGCTTAACAGAAAGAAATGCGAATTCGCAAAGACTGAGGTCAAGTTCCTGGGCCACAAGCTGTCCCCAGCTGGATTACAGCCCGAACCCAGACAAGATGGCTGCGATTCAAAATATGCGTGAGCCTAACAATGTGTCTGAGGTACGCAGCTTTCTTGGAATGATGAACCAGTTGGGGAAGTTCATTCCAGATCTGGCAGAGAAAACAAAGCCCTTGCGAGACCTCCTCTCACAAAGAAGTCTTTGGTCCTGGGATGCACCACAGAGGGAGTCATTCACATTGCTAAAAAAAGAGCTGATCACAACGCCAACTTTGGCACTCTTTGATCCAAGCAAGGAAACTAAAGCTGCAGCAGATGCATCGTCCTTTGGTCTGGGAGGAGTGATTTTTCAAAAGACCAATGATGAATGGAAACCCATTGCATATGCATCTAGAGCATTAACTCCAACTGAGCAGAGATATGCTCAGATAGAGAAAGAGACTCTAGCTCTTGTTTGGGCCTGTGAACGTTTCAGCTGCTATCTCATTGGAAAGCATTTCCTTCTTGAGACAGACCACAAGCCTCTTCTTAGCTTACTAAGCACAAAACATCTGGATGACTTACCACCAAGGCTGCAAAGGTTCAGAATGAGACTCATGAGATATTCCTACGAGATCAGCCACGTCCCAGGGAAACAGTTCATAACTCCAGACACACTGTCAAGAATGCCTATCGTGAGCGACATAACGGTTGATGATGCAACACTCATGGAGGACACAAACATTTATCTCGCCCAAATAGGGAGAAGCTTCCCTGCCTCAAAGAGCCGCCTAGAC
Source organism: Hybognathus amarus (assembly GCA_030378365.1). Taxonomy (NCBI): domain Eukaryota; kingdom Metazoa; phylum Chordata; class Actinopteri; order Cypriniformes; family Leuciscidae; genus Hybognathus; species Hybognathus amarus. The sequence goes on from JAQIUQ010001501.1 coordinate 67,367, forward strand.
GACATTCGACAGGAGTTAAAGAAAGATCCTGTTTGCAGCCAAGTAATGAGATTCCTTGAGCATGGATGGCCGAGAACTGTGCAGACCAGTGACAAACTCAGACCATACTGGCTGGAAAGAAACATGATTTCCACCCTTGACGGGCTGCTACTACATGGTACAAGATTAATAATCCCTACCTCACTCCAAAGTTCAGTTCTTCTACACATTCACCAGGCACACCAAGGAATAGAAAAATGTCGCAAAAGGGCAAGACAGTCTGTGTGGTGGCCTGGTCTGAGTTCACAATTGGGAACAATGGTGCAACAATGTGATGAGTGTAGAAAGGCTTCCGTGACAGTTGTAGAGCCACTACAACCTACTGACTTCCCACCATATCCATGGCAGAGAGCAGCTACTGACCTGTTTGAACAAAAGGGACAAAAGTACCTTTTAACTGTCGATTATTATTCAAGAGATGTCGACGTTGTCAAATTGGCATCAACTTCTTCTGCAACCATAATTGAACATCTCAAAGCAGTGTTTGCACGAAATGGGGTGCCGGAGATACTGATATCGGACAATGGGCCACAGTATAGCAGTGCTGATTTCCGGGAGTTTTCAAGGGAATATGATTTTCAGCACATAACAAGCAGCCCACGATATCCGCAAGGGAATGGTGAAGCAGAACGAGCGGTGCAAACTGTCAAAAAACTGCTGGTGAAAACATCAGACCCGTTCAAAGCCTTGCTTGCATACCGCTCTACGCCACTTGCAAATGGATATAGTCCAGCAGAGTTGTCGATGGGCAGAAGACTGAGAACAGGCTTACCAACTCTGCCATCTCTCCTCACACCTAAACTCCCAGATGCAGACAAACTGAAACAGTTTGAATCCAACTTACGTACTCGAACAGAAAATTCGTACAACAAGAGACATAGAGCAAGATCTTTGTCACCACTGAAGCCCGGACAAACTGTTTGGATTAAAGACCAAGCCATCACTGCGAAGGTGATCCGACAGCAGGCCCCAAGGTCGTTTGTTTTGAAAACCTCACATGGAAATATTCGACGCAACAGACGGGTGTTGGTGCGACTCCACCATCCTGAAAAACAAAAAGAACAAGCAGTTGATTTTCCAGACGTATGTGAGGATGATCATGTACCTGACTGTCAAACAGTAACAGTTCCTCAACCAGCTCTAAGTCCCCAGTCTGCCATACCTACCCGACAGGGAACGTACACAAGGTCGGGACGTTTGTCTGTTCCACCAAGACGAATGAACCTTTAAGTTATGGCCAGTGACTACAGAGGCAGAATAATCCTCTCACTGTGCCAGGAGTGCTTAGGTAGTCTACCCTGAACCTCCTTGAAAAAAAAAAAAATAATAAAATGTAAAATGTAAAAAAAAAAAAAAAAAAAAAAAAAAGAAGATATATTGTAACAAAATTGAGTAACAGTATTGTAAAGGGAAATAAAGCAAGACAAAATGTTATGTTAAAGGATGTTTATTAAAGCAATAAATGTATTCTATGTTATAGAAGTATGGCATAGTATTTGTCAAAATGGTTAGAGTATGTTTATTATGCTAGAATAGTAATAGATCACTAAGTTCATCGTTTGGGGAAAGGGGAGATGTAGTGATATATGATCAGTGGGATCGCTTCCAAGTGAGCCACGCCCCATGAGGGGTTTTGTACTCTGCGAGTGTTCAATAAAGTTCAGTTATGTACCTGCTAAGCTGTGTGATCACTGTCTCGGCTGATTCACGAACACAACAATCCTGAGGAAAAACTTACCTCAGATACAGTTTCATTTTGAGAAGCACGGATTCAGCTGATGCAGTAAGTCATTTATTATAAGTGATTTGTTCTAATCGCGTTAGTGTCTGTATCTGTAAACTTCACAAAGACCGAAATATCAAATGCGTGTCTGATAGGAAGGAATAGACAAATTCACAGACGCGCGCACTATGCGTTAATTCACTTTCGCTTTCATTGGAACAAGAATCTCATGTGACATCCACATCCTTACATTAGTAGGATAACATTAGTTATCTGTATAACCAAAAAGAGTGTTTAAATATGATTCGGGTGTGTGAACGGACGTACGAACGAACGTTCATTTAGTTAGACTGTTAGAGTGTTTGTTCAGATGAGATATGAAGAGTTCAGATGCAAAATCCTCTAAGTGCCATTTGGAATTTTCTTCTAGAATGATCATTTTTATCAAGCTTGTATATATAAGTTCAGTAATTTCACTTAAATTGCAATGAAGACTACCTATTAATTGTCATTTAAGTGAAATATAAATATATACACATACACATACACACACACACACACACACACACACACATATATATGCACACACACACATATATGTACTGCACACACACACATACTGCACACACACACAATAATGTGTGTGTGTTGTCCTTTCAATTTTTTCTTGTCTGACTCACCTGAATGAAAGGCTCATTATTATGCGTGTCTTTGTCTCTCAGGTGAGAATCACCTAATTATTCATGATGGGGCTGGCCTGTTCATGCCCATTCGCATATTGCCTTGGCAAACAAAAAATGTTTTTCACAATATAACCCAATTCACAGTTTTTATGAATTAGGAGGATGATTTTCAGATCATTGTGAAGAAAAAAACCTAGGCAACAACATCAATTAGTCAAAAGTCTTGTGGACGCATATTTAGTATGTGTTTTGTGGCCTTATTTCAGAAACTTTCATTTTTAGTTTTTACAATAACCACGCATACACAATATTCTCTCAAAAATACAAACATGTACAAACATGTTGCCCATACATCATGGTAGCCCTGTTTCTGCTAAATATAGTGTAATTTCACCTGTGCCATTAATATGTTTATAAGCAGCTGAAAAAACACAGATGTCAGGGCATGTCAGAACCTCTCAAGGACCCCAAATACACCTTGGTCCCCAGGGGGTTAAATTCCACACCTGATGTCTCACAAAACATTGCGATGGTCACGTTCCCACTGAGAGAACGTGACACACCCACAAGCGCCGTCTGAGCGTGATCAAAGCCCAAACACGTCAAACAGCGCTCGCGCGCGCATCAGCTGGATCTATCAGAATACCGCACTCAGAATACACGGGCATATCGTCTTTAGAAAGACGCGTCTTGAGAAAAGACGTGCCGCGTGCACACTCTTTTACTGAAAGGAGAAAACTCTCTGGATGTTGAAGTGACCAGGGAGAGACACACACACTGGCAGACCACTGCTCAGATCGCAGGCAATGTGAAACTCGCTGGATACCGCCGTCACACCAACACCAGAGAGTTCCGCTCGTTCTCGAAGAGGTGAGTCACAGTAGTAACTCAAATTGTGTGGCTTGTGGAGTGAATAAGTTCTCTTTGCTCCGAAGTGAAAAACATACTGCGGTTGCGTTCAGTGTTGCCAGATGCCAGCAAGGTTTTCCAGCCCAAAACCTCGTCAAAAACCGCGAGAATGCACAAAAAACCGCCCAATTTTTTTTTGCCTTGTTTCTCGCTATGGTTTCTCATTTAAACACATTAGAATCATTAACTAGTTTTAAAATGACCCATTGGTCTGTGTACTTTTGCGTCCATTCGTTTTTCCTTTTTTAACCTGTAATTGAAAAACCAAAAAATTTAACGGTTGTATTTTTAAAATACAAAGTTGAATACCAAAATTTGAATTTGAACTGCAAATGCTGCTGTAAAAAATAATAATAATAATAATAAAAAATACACATTGTATAATAAATAAAATAAATAGGCCTAGATAATAAATGTTTAGTTTTATATAATAATTAAAAAAATAAATATTAAGGTATTGTTTATTTTGTCCCTTTATGAAACATTTAAAATATTCACAAATTAATATGAAAAAAAAATGATTTTACTGGTTTTCTAAGGCCAAACCATGTCCGTAGATGAGCTCTGGCCAAACCAGAAAAGAAAAAAAAGATGTTTTTGTTCTTTCTTTTTTATAGGCCTATAAGTCAAATATTTAAGCATTGTAGGCCTATATAAAGAAAATAAAAAAGTTTGTGAATATCGTTTTACCAGTCTAAAAACGAATAAAGAAAGCATGTTTTTCGTTATTTAATTAGCAGAGTTAAAAAAAGGGAAAAGGAATGGACGCAAAAGTACACCGGCCTTCGACTTAGCCTATCCGATTTCAGAAATCAAATGAACGCAAAAGTAGGCTATTCTAGCCTACTATTAAACTAGCTTATTTTATGTAAAATAATGCGAACAACTTAGGCAATCAATAAGCGGACGGAATGTAGCTGATGTCAAGCCATTACGCGCAAGACCTGTGCGCAACGGAGAAGTGCCGCCGGCGTGCGTGAAGTGAGCTGAAGGGAATGTGTCTGTTTTGAGATTAGACCTGTAGTGGGTGTGTAGCCTATATGTGAGTGAGTGAGTGAGATTATACAGAGAGTCGCTGAAAGAAGGATCTGAAGTACCGGTGTTTCGGCTACAAAAACCCGCCGAACTGATCGGAAACCAGCCCAATTTTTATCCACCCGCCCAAACCCATTTTTGCCCGCAAAAAGATTACAAAACCGCCCAATTGGGCGGGAAACCGCCCAATCTGGCAACACTGGTTGCGTTCACTTCCTCCCCTTATACCCACACGGTGGGGCGGAGTACGCTATGCAAATTCCGCAGCCCCAAGGCATTTTCATGCCATTGGCTCGTTGTTAAATACTCGAAGAGGATTGGCTTTCTATGCGAAACCCCCATTCTCCGCCACTCCTGACGTAACTCGGAGTGACTACGAAAGGGAACCCATTTTTAGTCATACCTGGAAACAAATCCTGGTCAAATGGGCCGTTTTGTAGAAATGTTTGATTCAAAGTTAGAGTTTAAAACATCTTGAAAAGAAAACAATATGAGCAGAAACTGTCTAACTGAATGAACGTCGTTCATACGTTCGTTCACATACCCGAATCATATTTAAACACTCGTTTTGGTTTTACATAACTAATGTTATCTCTTACAAATATTATGTAGGAGCTAAATGAATTAACGCACGGCACGAGCGTCTGTGAATTCGTCTATTCCTTCCTATCAGACACACATTTGATATTTAAACAGTCTTTGTGGAGTTTACTGACGAAATTCAATAACGCGATTAGAACAAAGCACTTAAGAATAATGACTTACTGCATCAGCTGAATCCGTGCTCCTCAAAATGAAACTGGTAATCGAGGTAATGTTTTTCCAGCATCTCCTCACTGCGCAGCAAAAGGTCAGGGCGACGTTAGATCCATAATAAACTGTATGTTTTTATCGATGTGGGCGTTTTCATGGCTTGCCTCAACATTAGAATTTTAATAGCACCCGCTCTCAGTGGGCGCGGTCACATTAGCACGTCATTCGCTGTAATGAGGAGAAAGGGAAAAGACTGGCATCTCTTCCTTTTCATACAGATTACATCAACTGAGAATAGTTTTTTTATATATATAAATGGCTTCATTTAAAAGAAGAGAATCTCAGCTTCATAAAGAGAGATCGTTTGTGTCTCTGTGACAAGTATTTAATGAGTTACAGTTGATTTTTCGGATGCGTTTCAGAAAGATTTTTGCGGAGACAGAGTGAGTCTATGTTGCAGCTGTGTGAAAAAAAAGCGATCAAAACGTGGGGACGCGTTATAATGGCCCCCAGAGGGTTAAATATAAAAACTCATTACATTTACTTTTTAATTTATGAATTATAAAATAAAATATATATATATATATATTACTTGAAATAAATATTACTTTTTTAAAATTGGTTTTATTATCATTATTTTTTATATATATATATATATATATATATATATATATATATATATATATATATATATATATATATATATATATATATATATATATGATATTGGTGGAGGGGGCCCACATCAATATTTTTTCAGGGGCCCCGAATCCTCTAGCTACGGCCCTGGTCCTCTATGTCCAGTATAAGATTGTTCTAGTTGATTTAATAAAACTGCTGCATTCCGAGCCTGCTGCCAGTATGGGCATCTTTCTCTACCTTCTAGATCCCACCAACCTACTCCTCAGCCTCTCCCAGAATCACTGTCCAATCGAGACTTACATCGAGGAATTCCTCCACCTCGCCCTTCAGGTGCCCTGGAAAGAGGCAGCTCTCAAGCACTCCTTTTAGATTTCAGTGTTTTATACATAAATCCACCACTTGCATCAATAAAATGCCAATGATGCTTTTTTCACACAATGAGTCACATTTCGCATTGTGTTATTTGGCTCCGAAGCTCAGCAAGTTGTGCCATCAGTGTAAGTACCATAAGTATTAGCAGCTGCTGGATAACTAGATAACCACTCAGGAGGAGAGGCCTTCAAACGTAAAGTTTTTTTTTTTTTTTTAACTTCAGTGTTTTGCCTTCAGTACTTTGAAATTTCCAAAAGATCTAGTTCTGAAAGCACCCAAAAACTCTCTGATGTGATTTCCAGTATCCAGCTATGCTAAAAAAATATACATCCCCCAGAAAATGATGTCATTTTGGAGAGAAAACCGCACAAAAATACAAACATCAACAGATTTGGTGAATTCATGAAATGTTTTGTGGTGTTTTTTGGTTTGTGTCTCTCTACAACTTTTATACTGTATGGTTAAGTGACACAATTCTTATAATGTCAGTATTTCAAAAAATGATTAATAATATGAAAATGAACTTCAAGTTGAAGTAATCTTGTAAGTTAAAGGGGTGGTTTACTGCTTTTTTTTCTTTGCATGGTTGTGTTTATGGGGTGCAATATAACATGTATTCGTGGTTTTTCTTTTTTTTTAAAGTCTTATTTTTTAAAGGCCCGACTCGGACGCGCGCTCTACACTCTATTGCCGTTGTGGCGCTCATTCATTCCGGTGAAATCACAAAATAAAATGCACACAAACTTAGAAAGATTGACTTACTAGTCCATCAACAAGATCGCCAGATCAGCATCACCGCTGCATCCAGTGCAGCTTTTTAGCTCGCGCCCACAAGTGAAAATCCCGACCGAGTGGTACTCCTGTCAGGTTTCTCACGCGGTCAGATTCTCTTTTCCTTTTCCTAGTCTTCCGACCACGTTTTGCCAAACAGCGGGCGGGCTACGGTTTTGAAACAAAATAGGCCTAGCCTACAAACATAATCATATGCTTATAATAGGCATAGTGGAGGAAGATAACGTGCATCCACAGTGGATGGACTGAGGCGCATTCTCCTCTCGGCCAGCAACCACCCGCAATGCACTTTACACACAGCAGCCAGACTTTCGTTACGGTGAACAGCAGCGATGATTAATATATTTTTTTTACTGGGTGGAAAAGATTAAGCCCGAGGTTCGACTCGAACCCGAGTCATTTGCTTATATTCTTCGACCTCGAACCGCGGGTCCCGTCGGGTTTGTCGGGCTCGACTCGAACCCGTTGAGAACTCTAACCACAATTGTGACCATTTGAAGCTGTGTTCAGTGGGAAGAGTATATCGCCTATTATTTATTTTTGCCTTTGACATTCTGAGTTAATTTTATTTTAGTGCGACCTCTCGCTGTGAAGAGTCATGTAAATAAAAGTGCACGAGTCCCAGTATTCGCCAACCCTGTGTCTCCTTCCATCACCCACACATAACGAACCTGTTCTTACATCACAACGCCCATTACCTTTACGAGTGAAAGTCTGCAGATGTATTCCTGTCAAATGTAAATAATGGCCAGAATCAGACCCAGAAAGTGGCGATGAAGAGAGTCAAGCAGAACCTCACCACACACGGCTCTTACAAACGTTTCTGAATGGTAATTTGCTTATATTTTTTAAACTTTATACAAGTTTGCACAAGTTATACAAGTTATCACAACTTTATACAAGTTTACACAATGGCATTGAACTGAATGGCTATTACATACACAAACATGATAACCAAGTGTTGGCATTGGTTTACGTTCTTGATCAAATCGAAAAATAACGTCATAAAGTATATATACATGAATAAGACATTTATAAAATGAGCACACATACAAATTCAGGTCCAAAATGTTTGCACGCATTTGTCATAGACACAAAATAGCATCACTAAGTGGATATAAAGCACTGGCATTTGACAAAACTAAAACATTACATCTGAAATTATACATGAAAATACATTTAAAATGATTAAGTCTTAGCCTACTTACAGGTTGTGGCCCAACAACTGCTGCCTCTGCTTTTAAAGTTGGAACTGCTTCATGTTTTAGTAACAGTTTGTTGTTGAATCCAGCATTGAATTCGTGGAGATTCTGGAAGCTGAACATCTTTGACATTTTAACTTGTTATTGTCTAAATCAAAGATGAATTGTGTGTTTTGAGTTTGACCAGAGCAGATTCCTGAAATTCTGCTAAAACCCTTACTTGCTTAAAATACAACACAAGCATACTTATTTTTAGAAAGTTTCACAGTTCAAAAGGTTCTGTCGCAGAGGAATGACCCAGAAACAAAATATTTAAATTAGTCAGCCAGAGAGCAGAAACAAGCTGCCTTGATGGAATTCAGAAGCATTGTAAAACCCAATGCTGTCTGTTCACAGGTATAATATCAGTGAATAAGGAAAATAAAGCAGCTACAGTTCTTATAGAAGACGTCAAAAATAGAAACACAGCAGATCAGAGAGCTTCACCTGTACAAACTCCGCACTGCTACTCTTTAACACAACAAACTGCCATCCACCAGCATTTCAACCAAGTGTCCAATTTACACATGATCTTTAGACAGGCAAATGCTAATACAAATTAAGCTTTGTATTAGTAGAAAACCTGTAGTATTTTCAAATTACCATGCTTTCCACCCTCATATCCCCCTGAGACGAGAGATTTCTGAATTTTTTTGTCAGGAAAAAACATCAGATGACGCAAAATGTTCATTTTGCGTCATCAGAGGATTTTTTCGGTCCGAGGCTAAAGACTACAGCCAGTAGTAGGGGCTGTTCTACATGTTTTCAACGTGCCCATAGAGGGTGGGATCTCGCTCACAGAATGTACACATAGTGTCAGACATCTTTTTTATGGAAGCTAAGCTAGTAGGCTCTGGTTCTGTGGAGAAAGCTGAATAGTAGGAGTTACCATCCTCTTTTTGCCGGACATGTCCGGCCGTCAGTGTTAATTTTAACAAAAAAATTTAATTTAGATTTAGTCTTAGTCTTTTGACTATAATTCTTTTTAGTTTTAGTCAAGTTTTAGTCATCTGATTTGTTTTAATTTTAGTCTTATTTTAGTCGACTAAAATTACTTGGTATTTTAGTCGACTAAAATTAATTTACTAGACAATTTTTTACCACTGGTATAGGGAACAAACTTAACACAACACAAATGTAACTTTATTTCAACACAACTGTGTCAGGGGCATATAGCTGGATGGACACACTCAAGCCAGATGAGGTGAGTAGGCTGGTATGGTTCCTCTTCAGGCGAACTTCAAGTGACAGGACAGGGGCGTAGAGCTGGATGGACACACTCAAGCCAGACGAGTTGAGTAGGCCGGTATGGTTCCTCTTTAGATGAACTTCAAGTGGCAAGACAGGGGGCATACGTTGGATGGGCACATTCAAGCCAGACGAGGCGAGTAGGCTGGTATGGTTCATCTTTAGATGAACTTCAAGTGGCAAGAGAGGGGCATACGCTGGATGGGCACATTCAAGCCAGACGAGGTGAGTAGGCCGGTATGGTTCCTCTTCAGGCGAACTGCAAGATAACACGGGACAAGGGCTTACAATTAGATGGACCTATTCCGGTCAGTGAAGGGTAGGCATTACATTGATCCTCAGCGGACACACCCTCAAGCTAGGCTGGTCTTCTCCATTCCTTCGTGACTGGACAGCACCGTGAGGGTCAGAATTGTTAGCAACAGCAAGGTTAATGTTCCACACTCAATCATTTCTCCACTTCAACAAATCTTCCGTGATACACATCAACTTCAACACTGCACTCTCCACCCTGGGTGAAATAAGGCCACCGCTCACACTCTAACCTGACTCCACTGCCACAATCCTGAACAGGGTCGGGGTGTCAGAGGGGTGAACTGGAGACCCAGGAGGCACAAGATTACGATTAATTTTCAGCACTTTGTCCAAGCACACAGGGACATCGATCTGGGTAGAGGTGATGCACACAAATACTGAGAGAAGAGAGCAAAAGATGACCCAGATATCCTCAAGATTGGATTTTATGTAGTATTTCTTTCTCCATAAACACATATTCCATTCTTCATATCCATATAACAGCAGTACTGTAGGCTTTGAATAGAGTCAATGAGTGCTCTAGTCAATCTTTCTCAAGTGCATCGATGTTTTCCAGTTCACCCCATTCCTCTCACTCCAGTTGTAACAACACTCCTCAACGATCTTCCTTGGATGCGCTGAATTGAGAGTCCAATAGCCAGCCCATGAACAACAAATCCAACCGTATCGTCCTGTCTCTCCAGTTGAATTGAGCGCACCTTTCAGTCTCAGCGATCCCTTTTTATCAGCCAGAATCCTCATACTCCTCATGTCCCAATCATTGATCGCAGGGCTCTCGTGCACACCTGTTGTGTGTTTCCTCATTAATGGCCGCTCTTCCAATGATTCGCAAGCGGCCGGAACATGCCTGGTGTGGTCACATAGTCGTTTCTTAAACTTTGTAATTTCTTCCTCATAGGGTTTTTAATCAGATTGCTTATCCTTTTTATTATTATTTTTTAGGCACTGTCAGCTTCTTATCAAATGTTTCTATCATGAGAATAAAGTCCTCATCTTCTACTGTAGTGACTGGTAACCCTGAACGTCCAATCCATTTTCCTATAGCCTCCTCTTTTACTTGCTGTTCTCTGGCATTGCTTTTGTGCTTTGTGGTACCAAACAGTGCTTCTGCAATGTTTTGATTGTATATTTTTTTACTTTTTTGCACTTGGTTCACCTCCTTCATCAGGAGATTTCTGTAGCTGTGATATAAAAAAAGGAAAATTGTTTAAATATGTTTATATTATTTATATTATTATTATATTATTCATTGCAATCACTTTATTTGAGAAAACAGTACATATTAAAGCACTAAACGCAAAAAAAAAATATTGCTAGACATATATTGCTATATTAGAATATATGGTCCCACATTATATTAAGTGGCTTTAAGTACTATGTACTTGCATAGAAAAATAAGTACAATGTATTATTGTGTGGATGTTGTATTGTAAAACACTTTCACTGCTATTGAGTTATGACACGGGTAAGGTTAGGCACAGGTGTGGTGGTATGGGTGGGTTTAAGGGTAGGTTAAGGTATGAGGGGAGGGTCAACTTTGTAATTACAAATGTAATTACATAAATTAATTACAGCTGTAATTACATGGTATTTTTAAAATATAAGTACAATGTAAAAACATGTATGTACACAATAAGTCCATTGTATCAAATAATTAATTTCAATGTAAGTACATAGTACTTAAAGCCACTTAATATAAAGTGGGACCGAATATATACACATGACTAATCTAGAAATGTTTGTGATATTGTCAACAAGTAGATCATTATGAAATATAATAAACATTAGTATTAATCAAATATATGTAGCATAATTGTACGTATTCGTATGGTGCACTCATCTATCTTGAAGAAGGGGCTATTTTACAGTACTTTTTTTAGTTTGTAATATTAATGCTATAACATCTACGCACTGCAGTCTTCCAATTTTGCTTAGCTCAATAAACAAAAGAACATTGTTGTGAATATACAGTACCTCAGAGAAAATGTCTGGGTGGCTCGTTGTCACAGTGTTGGGTTTGTGTTCCTCAGGTGTCCACTAGATGACCTCCTTCCCCACGGTGTCATTCACTTATGAACTACACTTCCCACGATCCTTGTGTCTTATCATTGCACGCAGCCGTTCCTCATCACTGATCATTGCACTCAGTCATTTCCCCATTATCATTGACTATTTCCCTGTGTACATAACCCAGTCTTGTTCAGTGTGTTTAAAGGAGTCCTTGTATTTTGTGTCACACCACTTCTGGTCTGTGTTCGGTTCCTAGTTCTTGTTTATTATTAATTGTTTTGATGGCTTCTCTTGGTTTGACCCTGCATGTGTGACTACGAGTTTTGGATTATCCTCTAATAAAATACCACTTTTGGATTTACCCCTGTTTCCCGTGTGTGGATCGTGACAGAAGGACTCCGTCAAACCCTAAATCCAGCAGTATGTTTGCAAACTTCTCTTCCCCAGCCACTGAGCGGGAGAGAAGGGAGTTTTTAAAGGGACCCGGCTGGTCAAGTTTTGTGGGACCTGTGGAGGCCACAGTGGAGGAGGTCGTAGGGAGATGATCCCTGTCCCGGTGGTTTTGGTTCCGGTGGTCCGGAGAAGGAGGCACCGTCCCGTCTGCCCAGCGAGAGACTGTCCACCTCCCGTCTGCCCAGCGAGACACCTGTCCACGTCCCGTCTGCCCAGCGAGTGACTGTCCACATCCCGCCTGCCCAGCGAGAGACTGTCCACGTCATCGTGAGCCCAGTGAGAGCTGTCCACGTCCCGTCTGCCCAGCGAGAGACTGTCCATGTCCCGTCTGCCCAGTGAGAGACTGTCCACGTCCCGTCTGCCCAGCGAGAGACTGTCCACGTTCCGTCTGACCAGTCTGAGACTGTCGACGTTCCGTCTGCCCAGCGAGAGCTGTCCACGTCCCGTCTGCCCAGCCAGAGACTGTCCACATCCCGTCTGCCCAGCAAGAGACTGTCCATGTCCCGTCTGCCCAGCGAGAGACTGTCCACGTCCCGTCTGCCCAGCGAGAGCTGTCCGCGTCCCGTCTGCCCAGCGGAGACTGTCCACGTTCCCGTCTCGCCCAGCGAGAGACTGTCCACGTCCCGTCTGCCCAGCGAGAGACTGTCCACGTCCCGTCTGCCCAGCGAGAGACTGTCCACGTCCCGTCTGCCCAGCGAGAGACTGTCCACGTCCCGTCTGCCCAGCGAGAGACTGTCCACGTCCCGTCTGCCCAGCGAGAGACTGTCCACGTCCTGTCTGCCCAGCGAGAGACTGTCCACGTCCCGTCTGCCCAGCGAGAGACTGTCCATGTTCTGTCTGACCAGTCCGAGACTGTCAACGTTCCGTCTGCCTTCCTGAGCCGGGACAATCTGGAGCGTCTGGCTCGGATATTGGATATGCCGGTGTTTCGGTGTTTCGGGGCTGGAGCCAATTCCTGTTCCAGAGGCAGAGCCAATGCCTGTTCCAGAGCTGGAGCCCATGTTTGTTCCGGACCTGTGTTTGTGTCTGTGTTTGTGACTGTTTCTGTTCTAGTGTCTGTTCTCGAGCTGGTGTCTGTTCCAGAGCCAGTGCTTGGTCCAGAGCCGGAGGCAGAGCCAGTACCTGTTCCTGAGCCGGAGGCAGAGCCAGTGCCTGTTTCTGAGCTGGAGGCAGAGCCAGTGCCTGTTCCTGAGCTGGAGGCAGGGCCGGTGCCTGTTCCTGAGCCGGAGGCAGAGCCAGTGCCTGTTCCTGAGCCGGAGGCAGAGCCAGTGCCGGTTCCAGAGCTGGAGCTCATGTCGGTTCCGGACCTAGTGTCTGTGTCTGTGTCTGTGTTTGTGACTATTTCTGTTCTAGTGTCTGTTCCTGAGCCGGTGTCTGTCCCTGAGCCAGTGTCTGTCCCTGAGCTGGTGTCTGTTCTCGAGTCAGTGTCTGGTCCTGAGAGGGCTTTACCGCCCTGGCCACCCAAAAGTTCTGCTCCGCCCTGGCCACCCGAGGGTCTTCACCGCCCTGGCCACCTGAAAGATCTGCTCCGCCCTGGCCATCCCGAGGGGCCTGCACCGCCCTGGCCACCCGAGGGGTCTGCACCACCCTGGCTGCCCGAGGGGTCTGCACCGCCCTGGCCACCCGAGGGGTCTTCACCGCCCTGGCCACCCGAGGGGTCTTCACTGCCCTGGCCACCCGAAAGGTTTTCACCCCCCTGGCCACCCGAGGGGTCTTCCACCGCCCTGGCCACCCGAGGGGTCTCTCACCGCCCTGGCCACCCGAGGGGTCTGCACCACCCTGGTGCTGCCCGAGGGGTCTGCACCGCCATGGCCACCCGAGGGGTATTCACCGCCCTGGCTACCTGAGGGGTCTTCACCGCCCTGGCCCCCGAGGGGTCTCCACCACCATGGCTACCCGAGGGGTCTTCACCGCCATGGCCACCAGAGGGGTCTTCACCGCCCTGGCCTCACCGCCCTGGCCACCCGGGGGTCTCCACCGCCCTGGCCACCCGAGGGCTCTTCCCCGCCCAAGGGCTCTTTGCCGCCCTGGCCGCCCGAATGGACTATGTGTTTCGCCCGGGCCATCCAGGACTAAGCGGTCTGTCCCTCCCATCCCTCCCTGGTCTGTCCCTCCCGTTCCCCCCTGGCCGGTCCCTCCCGTCCCGCCCTGATGTTTCCTTTCTGTCCTGCTCTGGCCTGATGGAGCGTCTGGGATCCGGCTCCGTGAGGGAGGGAGTTATGTCACAGTGTTGGGTTTGTGTTCCTCAGGTGTCCCACTAGATGTCCTCCTTCCCCACGGTGTCATTCACTTATGAACAACATTTCCCACAATCCTTGTCTTATCATTTCACGTAGCTGTTCCTTGTCACTGATCATTGCACTCAGTCATTTCCCCATTATCATTGATTATTCCCTGTGTATATAACCCAGTCTCTGTTCAGTGTGTTTTACGGAGTCCTTGTATTTTGTGTCACACCACTTCTGGTCTGTGTTCGGTTCCTAGTCCCTATTTGTTTAATTGTTTTGACGGCTTCTCTTGGTTTTGACCCTTCATGTGTGACTACGAGTTTGGATTATCCTCTAATAAAATACCGCTTTTGGATTTACCCCTGTTTCCCGTGTGTGGATCGTGACACTCGTCTGTAAATGTCTTTTCAAATTGGTTGTGTTCTTGCCACAAATGACCGCTCCGCATGCTTTACACTTAGTTTTGTTTTGTTTGTCTTCAAATGTGAAATGTTCCCACAAGTCTACCCTTCTTTTTATCCCAGCTGTGGACATTTTGTCGCTCTTTTAGACATTGTCTCATGGAATGCCGTCTTCCAAGCCTGGTCAAAGACTCAATAACTTCACTTCACGTCTCAATAAGTCAGTCTCTGATTGGTTCTCTTCTCATGCAGTCTCGTCTGTCTCCGAGTTTGCCGATTGGTTCTTTTGTTCTTTCCTCGCATCTCTCCGCCTGCTGATTGGATTTTCGTCACATTTCACACTACCCCAGATTTTCGTCTATTTTCGTCTCGTCCTTTATCGTTGATGATAATGTCAATCAGTTTAGTCACAGTTTTAGTTCTCCATCAGTGAATTCTTTTTTAGTTTTCGTCTCATTTTCGTTCGCAAAAATATATTAGTGACGAGAAATAATGACGAAAATATTCAGTCAACGAAATTAACACTGCCGGCCTGTCGATGTCCAGGATTCAGCTTTTGCTTTCTGCAGTCACTATTCATTGTTTAAATGCACAATTTTTATTTTGTTTCAATCTAACAGACACACTGTTTGTTTCAATCTAGCAGATACACTCTGTCAGTTCAAATCTAAGACTAAAACACATCTCTTTGGCCTAGCATACACATAACGCACTATAGACTTCCTAAATTCAAAATTAGGCTGCATAGTTTAGATTCGGACGGAACCGGGAACACATCGCGTTAAGTCCTGATGTACTTGGTACATCAAAAGAAGGAAGGCATCTATGCTAATATTAGTTTCTCTGTTTATACCGAAGGACCCTTCTATGGTGGACCTGTGCCTGGACCCATCCTGACTCATCCTCACTCGACACTACAGCTCTCGGCACTGATCCTCAACATCTCATCTCCAAACCAGAGTGATTACTTCAGACTTCCAAACAGATGGAAATACTCTTAATGTTTCGATCCAATTTGTTTTGTAATCACTGTTGCTTCGATTGGCCAGAGGAGAACTGGCCTTGGACTGAGCCCAGGTCTTCCCAAGGTTTTCTTCCATTCGAATCACCTGATGGAGTTTTGGTTCCTTGCCACTGTTGCCTTGGCTTTGGCTTGCTTAGTTGGGGACATTCAATGTTCAACAATATTACAATATTATTGATCTGTGTTGTATTATTTTCATGTTATCACTGAAGCTGCTTTGATACTATCTGTATTGTAAAAAGCAGTATGTTATATATATATATATATATATTACGAGGTGGAGCGTACAATTATTCTTTTCAATCTAGATTAATCTAGATTAATTTTGAAATTAATCTAGATTAATCTAGATTAAAAATGGCTCATTTGGATTCTACCAAAGGCGTTCTTATGTGTGCTATACCCAAATAAATAAATAACCTCGCAGGTAGTTTGTAATTAGGCCTAAATATGTTTTATATAAGATTTAACACTTGAATGTTCATACTATTATAAATAATGAGAGTAATCATAATTATTTTATTCAATAATCAACCCTAGTTTTAAACAGCACGAAATAATAACTAAATCAGTTTTTTTCTCCATAAGGTTTTCTTGTGTAATTCTAAACCCATTTGATCTACTTTTCTTCTATGTAACACGAAATGAATTATTTTGTTGTGTCCGAGAAGCTCTTTTTCTTACAATATAAATGAATAGAGAGGGATGAAATATCTGATGAATGGATATAGCCTAATGCATAATACAGAAATCAGCTGCTTGAATGACAATTGCTGATGTTATTAGATTTTCAGGTGAGAGTCTCAATTAATCGGATGCTCTGATATCACTTCATACATTTTCTGTATCTGATCTTGAAAAGACCAGGTGTAAATGCCCTCCGAAACTCCGATCACTCAAACTACATCAGAAGGTGGTCTGGGCCACATTCCAGATGAAACTGGACATGTGTAAATGCATCTGGTTGTTGAAACCACATGTAAATGTTACTACTCCCAAAAATGCTAAAAGATAAACGTGTTAGAAGCGTGTTATCAGCCATATGTCATGTTATTTTAGTCAGATGTGACGAAGCTACTGCGAGACGCATCCCCTCAGATGAGCAGATGAGCGCCTATCAAGCCAATGCGCCGCAATCTATCGCAAATAAAAGTGAAAGTAAGTCGCAGAGTGCAGACGCTTAACACTACAATCTTCATTAAAAGTATAGAAACTAAATGGTCTTACCAGGTTGCCACTCTCTCTTATTGTCTTTGCTGATTTTGAAATTAGCCGATGATCAAAATGCAGCTCATAGCCTAGCCTATCTGTTGTTTTCAGTGACATGCACTTCAATAAATCCGCATATAGCGTGGGGAATTGAAGATCGGATTTATATCCGGTTTGCAAAAACACATGTATGTGACCAGGTGTAAATTGAATCGTTTTGATAAATCAGATAGCTATTCGATCTGAGAAAACGCATGAAGTGGCCAGGTGTAAACAGCCCCCTGAGCGTGACGCGGCGCTGCACTTCTCGTTCGTTGTGCATGCAACCCCTTTTACTGATGTGTATTTCCCTCATATTAAATATAAAATGTATAGACTGATATTTTCCTAATGTCTGGATAAACAAGACGTTTCAATATATTGGTTTTAAATGGCCCTTACAGTGCAATTCGACTACATCTGCGCTAAAATATCAAAGTGAAAGTCATCATAGCTTGCGTGGTATAGTGAGCTCCTAACTCAACTGTGAGAATAGATTAATGGCGATATTTTTTTTATCGCCCGACAAGAGTCTCAGCGTTACGCGCAGCACGTTAACGCCGATAACGGCCCCCCCCTATATATATATATATATATATATATTAGTGTTGTCAAAATGTTCGGTACTTCGGTACCAAGCTCGGTACTAAAAAAAATTTAACGTACACGGTACCAAGTGCCGGTGGTACCGAATCCCCGGTCAAACCCGGATCTGGATAGCGCATGCATGCACGAAGGGCGTGAAGTTGCGTCCTCTTCATGAAAGCAGCGGCGCTGCTGATGTGGTTTCTGTGTATACTAAACAGCAAAACGACTATTTAAATATGAACCCTGCATGTTGCGCTTGTCTCTGTGAATGAACGGCGCTGACGCGCGCTTTCATTTGACGTTAACGTTACCTCACACACACACACGCACGCACAGAAGCACGAGTGACGCTCGCGCTGTTTTCAGTCTCTGCTGCCTCACGATATGATGACATGATTCATGATCCATTCATCTCCAGAGAGTTACTTCATGAGCATTTTACCGTTTAAATATGAACCCTGCATGTTCTGCTTGTCTCTATGTGAATTAACGGCGCAGACGCGCAGTTTCATTTAACGTTACCTCTCTCTCACACACACACACACAAACACTGAAGCAAGAGTGACGCTCGCGCTGTTTTCAGTCTCGGCTGCCTCACGATATGATGACATTTCATGATTCCATCCCCGAGAGTCACTTCATAAGCATTTTACCGTTTCATTTGAGAAAAACTATCATCATATCCATAGGGTCGTATCATATCATATATCATACACACACAGAAAGTCAAAGGTCTCTACGGCAACCCGTCAAAATAAAAGTTTGGTTTAACTTAAAGAAATGGACAGAAATAATTATATTAGGCTACTGTACAATATATTTAACTACGTCTCCATTTATTAAAAATACTACTGTAGCCTAAATCCACTGAATGCTGTATTTTTCACTTGATTTTTATTATAAACAATATTTCTCAGTATCATCAATATTTTCGTTTAAACAACATGCTATAGCCTTCAAAGCTTTCATAAATGTACCATCATAAATAATAAAGTGATTGAATTTAATTTAATATATTTTTTTCAAGTAGTTAAATAAAATTAAAAAAAAAAAACTAATTTTGTTGTGGTACCGAAATTGGTACCGAAGAACCGTGACATTTTAATGGTATTCGGTACCGACTACTGGAATTTTGGTACCGTGACATCCCCAATATATATATATATATATATATATATATATATATATATATATATATAAAGGTGACTTGACTTGACTAACTGAATTCATTCCGATTGGTAAATCTGAATGCAGTGTTTACAAGAACGCTAAACAAGTGATCGGTTGATGTGTGTTTTAACATTGCTAAGAAAATTCCTGCTCCTCTGTGAGCGAATACGATACCGGTGCGTTTCACAGGTGTCACTCATCGGTTATCACATCACCGGCCTTGCGTCTGTTCTCCCACGGCCCTAGCCTCGTCCTGTTCGCTACAGTACACATATAGAATGGGGACTGTAGAATGCAAAAGCCAAATCCAGGACATTTTGGGCAATCTCGAAACACATTTTCAGGCAGACTCATTGCAGAGACTCACTAGAAGCCTGGACTTGTTGTTTAACTACTGTGCTTTGTTACCGGCAGGCATGGCCTCCTAGGGCAGTGAAGCAAGTGCATTCTGGTAGTTGTTGTCTTTCATCCACATAAGCCAAAAATACATTTTCTGACTTTTCTCAGTCTAGAAAACTCCAAATTAAAAAAATAATTTCACATTTCTTTCTACATAAATCACCCATTTTAAATACACATTCATCTTTCCAGAGGTGAAGTATCCCTTTAATCAGTCATGTGGACCTTTTGTAACGATCACCAGCTGGAGTGCCCTCAAGAGCCACCAGAGGGTGCTCCAGATAGACTATGAGCACTTCCTCAAAAACTACATTTCCCATCACACACTGACCGGACTCATTATCACCTGTGTCTCATCACCTTGTTTGTCTCTGATTGCATTCACATGTTTCTCATCACTCTGTTAGTCCCTGTCTATTTATTCCCATGTTCATTCACCCACTCATTGCGAAGTTTTGTTGGTGTCCACTGCATGTCAGGATTTACCTGGTTTCTGTATTTTGCCTTGTTCCCTGCCTTGTATGTTTTGTTTGTTTGGATTGCCTACCAGGACTTTGACCTATTGCTTACCTGTTCGACCACGAATCTGGATTACCCCTTTATATTAGAATAAAAGCTGCATTTGGATCTTATCTTGCCTTTCTCAGAGCAGTGATTCATGACACCTTTGGTAAAACAGATATTATATCTGTATATATTGTTTTTACCAGCAGGTGCAGAAATTCGTCTCAGGGATTCACTGTTCTTTAAAGATAATCTGAATAAACTCACTTCATAAACATTTACCTTAATTTGTCCCACGCACACACACCCCCACACACACACAGTTTTATTTCCTGCTCTGCTGCATGTTCTCTTTTTCTTTTCATGTCCTCCTCGTCTCCGTCTGTTTATCCGTCAGATCATCTTAAAAGCTTACCCAATTAGTTAACAGGGAGAATATGACTTGTTTGAGACTTGCGAACTGAACTACTGATATCTGCAATTCAAATGTGAGGAGGCTTAACAAGAATATCAGATGGACAGACAGATAGACATGTACCCAGACAGCCAGACAAGTACACACATAGACATATTGATGTAAACAGACAGACAGTAATTCTGGATAAATGGGCTGTCAGAATGACAGCTGAAAATCAGCATTTAATGCATTCAGAGCATCAGTGTCTCTGGGTTCAGATCCTCAGGAGTGAATCATTATTGATTCTGAACTTAGTGAAGCTTCCAGTGTTTATTAGCGACCAGTCTGCCTGATCTCTGCCTCATATCCCTTTGTTCTTCAGACAAGCCCAATTTCCTTTGATGTTTTGGGAATATTTGTCTCAGTAAGTTGTAGTTTTGCTCTGCTGAGTTTGTTCTGTATGCCCATCCTCTATCTCTGACTAGTGTTGAGAGAAGAGACATTAGAGACCAAAATATTATGTATAACATGATATAGACTTGCCTTTACTGTAATAATTCTAAATGTGAACATACAAAAACTCCATCCTGCTTTATTAATATTGCATCATCATGTGAACAAGCATACTCAACCTTTGAGTTGAGCTCAACTCAATCTTTACAATCTAAAAGATAATTCAGTAGCTTTGTAAATATCAAATAAAAAAAATAATAAAGGAAAGTTATAAATAAAAAGCTATACTACCGTCATAAAATCTCTTTACATAGTTAGTTTGCGTTGGAATTCCTACATTTATGACTCATTACTAATCTTCAAGAAACAAAGTAAATTGTACATAATCACTCTCCCCAGCATACTTTACTATGAATTAGGAGAGCAAATGTAATATTAAATGTTATTTTATTTGTTTGTTTGTTTTTTGAGCAAGATTAATATCATTTTAACTAAATAAATATAGGACATGTGTCTTATATTTATTGAGGATACATTTAGTTACCACATTTAAATGCACATACATATTCCCGCTGTTTATTTCCAAGCTGGTAACCCTGTATGCATACATTGTAATCATATAATATTTAAAGACGTCCATTTTTTTCCCTCAGCACTATTCTTCTTGCCATTTATTAGCTGCATTTTAGCAGGCTAATTTGATCAAATCATTCATTTGATTAATCTGCTCAGTGATATGGAAACACTGAAGGATGAATTGGAAAATGTCAGACTGTTATGGCGCTTTCACACATCTGAATATTGATTTGTGTTCATTTATTTTAAAGCTGTAAATTTTTTCTCTCACCTGTTTGTTCCAACATGTGCTTTGTTATAGACACATGGCAATATAGCTACAGTGTGTGTATGCATTTTATGTTACAAGGATTACAAAAATAAAGTTTACATTAAGAATACATAATAAAAAATAAAAATAATAAAAAAAAATGTACACATGACATGTCCATTCAATTACTAAGAGTTACCAGAAACTCAAGTAGTGTTCTCTGGTGTTAAAGCGCACAGGGCCAGTAGCGGTTCTAGGCACGGGCAAACCGGGCAGTCGCCCGGAGCGCATTTCTTCATGTCACATGGGGGGCAGGCACGAGCAGTTAACCTCTGTGGCGCCAAAGTTTTCTATTTTTTATCATTCCGATTCAATTATTGGAAATGGCGCCCTGCTTGCTGAGAAGGTGCCGTGCGCAGAGAGAAGGGTCTGACTGCAGAGCCGCAGAGCCGCAGTTTCACCCCAGCAGTTTCACCCCAGCAGTTTCACCCCGCGCATGCGCAGCTTTACTATAGCAGTTTTATCCACGCGTTTTGAATAAGTTATTCATTTGTCTTCACTGCAGTCAGTTCAGCAGTCCTGTAGGACAAATCATTATTTTATTTAACATATATTCATGTGCACAGCAAACTTGCTATGACAGTAGCACCAGGCCGTTAAAAAAACACGGTAAGGATATTTTGTTGTCTTGTTTTCGGAACACTTTAACGTCCTGATTGATTTCGTTGTTTTTCGTAATGCAATTTGCCATTTCAGCATATCTCCCATCAACTCGATATGACATCCTGTGGGGTCTTCATGATTATATGGTAAGTTACTGGACTTTCATCAGTCTGTCTCCAGTCTGTTATATCAAAAATATATTATAAATATAAAATAAAATATATTAAATGAATGTTTCAGTATGCCCTACACATCGTATTGAATGAACCTGTTGATTTCACTGCTGTAATTCTTATTTCTACGTTATATTAATATTATTGTCGTTAATATTGCTTTTTTCTCAGCATGACACAAGAAGTGGTGCCTTCTCCTCATGGAGAATTTTGTTTCTAGGGTTTATAAACCCTATTTATTATTATTTGTCATTTAGCAGACACTATTATCCAGAGTGACTTTTAGTAAACTAACTTTAGGGACAGTCCTTGCTCAGGACTCAGTATTCTGCAGTATTCTGCACAACTTTGTTCTCATTGTTGTCTTTTTGTATTTTGTCAGACATGGAAGGTGGCTTTCACATTGGGCTGAGGTGGTTGGATTGCACATGACGGTTGGATCTTGCCTCACTGACAGTGAAGTGAGCATTTGTTGCCTTTTAAGTATTTTGTTTATTTATTTATCCTATTTTCAGTCGACAATATTCTATACTTAGATTTCAGGGGACACAGATATCAGTTGGGTTCTTAAAACACACACCAAGTCCCATTGTTGCAGGGTTGATCCTTGAAAGACCCTAAAAGACCCCTGTGAACACACATGTGCCCCAAGCCAAATGGTCTAGAGCTAGTCTAATAATTACAGGCATGCACTACTTTAAATGTATGTTCTTGCTAAATGTAATGTTGTAGTTTTATGATGAGGTATTAAAAAGGGCTTAAAAGTCTTAACTGGTGGACACACTGTATTAGGGCAGGGACATTGACCTTTGTTATTTTTGTTTGTTTTTGTAAAGTGGATTGATTCAAGTAGCGGAATTATCTTGTGTGTTCGAAGTAAATCAAATCTTAGTTTGGTTCTGCATTGCATATGCATGAAATTATACATTTTATTAAATGAAACATTTTGTAGTCTTGTGGACAATTGAAATACATTACATCACACTGTGCTCTTCTACAACAGATGAATGGACCAGGAGAAATTGAGTATGGCGTAGGAGCGCTGGAGGGGGACACGCCACCACACAATCTTGAGGTATTGACAGCTTGGAGGAGGAAGAAAGCCCTTTCTCCACTACGTTCACATTGTGCCACAACTTTGGATGAGGATGATGAATTAATAGCCCCATTCTATTCTACATTTAAAAACAGAGAGGACATGCTCTTTTTCATGTCTGAGGTTAAGGACAAGAAAAATATTAGTGTCATCATTTTAAAACCCTGACATTTAATTATTATTATTATTATTATTATTATTTTCTAATTGGTGACAGACTTGGTGTCTGTCTGTCTGTCTGTCTGTCTGTCTGTATCATTGTGTATATGTATCAGTATACCTGTCTGTCTGAATCGTATGCCTGTCTGTCTGTATCAGTATGTCTCTCTGGTAATTGAATTGAAATATAATTGTATTCTTGGTAATGTCTCCAAAATTAATAAAATATTTGAAATTATTGGTAATAATTTGTGTTCAAGTCATTTGTTTCATCAGGCAGATTTAATTAATTTAAGAATAATTAGATATATATTGATTTAGGCTTATAGTTCGCCTTTGAACGTCTAATCAAAAAGTTTGTGTTATTCCAGGCATTGAGCAATTAGTGTACATATAGGCCAGGCTATTTATTTTTTGAAGGAAAAACGTAAAAGATTCAGTGTGTTCCTGATACAAGCACAGGGCTGTTGCAGAGAGGGGAGAAGGTGCTGACGATTCCCCCCACCAGAATGCGATTTTTGTCTAGCAGGACAACCATGAACCAATGAAGCCACAAAGTCATAGCTACTCCATGGCAGAAACAAGCTTCCATAGGTTAGTCACATGTCACTCAGGTGATTCAGTTCAAAAACTCTGGCAGCAGAACTGAATGAACATGAGCAAAGATGGTGTATTTCTAATCACATACTTGTGAGGAAACCGACACCAGCCGAGCAACTGCTACTGAGATGAATGGCAATGTTAAACTTGTCTACTCTGCAGAATGTTATAGACCTCTCCGGGTCCAGCGGCACAGACAGATTCCATGACGGGGACCATTGCAAAACACAGCAAGGGACAGTCACTGTTGAGAGATCTCAATACGGACTCCAACATGTCTAGTCAAATGCTGTACTCTAACCACAGATCAGCAATTGACTCAATTGTGTCCGCTGTCTCTTATGGGATTTTTGGATAAACATCGGGGACAAAGCTGATTCTTAAATGAAACAGACAGCCTCCATTTAGTCTCCTGAGCTCTGAAAGAGCAATAAATGTTCCTCTGGGTTTCTCTCCCTGGCGTCAGTCTCTCATCTACCTGTCCTGCTAATTAGCCGTTTGTGTTTTGTGTGTGTTATTTTAAGTCATTTAGGTAGAGACACATGTCTGTTAAGATCATAATTAGTTTCTACTCAAGGGAGATCTTATGGTAACACTTTACAATACGTGTGCACTAATATGCATTAATTCATGCTTAACTAATGCACAGATAATCATGAGTTAATGTATAACTAATGAAGAACTAAACCATTAATTAATGATTACTGCATCAGCAACTAATAAAGAGTCTATATGATTAATAGATTAAGTAATACATGAATTGCTATTAATTCACTGTGTCATTGTGTATTAATTCCTTAATAACATATTTTATTAACTAATAGTGTAAATTAATGTGTTAATTACCACAATTAGTCATAGCTACGCACTTCAACTTCCAGTTGTCTGCCTTAATTAATCATTAGCTAATGATTTGCAAAGGTATCATTATGTTATGACTTTACTTGTTGAGGCACATCATTATTAACTAGTCATTTAGTAATTGTAGTAATTTGCACATGAATTTGCATTAACAATTAATTAATTAATCATGTATTAATGCATATTAGTGTACCTGTCATATTATCTGGAAGTTGAAATACAAGGCTTTGGCTCATTCTGGTAATTAACATATTAATTAACACTATTAGTTAAAAAATGAGTTATTATGGAATTAATCCACAATTACATATTTAATTAATAACAATTCATGTATGAACGAATACATTAACCTGACATACTCTTAATTAGTTCCTAATGTGGTAATCATTAATGAATAGCTTAGATAATCATAAGTAACACATTAATTCAGTATTATCTGTGAATTAGTTAAGCATGAATTAATGCTTATTAGTGCACACGTATTGTAAAGTGTTACCGATCTTATCTTCAGATTTCTCTTTATTCTAATTTTGCAAGCTGGAAAGGCAGCAGATGGCATCTGATTCGAATTCGGCTGCTTTGTTCTGACAGTCCTTTCAGTGCATTGGTCATGTGCAGATAGTGTCTCTGAGTCCAAACCGTGGATATTAGTTATAGTTAGGTAAAACTAAAACTATTTAAAAAAAAAAAAAAAAAAAAAGAAACTGTCATTTTTGTTAGTTGTCATAAAATGGAACTCCTACATCTCGTTGGAGGAGTTTCCGAACAAATTGGGATCCCTAACAACACACCATGGTGCTGGCCCCTTCCAGCGCCTAGCCTAGCCTCCCGCCAAAGCAGTTTCTTAGTTTTCTTTAAAGCAGGAGCTAGCTAGGAAGAATCACACTGCTGTTCTGCAAGACCCGGTTCAGTGGATTTGGATAACACTGGGAAAGCATGCCCAAACTGTAGTAGGAACGCTGAAGCACAAAGTGAGGACAACAGAACAGGTCTGTTGAGGGGAAGACACACGGAGCTAGCCTGGAGGGTCACCCCAGGACTATTGTTAAGGCCACCCAGTCTAATAGCAGCTCCTACAAGAGATAATGCAGTAGGTAGACAACCAAAATGTGGCTTTTACCGCTGCCGTTTTGCCACGGGGTAAAATTTGGGTGTATTTGCTGCCTTTTGTCGCTGGAGCGACACTTTAACTTTAGGCTGTGCGCCAGATTTTCTATCATTTAGAAAGGCTATGTCAATAGGTTATTTGTCTTTTACTTTGTGTTATTTTAATTTGTTAGAAGATTTAATAACTGAAACATAAGTATAATAAATTAAACCAAATGATCATAAAATTAAAACATTTTCAGGACTTGCAGTTAGGCCACTAAACCATGTTACTTGGCAGCATTTGGGTTCAAGCATGCCAAAATGCCTACCGTGGCAAAAATAAAGCAGTCGCATTAAAGTCGTTCGGGACATTGCAAAGGGACAATGTGTAAAACACTATATATATATATATATATATATATATATATATATATATATATATATATATATATATATATATATATATATATATATATATATATATATATATGTATGTATGTAGTAAAGATGTAAAGTCATTCTGTTGGATACTATTTGTTCCTTAGTGTAAAATGGAAATGCATGGTAATTTTATTTGGTAACACTTTATTTCACGAGCTCGCAAATAACTGTGTAGAGTACACTGAAATTACGGGTGTACGTTTCTGTAATCACAGTGCTACTTCCGCGTGTCAGTATAAGGGAACAATATTGTTCAGTTTTGGCGTATCAGAAAGGGGTAACAGCACCACTTCCAATTTACAGCCCCCGCAGAGAGTTTTACTCTTACCCTGTAACTACGCGGAACAAGGGGGTAACAAAGCTACTTACTATGTAGCAATACGGAACAGCACTATTTGCACTATTATGGCCAGAGAAAGGTACTGTAGTTAGAAAACAAAAAACAACAAGCGTTTTCATTACACCGTATATTTGCCCTGACATTTTACAGTGTCATTGCAATTCAATGGTATTGAGCTAAGTACTCATTACCACATGGTATCTGTCTCTAAATTAAAATGAGTCGCAAAAACCTAAACTGTTTTGACTTAACATTATTGCTGATCATAGTAGGCTAAAAGCCAATAGATAAAAATGCTTATCATCAGTATATATATATATATATATATATATGTGTGTGTGTTGTGTGTGTGTGTGTGTGTGTGTGCGTGTGTTTCATTTTTAACCCACAGATGTCAAAATTACCATGTAACATTGCACAAGAACATATTTTACCCGAAATGTGATATACATTTTTATAAACAACAGACGTCCGAATTTTTGTCTGGAATATGTTAACAGAATAGGTACCTGTCATTTTTGATCCAATTAAATAATTTGCTTGTATATCTGCTGCTTACCCCTTTATTACCCCAAACTTAACATATCGTTCCCTTATACTTACACGGAAGTACACTATAATTACAGAAACGTACACCGTAATTTCAGTGTACTTACAAAGTTATTTGTATATCTATTTGTTACCCCTTTATTACCCAAAACTTAACATATTGTTCCCTTGTACTTACACGGAAGTACACCAATTACAGAAACATACACCGTAATTTCAGTGTACTTACACAGTTGTTTGCGGTTCGTAAAATAAAGTGTTACCTTTTATTTTATAAATTGTGAGATTACAAATTTTTACTATTATGTTTAATTTGATGTTTTAAATGGAGAAAGTCTCTAGATCTTTGAAAACAGTAGGAGTTCCCAGCATGACACTCCTGACTGTCTTTTGACCACACGGGAAAGTTTATCTTTCCTGTTTCTTTCGTCTCACCGGGGGCAAATGCCTGTTTGAAGTTTTCACCTGCTCTGATACCATTTGCCTTGGAGGGCTCCAGGGTCACATTCATTAGCATTTGCTTTGTCTCAGTGTCTCCCAGTCTCATGTAAGCCCACCTCTTTTGAAAATGTATAAATCAGAATGTAAGGTTCTTTTACATCAGACTATCCTTGAGATGACTACAGTGACGCAATACAGCGCCAGTATGTGGAGTGTAATGTGGATTGTGACGTGTTCTGTGACGTTGTAAACGTTATGCTGACCCTGGCCGCGCATGCGCGGTCGTGTTGTTGTTGTATATTCCCCGTCCGCCATTAAAGGCTTGACTAAAGTTCACCAGATTCTCGTGTCAGCGCGCTCTTCTATCCTCTTAAACACTGGCGCAGAACTTCTGCGTTAAAGATACCTCAGAGTCTCCTGGTCTGTTGCATGGAAGAATAAAACTTCACTACAAAATGTAAACAAAATACTAAATGGTGTAACAGAGTTTAGAACTAGACAAATCTTTCTGCATTAATAGCCTAAATATAAAATTTAACTATGTTTGATCAGGCCTCAAACCCATGGCATTGTAATGTTCGAACCGTAAGTTCTACCACTCAGCCATGTCTCAACTCACAAATTAATGCCCAAACGTTTGTTTCCTCAGTGTGTGTTCACTCAAAGGAGTGAGAAAACTCAATTATAAACTTCTCTAAATGTCTCTTTGTGCCACCTGGTGGTCATTTCACGAACGACTTTGAAATACGGCTGGTTCATTTTTGCCGTGGTGGATTTGCCGCGGCAGTTGTCAATGCAGGTTGTCTTAGGTTGTCTATAGTGTCATTCTTTGTTGTCCACCTACTGTAGACCTGGCGCCGGATGATCCGCCCTTGCCTTTTTAAACTGCTCTTCTATTGGGTACTGCCGACCAGGGGGGCGGCAGAACAAAGCGGACGGCGGAACAGAAACACAAGGAAAAAGAAGATTATCTACCCGGCCCTCCTCCGGGGGAAGGATGGGCAGGGTTTCCATATACATTCATTAATTTGTGGCGGCCCGCCACAATATCGACACTGACCAGCACGCATTGATTTTCAGGTTTTGATTTTATTGTTGAGCTGCGCGCTCCTTCCCCTCCCACTCATACAAACTGACAACGGAGACGCAATAGCCCCTCCTCTTTGAGACACCGATTATGAATCAAAATATGATCATGCGTTGGAGGTGCGGATATTGCCGGTGCTTATTCCTCCAGAATCAATCCGGAGTTGAATGGTCAGTATAATGAACACTATAACTCTAAAAAGTTAGTCTATGTAAAATGCTGTCGCGTTTCCACCACAGATTCGCGCAATTACTAAATAACGTCATTTTCCTATCGCGATCAGTCATTCAAAAAATCATGGCAGACGGACGTTGGTAGGTTTAAATATATTACAGAGCCACCATCTATATTATTACTGATAAAGAGATGTAGGCCTAAGTGTGTTATCCAAGCTTTAATAGCATGGAAAGACATATGTGAGCAGCACGTGAGGTGTTTTCTCACTTAACTATTTCTGCTCCGAGGTCTTGATTATGGCATTTCTTTGAGGTTTAGAAGCCAGTATTCCTGTATTTGGTCTTTTGTGAATTTAATAAATAACTCTGTCTTACGTATTATGTCCAAATATACATTTTGGGTATCTAACGTATTTAGCACTGGAGTAATTATTTTTCAGCCGAACTTTTTACTTCTACTCCTTACGGCTATTCACGCAATTATCTGTAGGCTACTTTCTACTCTTTACATTTTAATAAATAGCCTACTGTTATGGCATTTCGATTTGTTTTTATTTCTGCTTAACATCGTAAAAAAAAAAACTATCCAGATAAATCACGCTATACTAGAGTGTATTTGATTGTGGTTGGATGAGAGAGTACATATACCATTCATCACACCTGCAAGAAGTGTCACGCATTGATTGTCACAGTCACTCGTTTCGGTCTTTTGTATTTATCTCGTGTAAAAACTGTTTATAATATATTTAATATGCCGCAGCGCGCAGCATATTACCGGCAGGAATCAGCGCGTCCCCTGGAGTTCTGCCAGTTAAGCCTGCCACTTTATCAGCCAATGAAAAAAAAGAAAAAAGTACTACACAATAGCCAATCAGGAAATAGTATTATTGTATACTGGGTAAGATTTAATGCAAAAAAGAAAAAATTATATCCTAAAATTGTTCACGTGATCTCTCTCACTCCTGCTGCCTTTCTTCAAAACTTGAGAGCCCTGTAGTATAATTCAGCATAGTACATACCAGGATAGTATCAATCAGGAAGGTATGAATCAGGATTATTTTTATTTTTTGATTAATCACTTTGATGAATAATTCAAATTGACAGCACTAATGTTTCAAAAATGAAAAGTGTGAAGGGGAATCCATTGCATTTTTCTGGCCCTTATTTCAAATAAGACCGCCAAACCGCGAACCACTTACTGAAGCAGTCACGTGGTACAGCCAGCTCGCAAGGCTTCAAACGTCACCACATACGTCACCGACACAAGCCTCGATACGCGCTTCACAGAAATCATCCCGGATTACTCGACACACGCTTCGAAGCTTCGATACGGGAGGACACATCACTAATTATAACATGCTTACAATACATATAGGCCCCTGTGGCACAAACAACCCCCACCCCCTCCCTCGGTACCAAAACCCCACACCACCACAAATAGAATCTAATTCTGTGGAAAACACTGATGGGTGCAGCCACGAACGTCCTCTTGGCCCATCTCAGGGTCGCTTACCTCTCCTCTTGCTGGGGGTTAGATTAATTCTAAGTGGGCTGAGCACTTCTCCTGCGGTCGACACCCTGCTGCTTAGCTGGCAGCTGCTTGGAACTGGCAGGGGGCGGCAGCAGGAGGGCGCCCTCGATTCGACGAGCAGCTGGAAGCACAGCAGGCGGAGACGGGGCAGCCGCAGCCCGTCTCTGGGGCATGATGAAGCTTGACCCACCTCCGACTGCTTCGGAGCGTGCGAGAACTGTTGGCCGTAGCTTTCCACCGACCATGACCGCAAGAGGCCACCCCTGGGATACTAGGGGAGTTCAGGGAACCTCGTTCTTGTTCTGACTACCCAATATCTGCACGAGGGGTGAGCATCAGTCGCTCCTGGACACACGAGGGTGGACATCGTCTGACAGAGGGCCATGCCAACATAGTCTCTTATAAGAGAGCATAAACCACCCATGAACACAGTCTCAGCATGTTTGCGATGCGAATGAGAGGAGCGATGGTCACTGTAATCCTCAGATCAACAAAGCGAATATCGGTTACCAGACAGTTTCTGGTCCCATTGACTTCCATAGTATATATATATTTTTTCTACTATGGAAGTCAATGGGACCAGAGACTGTCTGGTTACTGAATATTTTCTAAACATCAGAGAAGAATCGGCTGAATGGAATAGAAATGGTAAAACTCAACTATTTAACTCTCGAGGGGAGTTGTAAAATGAGCCTATTTCCAAAAAAAAAAGTGAAGTATTCCTTTAAGCCCACGTAAAACAGTGATTGTGGCCGTCAAATGAGGACAAGAAACAACAACATCCAGAAACACACAGGATGAACGTCATCCTGAAAAGGACGTGATCTTCACCTGTGTTGCTGTTTTCACAGAAAACGCTCTCTTACAAACGCGGCAAAACAGCGGGGAAGCTGCAAGCCCTGCAATTATTAAAGGAGCATTTTACCCATTTCAACATAATCTTTATTGAAAGTGGATCATATATGTAGTCAAAATATAAAGAATTTTTGAATTTGGTGCCCTCTTGACCGAAAAAACTTACAGATTCCACTCCTTCTTCCCACAATAACAAACCCTGTTAACGTTACATTGGCAAACTCATTCAGTGAATTCTCATCGTTTGTATTTCTTTCTAAAATGGTGTATTCCGTATTTAGTCCGCCTCAGCACAAACCAGTCCGGGCTCCTAGACCAGAATCACATGCACAGCAGTCCACCTCAGCTCAAGCCAGTCTGGGCTCATCAACCGCCACAGGCAAATGCCTCCTGCTCCTCCATCAGCCTCAGCTGCTCTTACACTATACTGGGTCTCGTACAGAGATAGCCACGAACATCGGATTCGAGCAGCAGACTTTCAAAATCCTCTTCTTCCATATCATGTTTAGTTTCTTCTGTCATTGTCATACTTCCTATCTCCACAGCGCTTGTTAGCTTAGCTTCCAAAAACAAGATGGCGGATATTGATTTCAGTTTCTGCAAGTGAAGTCCCACCCACTGATCTGTAATAGGCCTGTAGGGTGAGTGGGTCCCACACCCTTGAATAATAATGAGCTAATGTTTGTAGTCTCTACATTTTCAATGAAATGTGACTTCCTGCTTATTATGATGCAAAATGACGATTTTTACGTCATAATAAGCAGGAAGTAAAACACTTAAATCCTTATTTCTCCCATCTCAGGGGAAAATAAGGGATTAAACCATGACTGGGTTTCTAAAGATACAAAGCTTAATGTAAATGGGTGAAGTGTCCCTTTAATCTTGAAGCTCATCCAGGACACAACTAGTAGGCTCCGAAGCTAAAAGCATATGTGTGAGCGCTCGCTTCGGCTTTATACCCGCACTGGCAGGTGGGGCGTGGAATGCAAGTCCTGCATGCAAATATTCATTGGCTCGTTTTAATTCACTCAAAGGCAATTGATCTCCCAAGCATGATTCCAATTCGTTGGAAACTCCTCACGAGAGACGTAGGCGTTCCAATACGAAAGGGAACAGAAACTTTTAAGAAATGGCAAAAACTTTTCAAAGTGCAAGTTTTTGAAAACAGTCTCCGTGTAAACAACATGCTGTCTTATCATGTGGTCATTAATCATGCCAAACCGGAGAGAAAAAATATTAGTTTGGACATGGCCTCAGGCACACCTTTGCAATAATCATGCCATCTAATCAGCATCTTGATGCCACACCTGTGAGGGTGATGGATTATCTCGGCAAAGGAGAAGTGGTCATTAACACAGATTTAGACAGATTTGTGATTCAATAGTTGTTAGAAATAGGCCTTTTGTGAACATAGAAAAAGTCTTAGATTTTTGAGGTTAGCTCATTAAAAAATGTGACAAAATGTTTATAATTTTGTTTAAAAAATTTTAAAGGGTTTTCTTTTACATTTGTTCAAATAATTCTTAATAAAATATTTCATGATTTCCACAAAAATATGAAGGAGCACAACTGCTTTCACTATTGATAACAATCAGAAATCAGCATCTTGTGACACTGAAAACAGAGAGCCTATTTTAAATTAAATTAATTGTAAGGACTTTTGCCAGGCGACTCAACTGTCTTCCCCCAGGACTTGAACACTGAGAGATGCGCGGATGGGCTATTATTTTCATCCGCAACCGCATCACAAAACTCATCATCCGTCCGCCATCCATCCGCATCAAGTTTTTTGACCAATTTTCAAAACCGCACCCGCCCGCCATCCGCTGATTGGGCGATACAAGGCGCTGATGATGACAGCCGCGAGACTAAAGCTCTCAGAATATCAGCAGTGAACTCCATCTCCAATCGACACGCAGGGACAAAAATAAATAAATTAAACGCACTTCGGCAAACCTGACTGTGGCGAGGGAGGCGTAATTTTGCGAAGTCTGTAGCGGGAGAGAAAGGACGGAGCTGCGCGGTGAGGTCAAGACAAGTGCAGATGATGAACACCTGTGTCTGATTGCGGGAATGTGAGAGAGAGAGAGAGAGAGAGAGAGAGAGAGAGAGAGAGAGAGAGAGAGAGAGAGAGAGAGAGAGAGAGAGAGAGAGAGAGAGAGACGCAGAGAGAGAGATGCGACTAAACGTCTTTTTTTTCCTCCCTTTATAAATCATTACAAAAATTATAACCTATTTCACAGCCATGCACCGCACTCGACATTAGGCTATTATAATTAATGGAAGGAGACGTCTGTGTTATCCAAGCATTAATGGCAGGGAAAGACACGAAGTTCCTTGTTTCTCCCTTATTTCTGCGTCGATGTCTTGATGGCATTTCTTTGAGGTTTAGAGAGGCTATTCCTGTAATTATTGTTTTCTTTTTTTTTAAATGAATTTAATAAAGAACCATATCTCGATATTATGTCCATACGGTCGTTGCAAAACGAAAAATGAACTGTTGTATTTTTAAAATGCAAAGTTGACCACCAACATTTTAGTTTGACCACACTGCACTTTACATCTCAACGAATTTTCAGATAGGCCTATTTGTTTAGGCTATGACTTTTTGTCCCTTTAAAACATTTAAAATATTCACAAATTAATATGGGAAAATTGATTTTACTAATTTTCTAAATCCAAATTAGAACCTGGATATTTCTAATATTTTTCCCGCAGTGCTGTAGTTGATAAGTTGATTCCACTGTTGATGGGAAAATGAAAGTGTTCACGGCGCCCGCGCCTGTCTGCCATCCAGTGCGTGCTCCAAACTCCGCACACACTCTGGATATTGGACAAAATCTAGTGTTTATTTGTGATAATCTTAGCCCTATTAATATCATTGTCCAACCTGTGAATGAGATGTGACAAATTGCTTTGTTCCTTTTTTGGATAATAGCTTTTTTGGATAATAGGTTACTGTCTGTTCAATATTTTCATTGTAGCCCAATAGAAAACGCATTTTGGCACATAATTCTGTTCAACCGCCCGCCACCCGCCCGAATTTAATTAAAATATATTTTTTAGTCACGATTATCCGCCCGATCGCGACGTTTATCCGCGGTGTCCGCGGCTGTAACCGCCAACCGCGCATCTCTATTGAACACACACACATGAGCCCTTCCCTCCCCCACACACACACGAGGGAAGCTCCTGTTGCCAGACTTTATAGCTCATTGGAATGTCGCAGAATGTCTCTGAACCAAGAGATGGATATTTCTGTGTTTAAAAGACATTTAGCCAGATATACTCAATGTGTTTCTATGTATGTGTGTTTCCCAATGTCACAGTGAAACAACTTTGTTTGGTTGCAGCATAAACATAAATTAGAAATACCTTCTTTATGCATGGTAAACATAAGTGTATATTCCTTTAAGATAACATAATGTTCCTTAATGTCTCCAGAATGCTCATGGAACGGGCTATCCGAATATGCACAGAGATATAAGTAACGTGTATTTTTAATATGTTTTTACCGTCATTAAAGATCACACTGTTAAACTGTAAAACCCTCATTGAACACACCCCCGTCCCACGAGGGGTGCGGTCTCTGAAACGAAGGACAATAAACCGAGAGTTCCCACTGCAACTTCTACACATGCCCATTGGCCCAGCCACAGGAATAGGTTGGGTGTCTTCAAGCAGGTATAATGTCTCAGCTCCGCCCTTTGGACTTCTCTTCCTGAAAACCTATCGTGTCAGCAACATGTAACGTTCGCTATCTCCTCACAGAGATCAGATCCCATCCTGGATCTTTTCTTTTGTTCATCTAAAAGTTTCGTCTTTTCCTCAAGTGGACTGCCAAGTTCGCCTCCCAGGAAAGGAAGTGGACTTTGCCGAACTATTCTTTGGGTAATTCACTGACAAAGACTTCCAACCACTGTTCAAAGACTCGCACGTGACTCCCCACCGAACAAAGAAGCCACGGCAAGCGACCAACCATGCACGTGCCGGGACGGGCCATGCAAGATCCAGAACGCTGCGGCCACTGTCCACGTGACCCCGTGCGCACAGGAAGGCGCCTTCATCCAACATTGCCCGTGACACACACAGACCAAATATGCTTTGCAAGTATACTTTCTTTTAGAGCTTCTAGGCAAAGGTATTGTCTGGTGAATGTAACCCTCTCTCTCCATGCTCTCTCTCTTACATACCCTCTCTCTCACTCCTCTCTCTCTCTCCCCAACTCGTTTACATGTGTAACGTGACCCATTTGTCTAAACGCCCCGCGTTGTGTTCGTATTCGTTTCATCGTGTTTTAATGGTTGTAAATACATGTATCCTTGTAATGTAGTAAATGCTTAAGTAGTTGCTTTATAAAATGCAATTATGCTCATTTTGACTGAATCATTGTCTTGCTCATGATACAAGTCCCTGAAGTGTCTGATCAAAAGCTGCTGCAAGCTTTAACTAAAAGTACCTAAAAGGGTATTTGTGTATAGAGCAGGAAAGCTAATTCTTGTGGCCACATAATTTGTTTTCACAACTCTATAAATTAATGAGCTAATTAATTTTACTTGTCTGTGAAAACGTGGTCCGTGTAATCGATTACAATTAATTTGTGGTTAATAGCAGAGACACACATGTATGCATACAAGTAAAATTGACAAAGCATCTCTAAATGGGAGATTTATTAACATGTAAGACTGGTCTGATCCAAGTCTGTATGAATAATTATTAATTATCAAACTTATAATTTCAAAACATCAAACTACCAAAAAATTTCAAACTTGTTTATGAGCAATCAGTTTTAGTCTGGTGTGTATATTGTTATTTAATATTGTTTATGTAATATTTAATATTACACGCACGTTGAAGTGAACGCTTGCAAACTCCGACCTGACTGATCTGGGCACAAAAGCCGCCTCAGTCAAGCACATTTAACAAGCTGCTAAATGTTCAAACACTTTAGTCACTGTTAATTGCTAAAAGTAAACGGCAGATTCCATAGAATTAAATTTGTTCTGGCACGACAAAAAAATGAAAAAAACCTCTTTGCATTAACGACATTTTAATATTTTAACTCCCCTGTTCAGAACAAAGATTCTTCTGTCAGGGTAATACAAAGCTGGCTGAAGCAATGTTCCTTCACTCATTTTAAGAAAGGCCTGATATTATAATCGTTAGATTAACGATAAATTCCTGGTTAAACATTGACTTAGCTACTCAAATGTATGAAACCGTAAAAGCATATTAATCATAAGTGCTATTTGATATATGCCTATGGGAGCAGAGAACAGACAAATAATTCCTGTTCTCCTTCGCACAATGCAGCGAAGAATCCTGCGACAATTGCCTGTAAATCTTGAAAAACCTTCAAAACTGAATACAATAAAATCATTAACGCTAGTTGTGATAAATGTTATTTGGAGTTTAAGAAAAACAGATAAATAATTCCTATTTCTCTTTTGCACGACGCAGCGAAGAAAACCTGCTAACATGTTTTAAATGAATATAGCACCGAAAAGAAATCCGTTGAGATTTAAAATTCTGTAATATTTTTGATTTTACAGCATGGGAGGAGGTAACGCTTCACGCCCTCTGAATAAATCACATGGGAAGCAGGCGGGTGTAATTCTGCTGCCAAACACTAGGGCGCAGCCTTGAGTGCTTTGCAGTATCAAATTACCACCATAGTCCTAGCTTTACCCTGCGTGAGCGCAGTAGCGCCCTCGTGTGGACACTAACAGCTAGGTCATCCCTTTCCTCAAAATTCTCTGTTAGAAAATTCCTACTTTCTTACTGAATTTTGAACTAGTTTTCTAAACTTTCAATGCATGTGCAATTTACAGCCGAATTTTAATAACATGAACAACCTACTAGTTGTGCCTTGACTGTGTGCACTTGTTTGGAATTTGGTTCAAATCACATTTGAACTTAAAATTCAAAATTAAGTCTTAGCAGTTTCTGATGACCACTAAGAGAGAGAGCGCCCCCTTGTGGCCTCCCCTTTCTAAGTCATCATCACCTAACATCTCTCTGTTTTGAATGGCTCTCCCAGTTGGTTTTGTTTTTGTTACTGTCACAGATAAAGTCTCGGTTCAAAGTTAAGTTTGCTGCAAAGTTCGCTCTTTCCTGCAACGCGCTTCAAATTGGAAAAGACTCTCATTCGCCTGCTAATCACACGTGATCAGCAGCGAAACTTCCATCCAGGCACTTCAAAGACAGCCACGCGGACCTGCATGGCCGGGAAACCCCTTTCAACGCAACAAGACAAAGGGAATCCCCCTCAACGCACAAGACAAGCGCAAGTACCCCAGACTCTTACTGATCTTGTGCTTTAACGTAATTAAGTAACCTATCTAAGGACGATGGTTTAAATTACTGCTTGATGCTCCTTTCAGGTCATGTTGTCTTACGTGCATATAGAAAGTTGAAACTTTCTCTCTCTCTTTCCAACTCACTCTTTTCTCGCTTAACTGTATGAATGTGTGTGTGTGTGTGTGTGACCGTGTTAGACATTATAGTTCTATGTGTTTAGAATAGTTTACATCCTTACAAAGGTTATATTACGAGCCCGTTCGGAATGAACTCTAAATGATTCATTTGCTCGGTTCCATAAGTGACTCGTGTTCAGATTCATTGCAAATCAATGAATCATTCCCTTTGAGCTAATTTGGCCTTCCGGCCCCCTTAAATACATTTTATGTATATTATTATTGTGTAGTTCGCTACAACAGCTGAACTTCCTCCCGTGCTCTTCCTACTACACTCTATCCCTTCTCTGAATGGAGGCTAGGTTATTCTGATAATTAACATTGTCATAATTCCCTTTCTGTTTATACCATAAATTTTAGTAAAGCCGTTGCCTTAAAAAAAATAGACACTCAATTTGATTTAGATAAAGGAGCTTTAATTCACATTGAAGTACACTTGTTCTTCATCCTGTTTTGTGTTTGTAGGTAGAAATCTCTCTCGCCGTGGTGATTTTGACAGTCATCTCTGCTTGGGGTCCGGCAGGCTGGTTCCGTCTGATCTGCGTCACCATCGCTGATTGATCACGGGTCTCAGACTTTCCTGTATCTTTCCGTGGGTGCGGCCCGCAATCACCAATCTGGCCAGTTGTGTTCATGGTCAAGTTTCTTGAGAGGGCGCACCTCGGTACAGATGCACTGAAAGGCCCGGGACACTGCTGTCATGTGTTGGGGGCGACAGAAGGACCAACCATGATGCTGACCCCAACCAGAATGACCTCATGGCACCCCAGGCAAACTAGAAAAAGGTATTAAAACCCATCCACTTAATATTGGCCACAGAATCTAGAGATTCCTCTGATATTTGAAGTAGTGCTTCCTCCGCCTCTCCAAGCCACAAGCCGCAGGTTTAGGCCTCCTCTCCCCTTCCTAACACTTATTGTGTACTATTAATGCCATTTCAGTACAGACCTTCCCATCTTTGCTGGTTGCATTTTACTTCAAACTTTGCTATCTTGCCATTGCTCTGTTCTGTTGTGCTCTGTTCCTTTCAGTTCACCTAAAGACAGAACCTCTCTGAAACACCAAGGAAAGCTGAATAATAGTTTGACAACCAAGTCGTTAGCATCAACAGGTGACCCCTGAAGCTAACGCCCTGTCCAAAAATCTTCATTCAGACCCATGATGACCTACCCAAATTGTCCCACCAAACGGTCTAACTGTCTGCATCAGTTAACCAAAATTTTCACACACAGCTTAGCCTGTATTATAGCTCGTTAGACGTAGAACGAACTTGCATTGGTCCCTCTGTGTGTGTTGTGTTCCTCTCGCCCACAGTGAAGCCAGTATGTTCCGGTCCTACAGTCCCACAACCTGCTGGGACAACCTGGAGACATGGCTGAGATTCATGACATCTACATCCCTGCCCAAAGTCACCAGCGACTCAGAGCAGCGAGCCAAGAGCAGCTGACAAAGACTGGGCCAGACACATCAAAACCTTGCTTACCAGCTCACCGCACATGAACGCCTCCGCGAAAGGAGCCGCATCACCCTGGAGCACAAGGTTGCAACGCCAAGGATGACAATGACCCCGAGCTACAGAAGGAAGTAGAAAGACTTCAAACTGCCCTGTCTAGTCTTCTACACAGACTGAAGAGAAAAGTCAGAGAAAAGAACCAGAGAAGAATTCCACGAGAAACTCTGACAAAGTGAAGTCTCTTGCAAAGAGCAGAAGACTGAACTGAAAGAGATTCGAAAGCCACGGCCTGCGAAAGAAACGCGCAAGAGGCTTGTACGACCATTCACAAGCTTGGTCAGCAGAGACAAGATCTC
This sequence comes from Hybognathus amarus, assembly GCA_030378365.1. Taxonomy (NCBI): domain Eukaryota; kingdom Metazoa; phylum Chordata; class Actinopteri; order Cypriniformes; family Leuciscidae; genus Hybognathus; species Hybognathus amarus. Next base: position 107,166 of record JAQIUQ010001501.1, read on the forward strand.
GAACATGAACTTGATCCACAGAGTTGCAACACTCTTCTAGACTGAGCATGACCGGGAAAGAGGAAACACACATCACAAGCTTCCCCTGAACCAGTCTGCACATTTCAGCCAACAACACAAGAGCTGAAAAAGGGGGTGGAAAAGCCCGCCTTCCACAACATCTCTGACAATCTACAAGACATTGACTTTTCACCTGCTGTCTCCAACCGGTGTACACACGACACCAACATCCAGCAGGACAGACCCAGGAGGGCCTGTGCTACCACCACCGGCTCCGAACGAGTTCGCTGTGGAACTCACAACGATCCTTTAACCGAGGAGGACACCAGTTTCAAGAAACTTTTCCTCCAAAAAGTCACCATAGTTCTCCTGCCCCACACAATGCCCACTCAACGATGCGTGAAGGCCCACTCAGTAAGAATTCCTAAAACCCCAAATTATTCTGAACTGCAAACCCAGAAGACACACTGCACGAACGCCGTGCAAGACTCTGCTAAAAGGTCCTTGATCAACATCGGACGTAGAACTTTTAAAAGTAGATGAAAATGTGTGCTCAAAGAGTTGCAAGACTCTGCGTTTGTAGAATTAGAATTTTACTAAGTTAAAGGATTCTTAGATAGACATGTAAGCCTCAACGGCCGACAGACTATGCATGACTCTTTTGAAACAAACAGTTTATAAATGGTAGTTAAATCGTCACCACTGAACATTAGGTTTCGTGACAATGAAGAGTTACAGAAAACACCAACTCCAAATAGGGCATACCTTATCCTGACGCCAGAGTGTAGTAAAATCACCCGAGTTAAACTACCGTTAACCTACAGGCGTGCACTTGATCATCGCGATCCAACTAAAACACAACGTGCAATACGCATTTTTGATCGCTGGCTTGTCTAAAGGCAGATAAAACAAATAGCTGTAATTGACATCTCTACTTTAAGTAAAAGAGCCTTAGATTTCCAACTGGTATCAGGAACTTCAGCATTAAAGCGTAAGTCTGTACAACAGAAGAATCATCTCAGCAGCTTGTAATCTGTAATCTTTTCTGCTTTGGTTAAAAAAAAATCCAAATCGCGGTATGACTAAACCTGTTTCTGACAAAGAAAGCTCAGGACAGAGTTATATGTATGTAGAACTGGGTTACGCTCCCCTACAAAGTAAAGGCCTTAATTCTATTGTTGGATTGATGTAATTCACCTAAATTTTAGCTGCATCTACAAGCAGAAAGCTACTAAACAATCAAAACAAGTAACTCGCGGAAAAGTCAGCATTCATGCATGAGAGAGACGTAACTATATATGCTTAGACAAGCTTTGACTTAGCAGCAAATCTATGTCCTTACTCTGTAAACAAATAGAACAAGACAAGCTTTGACTTGCAGCAAATCTATTTCCTTACTCTGTAACAATAGAAGAAGTGTAAAGTAAAGAACAGAGTTCCATGAGAAAATTAGCAAATGCCAAAACACATTTGCGTTTTACTTAATGCAACCAAGTTCTTGAAAATCATACAGTACAGGCGCCCCCTTTAACCTGTTAAAACGTGCATGATTCATGTAAAATACACATACATTCTTCAGGTACTGTTGAATTGCTCTGACACGCTTTGGCTCCCATGACAACAACTTGTCACAGGGTGTGTTAACTCTTAATGTCACTTTTGTAAACAAACCAGCCTGGGTGGCTAAGCTAACCTAGCCTAGCATCAAGCTAACTTAGGCTAAGCTAAACTAACCCATCACTAAGCTAACATAGGTTAAGATAACCTAGCTTAGCATCAAGCTAACTTAGGCTAAGCTAACCTAACCTAGCTCCCATCCAATGTAGGCTAAGCTGAATAACCTCCACAGTTAGCAGTTAGCATCATTTACTTGAACCCTTAATCACCGCTTGTGTTCCACAGTGCAAAGTATTCTAGAATACTTTCCTCAACACCAGTTAGGGTTTCTAATTATTCATTTTCCGTGTTTGCAATTCTTATTAGCTAAAGTTTACCTTCACTGGGTTAGGAATACTCCTTGCTAACCGTTGAAGACTAACTTCGCAGATGCCCTGTGAAGACTCACAATTTCATCATTTAATGTTTTTTTTAGTATTATTTTTTTGTTATATTAATGATCATAATCAGTAGTATTGTGTATGTGTTTTATACTTTTCATATACATTCATAATCATTTTGTAATCATTTTGTTTTATGAATCATACCTGTATATCTGAATACTGTACTGTATGAGGGAGACTTTGGGAGACTTTGGGGACTTTAATATATAGACAGTGTTTTTCCATCGAGCAGAATATACATTCCAACGTTAATGGGAACCACATGTTTCTCTGGTAATGTAGTTAGGTTTTTTTGTCAGCCTATATGAACCGTGTACCTCTTTGTTTAAGCAGAGGAGAAATCCCGAGAAGCAGAATAAGATCTTCGCTGGTCCTTTTATCACTCTCTCTCCCTTTTGTCTTATATAAATTGGTGAAATAAATAAGATATATTAGCAGAATGACTGGTGTCTTTTATGAAATTAATTAACAAGGGGAAACAAGAATTTTAAATCTACACCCTGTTAATTAAACTCAAGTTTAACTGCATGTAAACTGCGTAACTAACTACAGAAGAATTTGTATAACCATAGGAATTTTCGTCGGCATGTTGACTAAACCTTTGGAGTGACACACCCGATGTGGTTTTGAACACGCAACCGCTACAACCCACTATAGAGTGTTGATCAAAGCAAATCCAAAGTTTAGCCACTAATGCCACTGATTATTTTCGACTTCAGATCATTCCCATGTTTTGATAATTTTATTTCCTTTTGCTTTACTTTTAATTTTATTTTTCCTCGTGAATTATTTCAATCCTTTGACCTTTATAATAATAGCAAGCAGCTATTCCCTTGTCTATTAGGTCATCTATATTATTTAATTTCTTTGCTTTTCTTGTCCGAGTGTGGTTCCATTTCCCATAGGGCCCAGAAAGGAAACAGACACCCTTATTTGTTAGTTTGGCTTAGTTTCAGCCAGTGCACTTGTTTTGTGACCCTTCAACACAAGTAATTTCAACAATTTACTAGGGCACTACTGGAGTCCTGAGGATCGACAATAAGCAGAATTTAAATAAGAAAGCTGTCCTTTTCCCTATTATCGTTCACTTCATCGAGCCACAGTGAACCACCAGCTGAGTCCAGAGAAATAATTTAGTCATAAGAACCACCTTACGTCATTTATTTCATCTCGGCTATGTCCTTTCCAGGAAATACCCTCGGAACCACACAAAACTTAGCCCTAACATTCACAACTAAGATAAGGACACAAGATACTCTTAACGTTATGCTTAATACCTAACGAACCTATTAAGCAGTAGTTCTGAACTTTTAGGGCCATGCATTAGTCACTCACAAGTGTGCCAAAATGCCACAAAAGCCCTGCTTAACCCGACCTCAATCTTCCAAGGAACCACTGCCACAAACCACGGCATGGCTCCAAAAGGATTTAACAAAGCTAACCAGGTAAGCCACGACATGCAGACAAGACTGTCACTTGCAAACTGTCTAACCAACCTGACTGCATGAAACAGATTCTGCTTGATATGGATTACGTCCAGTCGTGAGGTGCACAGCTTCCTAGATCATCAAACAGAGACTGTCAAAATGGACTATCAAATGTTGCAATAAGCTTTGACCGCTTAACTCCCTGATCCTGAATCAGACCAAGGGTTACCACCGCTGTGGACATCAAGCAAGACCGACTTGAAACTCCACCGACTTCGACAAACCACCAGGTATGGAAAGGATGCCAATTTCAGAACTTTGTTCCTGCAAAACCTGCATCCCTGCATAGTGAGTTATTCCGTAAGCACCCTGGCCTGTCCCTGTAGCATGTCTACCAAGCTACGAGGCTGGGCCCACAAAGCTCACATTAAGCAAAGACTTTGTCCGAAAGGACTGCGTATAAAGCCTCAAACTAACCTGTCTTAGAGCACGACTTAGAGCTGCCCCTAGAGGGTACCCCTCTCATCACGCCACTGGTAAGCACAAGTCTGAGCACACATCAGACAACAACAGTGCAGCCACATCACAGACACCCAGAACACTGCTCGTCAGCATCAGACCACAGAGCTCACTTCACAAAGTGACAGCCTTAAGCAGCCACCACCGCTGACAGCTGCACAACCTGAGCATGACAGTCCGGTGTCCCACACAAGACCCAGCCCAGACGCCAAGACTTCTGGGAAGCCTAAACAAAAAGGGGGTGGCACGGAAACTCTACCTAGCCACCATCAGTTACAATGATTTGAGCCTTAAAGCCCTGCTAGACACTAGCTCAAACATCACGCTACTGTCAGCCCAACTCTTTCAAAGACTCAGTGCTAAAGCTGAGAATCATAAACAAACTCTCAAATCCCAAACATGTGAGCTGAACGTGCAATCCTACAGCCAACACAACATTTGGCTCAAAACAGGTAGCTCCCATTCACCCAACAATTGGTCCTATGAGCCTGATTCACCCAGTGTACCGATCACAAACGATCACGTACCCACTTCTGATTGGCCGAGATCTGTTAGATCGCTTTGAGCCTTTAATAGACTTTAAACAACTGAATGTCTGAGCTCAAGTTCAAGAACCCCTCCCCCTCCAGTCACACAGGTCAAGAGAACCTGACTGGCAGGTCACAGAGGCACAAGAACTCCTGCAGCCAGCCATAACGCACAGCCTCAGCACCAAATGGAGATGTGAACTTGTTACCCTGCACCTTTCATCTTACCAAAGACTGTGACTAACCAAATGAACTCTGAGACAACCACCTCTCTACCCCTCCAACCACCCAAGCCTGCCAAGCACATGCTGCTAAACACCCTGAGATTTATGCACCTCGTGACATCACTTCGCCACGCCTTGTGCTGCCACAGTGCAAAAAGTGGGATATGTCAGTGTATGCCCTGTCACGCCCCATGTGGGCTGCACACTGCACCACCAGGACATCTCGGCATCCTGGAAGGCATCGGACTGTCCCAGCCGACAGCCGCTGAAATCTTTCCTCCCTTTCTCTCTCTCCCCTGTCTCTGTTATAGGATGCTGCTGTGGTCGTCTTCCAGTGCCTTCAGCCAACCAGAGGACAGCTGCAGTCATCACCAGGCCCGACATCAGGCAGCATTTGGTCAACTGTCACACAAGCAGAGCTAGATAGACACACAAGCCGCTGCTGTCAGAACACAGTCAAACACCGGCGTGTCTAGCAACAATACGAACGGAAATCCCACAACCAAAAGGTAACTCACAACACAGAGTACCTCCTCACAGACCATCAAGAAATTGAAAGGAGCTGTGACAGATCCACAATGCTCACAGCATTCTACTGAACCAGCCAAGTGAACTCCAGTGAGACAACTGTTTACTGTCTGCCAGAATGACTTGGGCCCAGCCGAACTGAACTTGTTCCCAGCGACATAGCCCTCCCAGCTGTGTCTCAACTGCACACCTTAACTGCCTCATCTGTTGTCCAATCCTGGACTGCAGCTGATTCTGCGCTGGGTACCTCTACAGTAATCAACCACGCCCTGAAACTTGACATTCACAGTCCACAAGAGACTCAACAAACGCAAACCTCCACAGCCACCACTCGACCCTCAGGAAGAGGGTACCACACTGGAGGCTGCGTCGAACTTCATCAAGCTGAGCTCCAACCTCAGCCTAACCACCACCTGCCACCTGACCCTCACGATTCACCTGCCATCCATCCATTGTGATGGGTGCCGTGCCAATGAAGTCCATGCCAGGACTTCATCTGACGAAAGGGGGATGATGTAACTTTTAACCAGATATACTCAATGTGTTTCTATGTATGTGTGTTTCCCAATGTCACAGTGAAACAACTTTGTTTGGTTGCAGCATAAACAGAAATTAGAAATACCTTCTTTATGGAAGGTACCTTCTCACAGGAAGGCGCCTTCATCCAACACAGCCCGCGACACATACAGACCAAATATGCTTTGCATGTATACTTTCTTTTAGAGCTTCTAGGAAGCCTTAAGAATGTGTTTTTGTGTGTGCAGAAAGGTATTGTCTGGTGAATGTAACCCTCTCTCTCCATGCTCTCTCTCTCTACATACCCTCTCTCACCCTCCCTCTCTCTCTCCCCAACTCATTTACATGTGTAACGTTACCCATTTGTCTAAACGCCTCCGCGTTGTGTTCGTATTCGTTTCGTTAAATTTTTTAATGTTTGTAAATACATGTAACCTGGTAACGTAGTAAATGCTTAAGTAGAGTTGCTTTATAAAATGCAATTATGCTCATTTTGACTGAATCATTGTCTTGCTCATGATACAAGTCCCTGAAGTGTCGATCAAAAGCTGCTGCAAGCTTTAACTAAAAGTACCTAAAAGGGTATTTGTGTATAGAGCAGGAAAGCTAATTCTTGTGGCCACAGAATTTGTTTTCACAACTCTATAAATTAATGAGCTAATCAATTTTACTTGTCTTGTAAAACGTGGTCCGTGTAATTGATTACAATTAATTTGTGGTTAATAGCAGAGACACACATGTATGCATACAAGTAAAATTGACAAAGCATCTCTAAATGGGAGATTTATTAACATGTAAGACTGGTCTGATCCAAATCTGTATGAATAATTATTAATTATCAATTATTAATTATGATATGCAAATTCCCCTTGATCAGACCCAAACGGAGTCTTTACATAATAATTCATAATATTAATATGTTTACTGTATTTTTGATCAAATAAATGAAGGCTTAAGAATAAAAAAGAGACTTCTTCCAAAAACATAGAAAACCTTACTGACCCCCCACTTTTGAAAAGTACAGTACATGTAACATTTATTGTAATTAGGATAGTTTGTGCAATTAAATACATCTAAACTGACTGTTAAAAGTTAACATTTATTGTGTAGTGTTCTGTAATTGAAGAGTTCAAATGCAAAAGCCTCTAAATGCCATTTGAAATTTTCTTCTAAAATGACCATTTTTATCAAGCTTGTATATTTAAGTTCAGTAATTTCACTTAAATGACAATTAATAGGTAATCTTTATTGCCATTTAAGTGAAATTACTGAACTTAAATATACAAGCTTGATAAAAATTATCATTTTAGAAGAAAATTTCAAATGGCATTTAGAGGCTTTTGCATTCGAACTCTTATTGTTGTTAATAAATCAGTCTGAAAATGTTTTTCAAAAGTTCAATCTTTTGTTTTGAGGTACAACAGCCTATCACTGGCAGCCATTTAAAAAAAAATACTATAGTAACCATACACACGACTTAAGACAGGTGCATCGAGACCATAAATCACCAAATCTTTAAGTGGTCATGAAAATGTATTCAGATTTAGCATATTAATGATGCATTCACCTTATGACACATTGCTTTCCCATAGTCAGTGTTGGGAAAGTTCACTTTCTACATGAACTAGTTCAAAGTTCAGTTCACAAATTTTAAAATGATAGTTCAGTTATTTTTTTTTCTTTGCCACAACCACAGACAGCAATTATTTTATTCGACGGCAAAGTCTGCAGAGAAATATACGATTTTTCCCATCCTCACAACCTTGTCTTACATGCTGCTTTTTGTTGACGTATGTGCGACACTGGTGTTGCTAGATTGAGTGATTGAGTTTTTTTTTTTACATGTTAAGGCCTGTTTACGTTTGTTTTAGCCGGGTTTCCGCCTGAAAGGCTCTATAAATTTGGCACCCTATTGAACAAAGTTAAACTGAGATAGCGCTCGTTCACAGACACCAGAATGAACGTGTCCACAGTAACGTTCATCAGGCAGTAATACAGTACGTTCAGTTCACATTTGCCCAAAATATGAACGAGTTCATAAGCTATCATTCAATGAACGCGTTCAGGCACAAACCTGCCCATAGATGATGTTTTATAAACAAGGTTCGGGAGGAGCACGTTCAAATAAATCATTCCAATCAACTCGTCATCAGGCAATTACACGTCTACCCTATCAGCACGATAGGAAGCATATATAAATATCCACTGTCAACTCACCTAACATTCCTTGACAGTTTCAGCATTTGGTCCCGCCCATTTGCCACATGTCGGGGATCGAGCTCTGCCCTTCCAACGACGACTCCTTCATCAGTCAGGCTCCATCTCATCTCCCTATCACCGCTACGAGCTCCCATGCTCAACAGGATACCGCTCCCGAACCTCCAGCTCCACAGCGCGGCCGCAGGCCTAGCCGAGCCGCCTCTCGTACCCCGAGGCGCCGTGGTTTGCACTCACCTCCATCTCCAGCTTCATCCTACACCTCAGCACAACCCAATATTCCTGCAATCGAGAAGTGGACAGTGCTGGGGTTGAGACAAGCGCTAATCAGCGCTGACGTTCATTTTTCTAGGAGGATGAACAATGCAGAACTGTATAACCTGTATATTTCTCTCCAGGCAGCTTTCATTTCTCCAAAAATCCACCCCACCTTCAAAAACAGCAAAAAAGATAAATAACAAAAACTCCAAACTCACGTTTTCAGAGAACACCTTCTCCCGATGCCGCAGGGCCCAGTTTTACGCGAGCGCCAGGCTGCAGCAGGCCTTCAGCTAGCCTGGGCCGCGCCCAGATCTGCCGCCGCCGCCAGGCCCCACTCTCTCTCCGCTCCGCTGAGCTACAGACCGCGGCTTTGCCCAGTACCGCAATTCATGACGCTTTGCCAGTTTCAAGCAAAACAGGCCGCTCTTTCAACGTGAGTATGCTAACGGTACAAGCCCAACCACCCCATCATCCTCCCGTAAACTTTTCCGACCCTTTATCCTGTCTTTGGCCTGCAGTCCCAACACCAGTCTCTAGCGCGAGGCTGCCTCAGCTAGAGCCGCAGGCCCAGACACACTTCCTTTCTCCCCAGCTCTCTTCCTTCCCCACTTTTTAGGGGCCGACCCAAGTGCGAGGTTGCCTCCACAAACGGCTTCGGCCCCGGGCTTTCTTCCTCCCAACACCTTTTCCCCAAAATCATTATCCTTTCACCTCATTTTCCGCAACACCAATGCCCACCCCGCCGAACGCTACAGCTATGGAACCGCCCCCTGTCGCCAGCAACATCAGAGCACAGATACTCACAGGTGCAGACATTGATTTATCCTGCCTTCTATCTTCCTCCCTTCCACTGTTCAAACCGGCTAATCGATTCAGCGATTTTGCAGTCAATTGCATCCTGTCATTTTCTGAATTCGCAATTGCTTTCAGCCGGTATAGCAAAATCATCTGCGCCGCACTCCCCCTCAGAAGACGAGAACTGAACGACAATCTCGCGATAATTGCAGAGCTTGCATTGTCGTATGGAGGAACCCATAGGGCTGCCAACTCTCACGCATTGAGCGTGAGACTCACGCCACACCCCCGATTTCTCACGCTAAAGCGTTAAGCCAGTCGGCAAAATACCTGAAAGATAAGTTTATCTATAAATCCACCAGTGTAGCCACTCGTGATCGACTAGTTTTACCGCAAATTAGTTAAAATATCCTTTAATCTAGTCTAGAGCGATCGTGCATAAGAGACAGATGTTGAGCTCCTAACGGCGCGGACGCAAAACCAGGACTGGAGTCAAAGCCAATTCCTCTCTGCACTCTAAGCGTTCTGTTATCACTCCGATAACATCCACTACGGGTTTTCCAGTCTCACGCACAGGAAAAAACTACTCCGTGTTCGCGTGAGCAAAGTGCACACATTTCTCTAAAACACCCAGCACAAACGGAATGCCTATTCTTAAAGTCTTGTGCTGTTTTATGAAGGCAAAAAGCAATATCATGGTTTCGTTTTTAGTTAATTGGCAAAATATAACGCTAGAGACCTTCAAGTTGGTTTATACATTTTAGAGTGTTCCTAGGCTGCCGCAACATATCCTGCGCAGTCTGCAGATCTGTCTCACACTCCACCACGGCTTGTCCCTTGATTAACCCTAAACCCTTATGGTGCGCATGCCCATAAAAGGTCTGTAAATAAAGATTATAAAGATTATAAAGATGTAAATAAAGAGAATTCCACATCTCCTCTTCCTCACATCATCAGTTCATGCACTAGAGGACCAAATCTCCCTAACTACTTCATGTAGCAACACTCAGTTATGGATAACATGCCTTAAACAATGGAAAAGCCTGTCCTTTTCTACCGTAATCTAATTTCTCTCCCCGTGGATATCCAACTGCTCACAGATGCAGCTCCCTCCGGAGGATTCGGAGGATTCTACCAAAGCCGTTGGCAAAAACAAATGCATCTCCTCCTTCCGCCGAGGCTACCACTTCACCATCACTGCCTGCACTGGACGCTGACACTCATATTGGTTTCTTCGGTTCCCTCAGATGCTCAGAACTAATCATCATTTCCAGCTTCAACCCAGAAGTCCATCCCACAATCTCAGATCTTTCAGTACTAGACAACAAAACCATCTCTTACTCCATTAAACAAAGCAAGTCATACCAAATCATACCAAACTCTTGAAGGCCTTTAAGAGTTACATCCATTCAGACCATCTCCATATTAAAGAAGCTCAATGAAACCCCTCAGCTAACCTCCTCTCAACCCACAATAGGATCCCAGGAAAGCAAGTCAAAGGCAAGTTCATCTACTGTTGCAGCAGCGTTTCCTACTCCTCTCCCGCAGGAGTTCTGTTACTCCATCCAGACTCGCTCCACTGCCGCAGCAGTGTCTTCTACTCCGCTCCCACAGGAGCTCCGTTATTCCACGCTAATGTGCTTCACTGCCGCAGCAGTGTCATCTACTCCACTTCCACAGGAGTTCCACTAATTCAAGCAACTCTGGCCCACTGCCGCAGCAGTGTCATCTACTCCGCTCCCGCAGGAGCTCCGTTACTCCTTCCAAACTTGCTCCACCGCCGCAGCAGTGCCATCTACTCTGCTCCCGCAGGAGGTCCAGTAATCCAAGCAAGTCTGGTCCACTGCCGCAGCAGTGTCATGCACTCCGCTCTTGACACAGACCATCTCCATATTAAAGAAGCTCAACAAAACCCCTCAGCTAACCTCCTCTCAACTCACAATAGGATCCCAGGAAAGCAAGTCAAAGGCAAGTTCAACTACTGTTGCAGCAGCGTTTCCTACTCCGCTCCCGCAGGAGCTCTGTTACTCCATCCAGACTCGCTCCACTGCTGCAGCAGTGTCTTCTACTCCGCTCCCACAGGAGCTCCGTTATTCCACGTTAATGTGCTTCACTGCCGCTGCAGTGTCATCTACTCCACTTCCACAGGAGTTCCACTAATTCAAGCAACTCTGGCCCACCGCCGCAGCAGTGTCATCTACTCCGCTCCCGCAGGAGCTCCGTTACTCCTTCCAAACTTGCTCCACCGCCGCAGCAGTGCCATCTACTCTGCTCCCGCAGGAGGTCCAGTAATCCAAGCAAGTCTGGTCCACTGCCACAGCAGTGTCATGCACTCCGCTCCCGCAGGAGCCCCACCACTCCAGCCAAGCTTGCTCCACTTCCGCTGCAGTGCCATCTACTCCGTTCTCGCAGGAGCTCCATCAATCCAAGCAAGTCTGGTCCACTGCCACAGCAGTGTAGTGCACTCCGCTCCCGCAGGAGCCCCGTCACTCCATCCAAAGTCGTCCCACTGCCGTAGCAGTGTCGTGCACACCGCTCCTGCAGGAGCTCAATTACCACATGCAACTCGCTCCACTGCCGCAGCAGTGTCATCTACTTCGCTCCCGCAGGAGCCTCATCATATAAAGCAAGTCTGGCCCACTGCCGCTGCAGTGTCATGCACTCCGCTCCCGCAGGAGCTCTGTCATTTCTTCCAAACTTGCTCCACTGCCGCAGCAGTGTCATCTACTTCGCTCCCGCAGGAGCCTCATCATTTAAAGCAAGTCTGGCCCACTGCCGCTGCAGTATCGTGCACTCCGCTCCCACAGGAGCTTCGTTACTCCATCCAGATTTGCCCCACTGCAGCAGCAATGTCATCTACTTCGCTCCCGCAGGAGCCTCATTATTTAAAGCAAGTCTGGCCAACTGCCGCAGCAGTGTCGTGCACTCCGCTTCCGCAGGAGCTTCGTTACTCCATCCAGATTTGCTCCACTGCCGCAGCAGTGTCATCTACTTCGTTCCGCAGGAGCCTCATTATTTAAAGCAAGTCTGGCCAACTGCCGCAGCAGTGTCGTGCACTCTGCTCCCGCAGGAGCTTTGTTACTCCATCCAGACTTGCGCCACTGACGCAGCAGTGCCATTTACTCCACTCCCGCAGGAGCTCCACTATTTAAAGCAAGTCTGGCCCACTGCCGCAGGCCCGCAGCAGCGTCATGCACTCCGCTCCCGCAGGAGCTCCGTCATTTCTTCCAAACTTGCTCCACTGCCGCAGCAGTGTCACGTACTCCACTCCCGCAGGAGTTCCGTTTACCAAAGAAAGTCCGGTCCACTGCTGCAGCAGTGTCTTCTCCCTTTCTCTATCCACCACCTCGCCTCCACCGCATCAGCCATACCACCATCATCCTCCCCGCATCTTTCACAACATCCCACCCATCCAACATCAAGCCAACCAACTCCCGACCTACGTTAAAGGAAACCTCCCAGTGAATCACCCCTTCCCGCAGCTGCCTTAAGCTTGCATTTCACAAGTTTTTGGGGGTAATCAGCATTATTCTGGCAGCTGTCCGGCATTCTATCTGCAACTTTTGGGGGTAAGTACTCTGGGTTCGGGCCGCATACCGAGCCCGGAGCCCTCTCCTCTGGGTTTCGGGGCCACATACCGTGCCCGGAGCCCTCTCTCCGGACAGCACGCCAAATACGCATTTATTTTATCTGACTTATTTGTAAGTGTGAACTCGTGAATCATGATTCCTGTCTTGTGTTCCCTCGTCTTGTGTGGACTTATGTTATTTCCTGTTCTGTGCCATGTTTTGTAGTCCTTTTGAGTTTTTCTTGTTGATCCGTTTATGATTGTTACCCGGTGTGCTTTCTCATTGTTAATACGTAGGTATTTTGTGTTTTTTGCAAAGATAGAATACTTTTTAGTACATTTTAATAGATGCTGAAATGTATAATATGTCAGGATTCTGGATTCAGGATCTGCAGCATTTAAATGTTAACATTATTACGTTTTTACAGCTACAAAACGTTCACGCATATTCTATATCATAAAGATATCTGTATAATTTCCCTTTTTACCATTTTATAGATAAATGTAAAATGTAAGACATAACCCTAATCCCAAACCTAAACATACCCATTTTATACAGAATATAAAAAGGATAAAACGCAATGGACAGATGTGTTGGGAAATGGCAGTTTTATTAACAATATAGCATTAAAATATATTTTGAGCCACCAATCCTACTCCTACCCCTAAACCTACCCATAACAATTCCTTAAAACTACGTAGACTACAATTATGAAGAAAAACATAACTAACAGACATAATCACAATCACAAGTATAATCACAATAATGCATTTATTGCGAAAATGTCAAAACCGGTACCAAAAGCCGTTCACATGATGATGTGTTGCAGTCGCAGTCCTCTTTGGCAGTATTGCAATAGTTTTGTATGAAGTACAGAGCAGAATTTAAATTAATAATCCATGAAAATGTTAATCAGGCTTCCGTTCGCACCATTTCAAATAAATTAAACCATCACTGACTGAAACCCTTCATATCGCAATCTGTGACGAAGCAGGGGAGCCAATGAACATTTGATATCACTGTCGTAAAACATTATGTAACGCCTTTTAAGGGGACAATTTTTTCATTTGAATTCATAGCCAGCACGGGATTTGACATGTACGGTCGCTGCTGAGAATGAGATGAAGATCACGACTGAGACTGTAGATTTGTTCATCCGTAAATAAATTAAGTTTTGTGCTGTCAATACATAAATATTTTATGTTTTAGTACTGTGAATATGTCAGTATTGTACGTTTCTGCGCGTATAAAACGTAATTAAATGTACATATGATAGAACTACATGAACTTCTCATGAGATCACGTTGGTGCTTTCTATAATGTACAAGAACATCAGTTTTACAATAATTTGAAATCAACTTACAGTAAAATGAGATCTATTGTTTGTAATATATATCTTTTTAAATATTTGCATGTATTTGGTTAACCAGTTAAAATGCATTTTACAGTGTTCAGAACTGGTCAGATGTCTGAGAGACAGAGACTTAGCAAAATTTCCTCTATTTTTCACAACCGCTGCAAAAATCCTCTATTGCAACCCTTTGAAAGTCCCTAAAAGGTCCTGCATTATCAAATAAATACATGGAGAAGCATGCAGTTCCAGGAAAGAACACAAAGCCACACACCTGACACAGCAGTTCACCCTCTGGAGCAACGGCTCAACCATCCTGACAGATCTGAACCCAACCATATCAAACCCAGTTGTGGATTGACCTCTTTTTCGTTCAGTTTCTGACAAATGATTTTATACATTTTTCAACTAATGTGCTGGAGACTTGGAAAAATTGTTGTATAAAAAAAGCTGGTGTAACTTTGCAGAGAATGTTTTAGTGTAATTCAAATTAGTGAGGTTCATGATGTATATAACAGCAAACTGTATCAGTAAACTGTATGTCCTCCAAAGCCAAAACCACAGAAGGTGAGAATGAGACACACTTTTAAGAGGTTTCTTCTTTTCTGTGGTTGTTTTACTGCATATTCTCCAACCAACCATAAACTAGATCTGTCAATTACAAGACCATTCTGCTACTGAAGAGACATTCACTTCCCACACAAACACATGCATTGAACAAAAAGATGATCTATGTTTCCAAACCCAGACAGACAGACAGAGAGAAAGGTATGAAGATAGAGGTCAGACTGTTAACTACAAATAGCAAACTGTTCCCAGCATGCACATATTAATAAACAAACTAATATTTTCTGAATGCTGTCCTCACAGATGTCTAATTAGTTCAATTGAAAAAGAGTACTGACAACAAACAGTAATTTCCTGGCAGATGTTAACAAATAGATAGATACTGACAGAGAGACAACAACTTCCAAAAAAGGTAAATATGTGTGTGTGTGTGTGTGTGTGTGTGTGTGTGTGTGTGTGTGTGTGTGTGTGTGTGTGTGTGTGTGTGTGTGTGTGTGTGTGTGTGTGTGTGTCCAAAAATCTAAAAAAACAAACAAAAATATATAAACAGACTTTGTCTTAATGGGCAAAATCAACACCTTTATACTTATAGATTGTTTCACTCTTCCTCTCTCTCACACATACAGTACAAAATCACAGGTTTTATAAACTCTTCTCGGCTTAACTTTCTTTCCACCTTTTTTTTTTTTTTTTGCTGTGACATCAGGGGAGTAAGATGTGAGAAACACATACACACACACGCGCACACAGACGTGAGAAGATGCAGGATCTTGGCGAATAAAAACAGTGAAAGGCTGTAAATGAATGTTCATCACACTTTTGGAGCGAGATCGTGAGAGAATAGTCTAATTTTAAACCCTTTGCGTTCTCACCAGTCCAATGTGTTTGCTTGCCAAAACTTCATCAGAATTCAACTTAACTCCAAAAGATCAGGATTGCTCTCAGAGGAAGGTTTACGACATGATTCTCATGTTTGTGCACCATTGAATAAGCTCGCACACATGAATGCATGTAATGATGCCCTGAACCAGCTCCTGGCAAAATACTTTAAGTCAAAATGACTTAAGCAGTTATACTGTTAAATGTATTAACGGGTCCTAATGACTGATCTAACTATCTGACTAACTATCTTTGGACCCCTAAACTGACCAGATTTCTGAAATAGAACATTACACTGTAAAATCCAGTGATTATACCTTAGACTTTTTAGTTAACTCTACTTAATATTTTAATTATTAAGACAATTAATTGTAAAAATCTAGTAACCTGTACTATTCATATATGCTTTTTTACTCAGAAAACACAAGTTAAGATTAATTTATTGGTTTGAGTGTGGTTTTTGAGGAGGAAAAATTATTAATGGACTATTTATTCATTTCCTCCACTTCTGCAGTTATTTTTCTCTGTTTGCATTCACTAATTTCCTAAAGTCATCTTGAATGTTGAATTGTCAATACAGCTGAAAAAAATGAGAGAACATCACATAAACTTACATAAATCGATGTTGATATTCCTGAAATGTCACCATTATGGGGATTAGTGTAAATGATCAAATACTATGTATGTAACCCTAGTTCCCTGAAGGGACGGACGCCACGTGCTGGAACGCCTCCAGCGTAGTGCGTCCATTCAGCATTAGCGGGGCTACAGCTGCATCCATACACTTCTTGAATGTTCGGGGTGACAATGTTAGGCAGAACGGAAGAACCCGATATTGGTACACGAAAATGAACTTCAGGAAATTCCTGTGTTGAGGGAGGATAGATACATGGAAGTAAGCGTCTTTTAGATCTATCATGACAAACCAGTCCTCGGATCTGATTTGTGACATGATCTGTTTGAGAGTGAGAACCCCCCACCCCTTTCTTTGTTGACGAAGTACCAGCTGTATTATCCTAACTTGCTGCTCGGGTCCCACCACTGTGGGCAGAACCCATCTGAACCGAGGTGGACGTGTTCTGAACTGAATAGTGTACCAGTTTTTTATAGTATTCAGGACCCACTGAGATACATTGGGAAGAATTTTCCATTCGCCAGAAACTCTACTAAGGGAACCAGCCTCTCGAGGCTGGCCTCTGGTTGAATATCCCGAGTGACAGACACAGCGCCCTGTTAACCATGGGGCAGTTAACTGGGTCCAACTGGTGTTCTCAGTTTCCACCTCAAGGCATATCATTTCCTCGTGGCCGGAGCTCTGGAGTGGAGGATGGTCTCCACAACCTCAGTCGAGAGACCAGATTCCATAAGCTGTGCCCCCTCAGGCCAAGCCCACAATATCCATAGATCTGGGTGGGGGTGAAGTATCAACTCGCTCGCCTGAGATAGAAGGTCCCTCCTGATCGGAATCTTCAGAGGAGAGCCGTCGAGAAGGGAAATTAGGTCCGCAAACCAAACTCGGGCCGGGGAAAATGCATACGGGGTGACCTCAGCCACTGCTGTTCCATCGCGTCCAACCCCAGAGGGGCTGGAGGACTCAGGGAAAACCACAGTGGACAGTGCGAAGTTTCCCTGGATGCAAATAGGTCTACATCGGCACAATTCGAAATGTTTCTATAGGAGCTCCACCACCTCGGGGTGGAGTCTCCACTCTCCGGGCCTCGGCCCCTGCCTATAAATACCCCAGGATATAAATCGCCCTCAATGAAAGAAGCTTCTCCTGGGACCATAGAAGGATCTAGCGAGCCAGTTTGTATAAAGGGCGCGAACGCAGACCCCCTGATGGTATATAAGAGGCACATATCAGAGGCTTCACGTATATAAGAGGTTTCATCCTCTACAGTTAAAGACCTGGGAGTTATATTATAGAAAATGTCTTAAATGTCTTTCGAAACTCATATTTCATATGTTACAAGACAGCATTCTTCCACCTCAAAAACATTGCTAAGTTCCGTAACATTCTTTCTGATGCAGAAAAGTTAGTTCATGCATTTATGACCTCTTGACTAGATTGTTGTAATGCTTTATTAGCTGGTTGTCCTGGATGCTCAATAAACAAGCTACAATTAGTCAGAAATTGAACTACTAGTGTTCTTACTAGGTCAAGAAAATATGATCATATAACAACAATTGTATCATCTCTACACCGGTTATCTATTACAAAGTATTGCTACTGACCTTTAAGCCCCTAAATGATTAAGCTTCTGTTAACTAATCTTCTATCAACTGACAATCCATCTCGCTCTGTAAGGTCACAAAACTTTTAAACTAAATGTAAAAAATTTAGTTCCCTAAATTCCCTAAAGTCTGGAATATCCTTCCTGATAATGTCTTAGGCTCAGACTCACACTCACAGTTTAAAACTAGATTGAAGACACAGTACTAGAAGTACTAGAGAGAATGTCAGCTCTAGTTTAGCCTATTATGAAGACTTATTCAGATGCCCATGAGGAGTCCTCATGAGGTGTCATGGGCTAGTCGACGAAACACTGAAGACGGAAGGTGCCCACTTGAAAACCCTAGAGATGTCTCCTACTCGGCTCAATCCAGACGGTTGTCGTGTTGGTCCACTAGGGAGACCACACTAGTTGCAGCCGTCGTGTGTGCTGACGTGGCAAGTACACTGCAGCCATTAACGCCAGACAGAAGAGGAGTCACACCACCATATGGAAAGAAGCGTAAATGGATGGAGAAGCATAGTTTACTGTAAAGCTAGTTTTGCTTACCTTGGCTAAAGCCAAGTATAAATCAGCATGAAGTTTTAACATCTACTCTTGTGTAATGGAAATCAATCTTAAATTATTGCATTGTTTAAATTAATAATTTTTTAGCTAACTGTGATTTTGTATATATACAATTCTGAAAACATAACTTAGACAGTTACCTCTGATAACAGATCACTCTAAATTGTATTGTGGATTTTTCCTGTAAAGCTGTTTTAAAACAATGTGTATTGTAAAAAAAATGCTATACATATATGTAAATGTGACTTGAATTGAATGATAAACAAAACTGTTTACAAAATTAAAACATTTTGGATCTACAACATCACCATGACTCACCCTAATTGGCCTGATGGTGGCGCTACAGCAATCAAAAATATGCAATAGCTCATAACTCCTAAACCATGTGTAGTATTAGTGTTAAAAAGCTTTAAAACATATGCCATTGGTAAATTGCCTGTTTTGGCTGTAAATGGTCTTTTCCATCTACGATAGGTGGTAACTGGCTTGCTAAATAAAACAAAATACATTATAAGCATATGCTTAAAAGCCTTAATGCGCTTGAACTATTGAACGCTGAATCGCTGCTAGCAGCTATATTTATTATTTATTCATATCTGGATGTACTTTCATCAATGTAGATGTGTAGGGGAAAATTGAGGTCTCTAAACTTTTGCTGAATAGATAGAAAGTCCAACAGGGTCTACTCAATTACCGGAAAAAATAAATCAATGTTCCGTTAGTGCTAAATGAATCATTCAGTCTGCTCAATGCTCCACTGAAGCTCATATATAGTGTCTTTTCCTGCATTGAGTTGATCTGCTTCTGACTGAAGTATTCTGACAAATGATGGGTCAATCTGTCATCTTTCGTTGTCACCATGATGACACAGAGGCGTCATTATTTTTTAACATTAACATTTAACATTAACATAACATTGTGGTAAAACATCTTCTTTAAATGCCAGAGAAGAAGCAGATCATTAGGAAAAGCACCTCACAAAACAATACAGATCGATTCCCATTCTAGACATCTCTCGGAAAAGCTGCTGGTGAAACACGGCTAATGAGCCAGAGAGAAACCGACTTAAAAAAATACATTACACAGTAAGCACTTTTAAATAAAGTAGTATATGGAGGATAGTAAATGCACATTATGCAATGTTGGCAGCATCTGAAGTCCCCCAATGCAAAGTATGTTCCAAATTTAGATTGTTAGATAGATTGTTAGATAAATTTGGATGGATGGGATGTATGTATGTATGTATGTATGTATGTATGTATGTAGGTATGTATGTAGGTATGTAGGTAGGTAGGTAGGTAGGTAGGTAGGTAGGTAGGTAGGTAATATAGTATAGATAGATAGATAGATAGATAGATAGATAGATAGATAGATAGATAGATAGATAGATAGATAGATAGATAGATAGATACAGGTAATAGAATACGGTCCCTTCGTTAATGAATAACTACACAAGAACCAATGAGTAACACAATATTAAATATAGCTGCGAGCAGCGATTGCGGGCCCAAGCCGGTGGCACCGCAATCCCGGTGCCTTTAGTTACCTAAAGGCACCGGGATGGCGGTACCGCCGGCTTTGGCCCTCCATCGCTGCTCGCAGCTATATTTATATATATATATATATATATATAAGAGCCGGTGGCACCGCCACCTTGGTGCCTTTAGGGTTATTCTGCACGACGTGCAAAAACGTAACCCCTGCTTTGGAATACATACTAGTATGTATTCCACAATTGGAATACATACTAACATACTAGTCAGAACTGAATAGTTGATATCTGAATGACAGATCACCATAGAAGTCAACGGAAAAAATGTGACTAGTAACAAAAGAATAGTTACTAGTCACCATTGAAATAAGTACTAGTGTCTAATGAATAAGTACTAGTATCTATTTAATAGGTACTAGTATCTAATGAATAAGTACTAGTAACTAATTAATAAGCATTGGTATGTAATGAATAAGGACTAGCATCTAATGAATAAGTACTAGTATCTAATAAATAAGGACTAGTTTCTAATGAATAAGTACTAGTATCTTTAAAAAGGTACTAGTACCTAAAGAATAAACACTAGTATCTAAAGAAAAGGCACTAGTATCTAAAGAATAAGCACTAGTAGCTAATGAATAAGTACTAGTACTTAATGGAATAGATACTAGTATCTAAAAAATAAGTACTAGTAGCATGAAAATAGAGACTAGTAGGTTAAAATGATTAAATGTTAAAACGGCTTGCCATACTCTATCTGTCGTTTCGACTAGTCACAATTACGTTACAGATATCTTAAATGATAATACAAACTATCCAAAATGTAATTACGACTAGAAAGACGTTGTTGATATCTACAATGTTAATTACGAATAGTCAAACTTAGCTTTTAAATGTTAAAAGGGCTTGCCATACAGAAGTGTAGGCTCAGAGAGACACTCAACATTTTCAAACCAAAATATCTGACTTTCTGTGGGTCCTAGCTCATGAGTGTAAATTAGAAAGTTGTCCGGCTTGAGGAGAATATATGAATATATGAAACGATGAGATCAACATGTGTACTGAGTTTCATATTATTACATGCAAGCGTGTTTGATTTATGGACCAAGTTTTTGGACCCCGTTCCAGGGGGCGCTGTCTAGCCCCCTTGCCACACCCGGGTACCATCTTCAGCCCGGCTCTGATGGCTGTGGGATCTGACCTGTGTGCAAAGTTTCAAGAGTTTTCAAACCCGTTAAGGGCCCCAAAAGCCGCTAAGAGACTCAAAATCATCAAAAAAAAGGAATGTTAAAGTTTGATGCGTTGCTATGGCAACATTATCTTAGATATTGAATAATGCTTTCACAGCTCTTCATCTGGCGTGTGTTTACATTTGAAGCAAATCGGGTAAAAGTAAGAGTGCGATTTCAAAGTATTTTGAAAGTGAAACACTTTCTGCTGCCAGTTGGTGGCGCTATATATTTGACTCACATCTATGTGATCGACCTCTTACAACGAACACACTGCTGAAGTTTCATCAAGATCAGTTAATGTATGCAGAAGTTTTAACACACTTCCTTTTTGATTTATTTACTTACTTTTTTGATTTATGGACCAAGTTAATTTAATTAATACACTAATTATATAAAACTATTGTCAATGCACTACAATTAAACAGGTTATATGCCTTTACTTATAAAAAAATAAAAATAAAAACTTATTTAAAAAATACCAGGCTTAAGAAATGTATTTACTTTAGCAGGCCAGACACACAGTAAAATGATTAAGCCCCCTCCCCCTACACACACACACACACACACACACACAGACTGTGTGACAGGCCTAAGCTCAGAAAGAGCATGATCATATTCAAACTACAATATCTGACTTTCTGTGGGTTTGAGCTTATTATTGTTAATTAGAAAGTTGTTTGGCTTGAATAGAACAATATACACGGCAAGTTTTGTAACTGTCAGTAAAACTAACCAAGTTATAACACACTTTATGTGTCCTTTTTTAGTCAAAAAAATCCGCCACGGCCAAACCGTTCGAGATATCACAAATCCGTCCGGAATTTAGCATCCTCAATGTCTTGACTTCATGCACACCGAGTTTGGTGGTGATTGGTAACAGCATGGGTTGTAATTTGATGTTTTTCTAGGACATTTATCTAAAAAAAAAAACATAATTCCCGACTTCCGTTTGAACTGTCGTAAAACTTAGAGCACGAAAGTTGTTTGGCCTGATGTGATCTATGAGTGTACCGAGTTTCATATTAATCCATGCACGTGTGTTTGATTTATGGACAAATGTTCGAATCCCTAAAAGAATGCATCCTAAAAGAATGGTAAAGTTTGATGCGTCGCCACGGCAACAGTTTCAAAGATATCAAGAATCCATTCATAGGTCTTCATCTGCCGTGTATTTACATTATACAGATGAAGTTTGAAGCAAATCGGGTAAAAATAAGAGGGTGATTTCAAAGCATTTTGAAAGTGACACACTTCCTGCTGCCAGTTGGTGGCGCTATAACTTTGACTCACAATAGTCACATCCATGTGATCGTCCTCTTACAGCGAACGCACTGCTGAAGTTTCATCCAGATCAGTTAATGTATGCTGAAGTTATGACACACTTCCTGTTTCACGTTTCTCGCCATAGTTTCGTTTCCTCGCCACGGCCAAACCGTTCGAGATATCAAAAATCCCCACACAAACTTTCATCCTCAATGTCTTGACTTCACGCTGACCGAGTTTCGTCGAATTTGGATCAGAGCTCTAGGAGGAGTATTTAAAAGTTCATTGCGTGTGTTTTACAAAAAAACCTCAATAGCCGACTTCCTGTTGGGCTGGGGTAAAAAGTAAGAACGCGAGGTATAGATGAAATTCTGCTATCGACATGTGTACCGAGTTTCATATTATTACATGCAAGTGTGTTTGAGTTATGGACCAGGTGTTCGGACCCCATTCCAGGGGCGCTGACGAGCCGCCCTGCCACGCCCGGGTACCAGCTTCAGCCCGGCTCTGATGGCCGTGGGTTCTGACCCGTGTGCAAAGTTTCAAGAGTTTTCGAGCATGTTAAGGGCCCCAAAAGTGCCCCGAATAGTCGCTAAGAAAAAAAAAAAAAAAAAAAAAGAAAAAAAAAAGAAAAAATAAAAAAATATATATATATAGTCTGCGTGGGCAGCGCAATTGCGGGCCCAAGCCGGTGGCACCTGCGACCCCGGTGCCTAGAGGCACCGGGATGGGCGGCACCGCCGGCTTTGGCCCTCCCATCGCTGCTCGCAGCTATATTTATATATATATATGTATGTGTGTATATATATATATATATATATATAAAGCCGGTGGCACCGCCACCTTGGTGCCTTTAGGGTTATTCTGCACGACGTGCAAAAACGTAACCCCTGCTTTGGAATACATACTAGTATGTATTCCACAATTGGAATACATACTAACATACTAGTCAGAACTGAATAGTTGATATCTGAATGACAGATCACCATAGAAGTCACTGGAAAAAATGTGACTAGTAACAAAAGAA
Source organism: Hybognathus amarus (assembly GCA_030378365.1). Lineage (NCBI taxonomy): Eukaryota > Metazoa > Chordata > Actinopteri > Cypriniformes > Leuciscidae > Hybognathus > Hybognathus amarus. The sequence continues at coordinate 130,421 of JAQIUQ010001501.1, forward strand.
TAGTTACTAGTCACCATTGAAATAAGTACTAGTGTCTAATGAATAAGTACTAGTATCTATTTAATAGGTACTAGCATCTAATGAATAAGTACTAGTAACTAATTAATAAGCATTGGTATGTAATGAATAAGGACTAGCATCTAATGAATAAGTACTAGTATCTAATAAATAAGGACTAGTGTCTAATGAATAAGTACTAGTATCTTTAAAAAGGTACTAGTACCTAAAGAATAAACACTAGTATCTAAAGAAAAGGCACTAGTATCTAAAGAATAAGCACTAGTAGCTAATGAATAAGTACTAGTACTTAATGGAATAGATACTAGTATCTAAAAAATAAGTACTAGTAGCATGAAAATAGAGACTAGTAGGTTAAAATGATTAAATGTTAAAACGGCTTGCCATTACTCTATCTGTCGTTTCGACTAGTCACAATTACGTTACAGATATCTTAAATGATAATACAAACTATCCAAAATGTAATTACGACTAGAAAGACGTTGTTGATATCTACAATGTTAATTACGAATAGTCAAACTTAGCTTTTAAATGTTAAAAGGGCTTGCCATACAGAAGTGTAGGCTCAGAGAGACACTCAACATTTTCAAACCAAAATATCTGACTTTCTGTGGGTCCTAGCTCATGAGTGTAAATTAGAAAGTTGTCCGGCTTGAGGAGAATATATGAATATATGAAACGATGAGATCAACATGTGTACTGAGTTTCATATTATTACATGCAAGCGTGTTTGATTTATGGACCAAGTTTTTGGACCCCGTTCCAGGGGGCGCTGTCTAGCCCCCTTGCCACACCCGGGTACCATCTTCAGCCCGGCTCTGATGGCTGTGGGATCTGACCTGTGTGCAAAGTTTCAAGAGTTTTCAAACCCATTAAGGGCCCCAAAAGCCGCTAGAGACTCAAAATCATCAAAAAAAAGGAATGTTAAAGTTTGATGCGTTGCTATGGCAACATTATCTTAGATATTGAATAATGCTTTCACAGCTCTTCATCTGGCATGTGTTTACATTATACAGATGAAGTTTGAAGCAAATTGGGTAAAAGTAAGAGTGTGATTTCAAAGCATTTTGCAAGTGAAACACTTTCTGCTGCCAGTTGGTGGCGCTATATATTTGACTCACAATAGTCACATCCATGTGATCGGCCTCTTACAACGAACACACTGCTGAAGTTTCATCAAGATCAGTTAATGTATGCAGAAGTTTTAACACACTTCCTTTTTGATTTATGGACCAAGTTAATTTAATTAATACACTAATTATATAAAACTATTGTCAATGCACTACAATTAAACAGGTTATATGTCTTTACTTATAAAAAAATAAAAACAAAAACTTATTTAAAAAATACCAGGCTTAAGAAATGTATTTACTTTAGCAGGCCAAGACACACAGTGAAATTATTAAGCCCCCTCCCCCTACACACACACACAGAGACTGTGTGTCAGAAGACTCAATCACACACACACACAGACTGTGTGACAGGCCTAGGCTCAGAAAGAGCATGATCATATTCAAACTACAATATCTGACTTTCTGTGGGTTTGAGCTTATTATTGTTAATTAGAAAGTTGTTTGGCTTGAATAGAACAATATACACGGCAAGTTTTGTAACTGTCAGTAAAACTAACCAAGTTATAACACACTTTATGTGTCCTTTTTTAGTCAAAAAAATCCGCCACGGCCAAACCGTTCGAGATATCAAAAATCCGTCCGGAATATAGCATCCTCAATGTCTTGACTTCATGCACACCGAGTTTGGTGGTGATTGGTAACAGCATGGGTTGTAATTTGATGTTTTTCTAGGACAATTATTTAAAAAAAAAAAACATAATTCCCGACTTCCGTTTGAACTGTCGTAAAACTTAGAGCACGAAAGTTGTTTGGCCTGATGTGATCTATGAGTGTACCGAGTTTCATATTAATCCATGCACGTGTGTTTGATTTATGGACAAATGTTCGAATCCCTAAAAGAATGCATCCTAAAAGAATGGTAAAGTTTGATGCGTCGCCACGGCAACAGTTTCAAAGATATCAAGAATCCATTCATAGGTCTTCATCTGCCGTGTATGTACATTATACAGATGAAGTTTGAAGCAAATCGGGTAAAAATAAGAGGGTGATTTCAAAGCATTTTGAAAGTGACACACTTCCTGCTGCCAGTTGGTGGCGCTATAACTTTGACTCACAATAGTCACATCCATGTGATCGTCCTCTTACAGCGAACGCACTGCTGAAGTTTCATCCAGATCAGTTAATGTATGCTGAAGTTATGACACACTTCCTGTTTCACGTTTTCTCGCCATAGTTTCGTTTCCTCGCCACGGCCAAACCGTTCGAGATATCAAAAATCCCACACAAACTTTCATCCTCAATGTCTTGACTTCTACGCTGACCGAGTTTCGTCGAATTTGGATCAGAGCTCTCAGGAGGAGTATTTAAAAGTTCATTGCGTGTGTTTTACAAAAAAACCTCAATAGCCGACTTCCTGTTGGGCTGGGGTAAAAAGCAAGAACGCGAGGTATAGATGAAATTCTGCTATCGACATGTGTACCGAGTTTCATATTATTACATGCAAGTGTGTTTGAGTTATGGACCAGGTGTTCGGACCCCATTCCAGGGGGCGCTGACGAGCCGCCCTGCCACGCCCGGGTACCAGCTTCAGCCCGGCTCTGATGGCCGCGGGTTCTGACCCGTGTGCAAAGTTTCAAGAGTTTTCGAGCATGTTAAGGGCCCCAAAAGTGCCCGAATAGTCGCTAGAAAAAAAAAAAAAAAAAAAAAAAAAAAAAAAATAATCGGAAGGAAAACAATAGGGCTCTGCGCCCTTCAGGGCTTGGGCCCTAATAAAAAATAATCGGAAGGAAAACAATAGGGCTCTGCGCCCTTTCAGGGCTTGGGCCCTAACAATCTATGAACTATTATTAACTAACAAGAAACTCTGATTAACGAACTAGTAAGTAATAGCACACAGACAAAAGTGTTAGTTTACTATTAACTAATCAATAACTACTATTTTTGTTAACACTTTAGAATATGGTTCCTTTGTTAATGAATAACTACAATAGAACCAATAAGTAACGCAATATTAACAATCCAGTAACTATTATTAACTAACAAAAAACTTTGATTAATGAACTAGTAAGTAATAGCGCACAAATTCTTTTCTAGCGACTATCGGGCACTTTTGAGGCCCTTAACATGCTCGAAAACTCTTGAAACTTTGCACACGGGTCAGAACCCGCGGCCATCAGAGCCGGGCTGAAGCTGGTACCCGGGCGTGGCAGGGCGGCTCGTCAGCGCCCCCTGGAATGGGGTCCGAACACCTGGTCCATAACTCAAACACACTTGCATGTAATAATATGAAACTCGGTACACATGTCGATAGCAGAATTTCATCTATACCTCGCGTTCTTACTTTTTACCCCAGCCCAACAGGAAGTTGGCTATTGAGGTTTTTTTGTAAAACACACGCAATGAACTTTTAAATACTCCTCCTAGAGCTCTGATCCAAATTCGACGAAACTCGGTCAGCGTGAAGTCAAGACATTGAGGATGAAAGTTTGTGTGGGGATTTTTGATATCTCGAACGGTTTGGCCGTGGCGAGGAAACGAAACTATGGCGAGAAACGTGAAACAGGAAGTGTGTCATAACTTCAGCATACATTAACTGATCTGGATGAAACTTCAGCAGTGCGTTCGCTGTAAGAGGACGATCACATGGATGTGACTATTGTGAGTCAAAGTTATAGCGCCACCAACTGGCAGCAGGAAGTGTGTCACTTTCAAAATGCTTTGAAATCACCCTCTTATTTTTACCCGATTTGCTTCAAACTTCATCTGTATAATGTACATACACGGCAGATGAAGACCTATGAATGGATTCTTGATATCTTTGAAACTGTTGCCGTGGCGACGCATCAAACTTTACCATTCTTTTAGGATGCATTCTTTTAGGGATTCGAACATTTGTCCATAAATCAAACACACGTGCATGGATTAATATGAAACTCGGTACACTCATAGATCACATCAGGCCAAACAACTTTCGTGCTCTAAGTTTTACGACAGTTCAAACGGAAGTCGGGAATTATGTTTTTTTTTTTAAATAATTGTCCTAGAAAAACATCAAATTACAACCCATGCTGTTACCAATCACCACCAAACTCGGTGTGCATGAAGTCAAGACATTGAGGATGCTATATTCCGGACGGATTTTTGATATCTCGAACGGTTTGGCCGTGGCGGATTTTTTTGACTAAAAAAGGACACATATAGTGTGTTATAACTTGGTTAGTTTTACTGACAGTTACAAAACTTGCCGTGTATATTGTTCTATTCAAGCCAAACAACTTTCTAATTAACAATAATAAGCTCAAACCCACAGAAAGTCAGATATTGTAGTTTGAATATGATCATGCTCTTTCTAAACCTAGGCCTGTCACACAGTCTGTGTGTGTGTGTGTGTGTAGGGGGAGGGGGCTTAATCATTTCACTGTGTGTCTGGCCTGCTAAAGTAAATACATTTCTTAAGCCTGGTATTTTTTACATAAGTTTTTATTTTTATTTTTTTTATAAGTAAAGGCATATAACCTGTTTAATTGTAGTGCATTGACAATAGTTTTATATAATTAGTGTATTAATTAAATTAACTTGGTCCATAAATCAAAAAAGTAAGTAAATAAATCAAAAAGGAAGTGTGTTAAAACTTCTGCATACATTAACTGATCTTGATGAAACTTCAGCAGTGTGTTCGTTGTAAGAGGTCGATCACATAGATGTGAGTCAAATATATAGCGCCACCAACTGGCAGCAGAAAGTGTTTCACTTTCAAAATGCTTTGAAATCGCACTCTTACTTTTACCCGATTTGCTTCAAATGTAAACACACGCCAGATGAAGAGCTGTGAAAGCATTATTCAATATCTAAGATAATGTTGCCATAGCAACGCATCAAACTTTAACATTCCTTTTTTTTGATGATTTTGAGTCTCTTAGCGGCTTTTGGGGCCCTTAATGGGTTTGAAAACTCTTGAAACTTTGCACACAGGTCAGATCCCACAGCCATCAGAGCCGGGCTGAAGATGGTACCCGGGTGTGGCAAGGGGGCTAGACAGCGCCCCCTGGAACGGGGTCCAAAAACTTGGTCCATAAATCAAACACGCTTGCATGTAATAATATGAAACTCAGTACACATGTTGATCTCATCGTTTCATATATTCATATATTCTCCTCAAGCCGGACAACTTTCTAATTTACACTCATGAGCTAGGACCCACAGAAAGTCAGATATTTTGGTTTGAAAATGTTGAGTGTCTCTCTGAGCCTACACTTCTGTATGGCAAGCCCTTTTAACATTTAAAAGCTAAGTTTGACTATTCGTAATTAACATTGTAGATATCAACAACGTCTTTCTAGTCGTAATTACATTTTGGATAGTTTGTATTATCATTTAAGATATCTGTAACGTAATTGTGACTAGTCGAAACGACAGATAGAGTATGGCAAACCGTTTTAACATTTAATCATTTTAACCTACTAGTCTCTATTTTCATGCTACTAGTACTTATTTTTTAGATACTAGTATCTATTCCATTAAGTACTAGTACTTATTCATTAGCTACTAGTGCTTATTCTTTAGATACTAGTGCCTTTCTTTAGATACTAGTGTTTATTCTTTAGGTACTAGTACCTTTTAAAGATACTAGTACTTATTCATTAGAAACTAGTCCTTATTTATTAGATACTAGTACTTATTCATTAGATGCTAGTCCTTATTCATTACATACCAATGCTTATTAATTAGTTACTAGTACTTATTCATTAGATACTAGTACCTATTAAATAGATACTAGTACTTATTCATTAGACACTAGTACTTATTTCAATGGTGACTAGTAACTATTCTTTTGTTACTAGTCACATTTTTTCCATTGACTTCTATGGTGATCTGTCATTCAGATATCAACTATTCAGTTCTGACTAGTATGTTAGTATGTATTCCAATTGTGGAATACATACTAGTATGTATTCCAAAGCAGGGGTTACGTTTTTGCACGTCGTGCAGAATAACCCTAAAGGCACCAAGGTGGCGGTGCCACCGGCTTTATATATATATATATATATATATATATAAATATAGCTGCGAGCAGCGATGGAGGGCCAAAGCCGGCGGTACCGCCATCCCGGTGCCTTTAGGCACCGGGGTTGCGGTGCCACCGGCTTGGGCCCGCAATCGCTGCTCGCAGCTATATTTATACTTAAGTTCACCAAAAATCTCAAACGCTTGAAACTACTTCAGTGTTTGGTTGCACAAATCATGACTAGATCGTGTAGTAACACTTAAGTCATTACGAGTTAGTTCCAATGATCTTCACTTTATAATATACAAATCCAAATAATTAGTAATTCCCACAGAAGTATCTAGTAACACTTTCATCTGCACACTAATACTTACTAATTCATAATCAGAGTTTATTTTTAGTTAATAATAGTTATTAGATTGTTTATAAACTTTTTTTCTGGGAAGTATTAAAAAATAGGTAACACTTTAGAATACTGTATCTTACTTACTGCATAACTAATAAGGAATTAATGAAGAGCTAATAGGTAATTATTTATTAACACTTAAGTCACTACTGTGCTACCTCATCCAGGGGGACATTATGTGTACGCAAGTAATTCCTTATCTGTAAAAATCTGAAAAAAAAGATATTTTGGAAGGTTGTATTTCTGTTGTAGTTGCGTAAAGGAAGCTAACGCCCCATCAAAATAAAGGTCCTTGACTGTACATATATCCAGTTCCTTCCATTGATTAAAAGTCGAATCCAACCTCTAAGGGGGAAATGATGGGTTATTTGCAATCGGAATTAAGAGGGAGAGTGATTTTATATTAAGGTATTCTCTTATCTGTCTCCAAATACGTAACTAACTCTTTATGACAAAACCATTAACTGCAGTTTGGTCTAGTATCACTGGGGAAAGCACAACCCTGTATCACACGAAATACGTTCTGAGGAAACTATTTTGCAAATCGCAATTACGTTACATGCCAACATAAAAGCAGTGCTATTACGTTGGTCCGTAACCTAATATGTCTCATTGTTAATACGTAGATACTAATACGTAATTTTCAAATATATAAAACGTACGTTTTATATGTTTGGATAGATGCTAAAACGTATAATATGGACGTATTTGCAACATTTAAATGTAACATTATTACGTTTTTACAGCTACAAAACGTTGAATATTTACGTTTTCATATCATAACGATATCTGTATACTTTCACTTTTAAAGATAAATATAACAAGACCCCTTAATCCTACTCCCAAAACCTAAACATATTCATTTTATACAGAATATAAAAAGGATGAAACGTAATGGACAGAGTAGATGTGTAGGTAAATTAGTTTTAGCATTGAAATATATTTTGAGCCACTAATCCTACTCCTACCCCTAAACCTAACCATACCATTCCTTAAAACTATGTAGGCTAACACAATTATGAAGAAAAAAAACATAACAGACAGACAAGTATACATTTAACAATAATTTATTTATTGAGAAAATCATGTCAAAACCGGTAACATTTTAACATTACCAAACGTCGTTCACATGATGATGCGTTGCAGTTGCAGTCCTCTGGCAGTGTTATAGTAGTTGTGTATGAGTTACAGATCAGAATTAAAGTTATTAACGTTAATCCATGAAAATGTTAATCTGATTTTGGTTCGCTCTCTGAGTCTGAAGGCGCGCTCTCTTCTCCATTTCAAATGTACTAAACCGACTGAAACACGGCATGTCGCAATCTGTGACGAAGCAGGTGAGAGCCAATATCACTGCCGTAAAACATGTCGTAACGCTTCTTGAAGGCGCATTTTTCTAATTTGAATTCATCACCAGTGCGGATTTGACGTTTGCGGTCGCTGCTGAGAAATGAAGAAGAAGATCACTGGATAAAAGGCTGAATTTGGATCTGTTTCTTGCAAACAACGTATGGATTCTAGGATTTGGTTTACATCAAGCTAATAAAATGTATGTTTTTTGTGAATGTATCAGTATGTTGTGTTTTATTGGAGAAAATGCTTTTGTGTAAATATATTTATGAGTAACGTTGGCCTATTATATTAATAAATGCGAATGAAAACTTAATTGATAAGACAGTTGAATGCAATAGAGTCAAAACTTTAATGCCACGATTATAAACGTAATAGCACTGCAATAGTATTAGGTTATGGACCAACGTAATAGCACTGCTTATATGTTGGCATGTAACGTAATTGCGATTTGCAAAATAGTTTCCTGAGAACGTATTTCGTGTGATACATAGTTGGGAAAGCAGCACTGCTCCAAGATCATAGGGATGGCAGTTATCCTGCTCTATCTGAAGCCAGTCTGGGGCATTAGCCGACTGTTCCAACCATAGTACAAAAACTTGTAAGTGAGTGGACCAGTAATAAATGCGAAAATCAGGAAGGCCCAACCCCCCCTCATGTTTGAGTTTACAAAGGTGTACTTTTCTGATTCTGTGACCCTTATAGTTCCATAGAAAAGGAAGGACAATCGAATCTATGTGTTTGAAGAAGGATTTGGGCAATAGTATTGGAATGTTACGAAATAAATATAATATTTGAGGTAGAAATATCATTTTTATTGCATTTCTGCCAATTAAGGAGATCGGAAGAGTTTTCCAGAAGTGTATACAGGCTTGTAACTTGGATAGTAAGGGGTTGAAATTAGCTTTGAAGAGTAAATTATATTTAGAAGTAACCACTATTCCTAAATATGTCTTTTTTTTCTGTGGAGACTTTAAATGGAGAAGAGTGTATTAAAGATAAATCCTTCAGACCAATGGGCATGAGTTCACTTTTTTCATAGTTTACTTTAAAGCCAGAACATTTTCCAAAGTTAGGAATAGTTTTGAGTATAACAGAACGGCTCACCTGAAGTTGGGTAATATAAAGCAAAATATCATCCGCGTACAGTGAAATTTTGTTCACAGTGTTTAAAGTATTAAAGCCATGTATGCACGGGTTAGATCGAATTGTTTCTGCCAGGGGCTCTACTATTAAAGCGAACAAAAGGGGTGAGAGGGGACAGCCCTGTCTGGTTCCTCTTTGAAGATAGAAGGGGTCAGATAATGTTTTATTTGTTAAAACACGTGCAGATAAATTACAGTACAAAATCTTTATCCAGTTTATAAAATCCCCATTTCAAATTTCTCAAGGATAGCAAACAAATAACGCCATCCCACTCGGTCGAATGCCTTTTCGGCATCCAATGAGATTACAACCAGATTGTCTCGAATTGCCTTGGGATGATAAATTATATTAAACAGGCGTCTAGTATTATGTATAGTACGTCTTCCTGGAATGAATCCATTCTGATCTGTGTTAACCAGCTTGCTAATTAATTTGCCAAGTCTATTAGCAAGTGTCTTGGATAATATTTTTTGATCAACATTAATAAGGGAGATAGGTCTGTATCCCTCAACTTCTTCAGGATTTTTACTTTTTTTAGAAATTACTGTGATAATAGCTTCAGAAAAAGTTGCCGGTAGTCCAGTTGTTAATGCTTGCTGATAAGTTTTAAGCAAATAAGGAGTAAGGATGTCGCTGATTTTTTTTATATAGTTCGGCTGCCGTCTGGGCCAGGGGTTTTCATGTTCTTTAAAGAGTTTATGGTGTTCTTCAATTCCTCTAGCGAGATATCTTTATTAAGAGATGCCCGATCATCTGGAGATAGTGTGGGAAGAGTACATTTGAGTAAAAATTCATCCATTGCTTGTGGGTCCAAATCAATTTCTGAAGAATATAACTTTGTGTAAAATTCCTTAAAACATTGGTTTATCTCTTTATTTGTGATACATTGTGTCCCACATTTTGTCTGTATTTTATGAATTGTCCTTTCACTATTTATTTTTCGCAATTGTCTGGCTAATAATTTATGGGGTTTCTCCCCAAATTCAAAGTATTGGTGTTTAACAAAATGAAACGCTTTATTTATTTTAGTAGAGACTATTTTGTTGTATTCAAACTTCAACTGTAAAATTTTCTTATGGATATCTGGTGAGGGGCTAAGTGCATTTTCATTGTCTAACTGATGAATTTGTTTCCCTAAATCAATTAGTTTCGCTTTGAATAGTTTATTTCGGGACCCCTGATATGATATAACACAACCTCTTATATAAGCTTTTAAAGTTTCCCAGAGCAGTCCCGGTGATGTCTCTGGCTTATCGATTGCTATCAAAAAAAAATGTCCAGTTGTGAACTCATGAAATCAATGAACTTAGGGGTCTTCAATAAGTTGAGGGTCCATCCTCCATAGAGGGCGGATAGAAGATGTTTGATCAAGGACAACTTCAAATGAAACTGGGGCATGGTCTGAAATCAGTATATCGTGAATTTTAGAATTTAGGATATTAGAAGTAAGATTATTGTCCACCAAGAAATAATAAATACGAGTACATTATGTACATGCGAGTGAAATGTATAATCTCTTTCGGTTGGATGCATAAGTCTCCATATGTCTACCAAATTAGAATTATTGATGAATGCATTCAATAATTTTCTTGAATTAGATTGCAGGGAGATTTTAAACGATGATCTATCAAGATATGAGTCAAGGACACAATTAAAGTCCACGCCTATAACAAGATTTGTTTGGGACATATTGGGGATAAGAGAAAATACCTTTCTAAAAAATTCTGTCTCATCATAATTTGGACCGTATACATTTATCAACGTAATCGGGGAGCCATATAACTCACCAGATACAATAACGTACCGGCCATCCCGATCGGCTCTCATGTTTTTTTGTTTAAATGGAACCCCCTTTCGTAATAAGCTAGCAACCCCTAGATTTATGCGAGAAATTAGATTGATAGATCTGTCCTATCCATCCGGATTTTAATTTGTCTTTAGAGTCAACTTTGAGATGGGTTTCCTGCAGATAGATTATATCAGAGGAGAGAGAGATTATAAATGTGATAATATCTTGCTTCTCTTAACCGGATGGTTTAATCCCTTTACATTCCACGAGGTAAACTTGAGACCCATTCTGTTACTTTTAGTTGTCGTTATTCTTTACGAGATTGAAAATCAGGCTAGTCATCATCACTGCTCGTTTCATAACTTGCACCATTTTAAACAGGCACCCACCCCCATTCCCCGAAACTCAAACATTAATCCCGTCATCTGACCGACTGTAGAACTCACAGCGCAACACGAGAATTACAAAATAAATTGAACTGAATATAGCTATTCTATAAAAACAAAGAATATAATTGAGAAAGTAAAAAAAACAAACAAAAAAAACCAACAGACCTTCAAAATGGTATCAAACCTTAAACCTTCACTCACACACACACAAAAAAAACTCGTATTAGCACAACTCCGTGTAAACTAAAGTGTTGAGGATGAACATCTCAAAGTAACATAACACAACAAGATTTTTTTATCTTGTAAACAGTCAATGTGTTTATCAGTCACGTCACGTTATGTTGATCTTAATTGACTCAGTCCACCAGCATCGTCCCTTAGACTTCAAAGTTACCTTCAGCAAACTTGACCGCTCTCTCCGGATCAGTAATACTCTTTGCCATTGTGCGAGACTCTCAGTTTCGCCGAGTATTGCAGTCCGTATTTAACTCCAGGCTTATCCTTCAACAACTCCCTCGCACGTTTGAATAGTGCACGTCGCTTTACCACAGCTGGCGGATAATCCGGGAAGATGTTAACTCTTTGGCCTTTAAAGAAAATCTGTTGCATCCTTGCAGCCTTTTGCATTATTTCTTCCATCGCATGAACGTAATGCAAACGCAAAATGAAGGCCCGTGGTGGTTCATCACTTCCAGAGCGGGCACGTAGAGCTCGGTGGGCGTGGTCCACGTGCGGTGGTTTGTCTAGTGACAGAGCCTCTGCAAGGAGTTGGGCAACGAAATCTCTAGGTTTAACTCCGGATTCAGCGCCCTCTTTAATGTTCAGTATGCGGATGTTTTGTCTTCTGCTGCGGCTTTGCATTTTTCTGTGAGTTGTTCCACTGTAAGCTTTAGCTTTCCCAAATCTTGCTCAATTTTAATCATTGTGTCAGAAGAAGTGAAGGTAACACTTTACAATACGTGTGCACTAATATGCATTAATTCACACTTAACTAATGCACAGATAATAATGAGTTAATGTATAACTAATAAAGAACTAAATCATTAATTAATGATTACTGCATCAGCAACTAATAAAGAGTCTATATGATTAATAGATTAAGTAATACATGAATTGCTATTAATTCAATGTGTCATTGTGTATTAATTCCTTAATAACATATTTTATTTACTAATAGTGTAAATTAATGTGTTAATTACCACAATTAGTCAAAGCTATGCACTTCAACTTCCAGTTGTCTGCCTTAATTAATCATTAGCTAATGATTTGCAAAGGTATCATTATGTTATGACTTTACTTGCTGAGGCACATCATTATTAACTAGTCATTTAGTAATTGTAGTAATTTGCACATGAATTTGCATTAACAATTAATTAATTAATCATGTATTAATGCATATTAGTGTACCTGTCATATTATCTGGAAGTTGAAATACAAGGCTTTGGCTCATTCTGGTAATTAACATATTACTTAACACGATTAGTTAAAAAAATGAGTTATTATGGAATTAATCCACAATTACATATTTAATTAATAACAATTCATGTATGAACTAATACATTAACCTTACAGACTCTTAATTAGTTCCTAATGTGGTAATCATTAATGAATAGCTTAGATAATCATTAGTTACACATTAATTCAGTATTATCTGTGCATTAGTTAAGCATGAATTAATGCTTATTAGTGCACACGTATTGTAAAGTGTTACCGAAGTGGAAGCATAATTTTCCAGGCTCGTTAATTTCGTAGCATGATCGTCCACCGTAACTTTAACCTCAGAGATTGCCGCGTTGGCCTCATTTTTGAATGCCGATAGTTCCCCTCGGATAGTGACAGCAAGCTGCTTGATCTTCGAGTCAATAATTTCCCCAATGTCAGATTTGATTAAAAGAAGTTCCGCGCGAAGAGAGGAGATCGCATTGAGGATAGCTGATTTATCGGACTCTGGAGTGTCTTTCTCAGGCGATTCCTCCACATTGGCGCCGGAGGGTGTCAAGGCCTGGTCTGGAGCTTTTCGAGAGTTGCCCGGCATATTTAGAAAACTGAACAAACTGAAACCTAACGTCGGTTAGTAGTTTGCAGGATGCGGGACTAGAATTTTATTAGTGTTAACTGTTACTAAAGAGATGTTCTGACGGAGTTATATATAAAAAATCACGGAGTCGTCGTGAAAGCGCGTGTTACTCTCTCATATCGAAACCGGAAGTCCTACTTATTTATTAATTACTAATAAGTTCCCTATATTTTCAGTTTCCCTCAGTCGATGCCTCAAAAACATGAATTTACTCAGTGGCATTCTATGCTGAGAAAAACAGACACACACACAGTACTGTATATAAAATATACAAATAATCTGAGGTTAGTTTTGTATGACTGTTCAGTTGTTACTTCTTAGTTATTTTTCTTGAACCTTAATTAGTTGATAATTAGTAGTAGTTCTTCAGGAGGTATGACAGAATTCATTAGCTATTGATTAAATAACTGATACTTAACACAATTATACAATTATATTACATACTGATTAGTTAACACATCTTCCTTAGTAGTTAACAGTAGTGCAGAAGTAGTTAATGAAGAATTACCTATTAGTTTGTCAATAATTCCTTATTAATTCTGCAGTAAGTAAGATACAGTATTCTAAAGTGTTACTGTTTTATCAAATGCCAGCGCTGGCTTTAGCCACTTAGTTATGCTATTTCGTGTCTATGACAACCACGTACAAACATGAATTTTGTATAAGTACTAATGTTGTAAATGTATTTTTCATGTATATATGTTTTATGACGTTATTTTCGATTTGATCAAGAACATAAACTTGCCAGCGCTGTTTGAGTATCACATTATTAGCCAGTCAGTTGCTATTGTTGCCAGTCAGATGCTATTGTGTAAAACAAACATGTATAAAGTTAAAAAAATGTAGTAAATTATCATTCAGAAACCTTTATTAAGAGCCGTGTGTGGTGAGGTTCTGCTTGACTCTCTTCGTCGCGGCTTTCTCGATCTAAATCTGCCTCATACTGATACTGCAGTTCAACACATATTTACATTTGGACCGGAGCTGAGCTCATGATATTGCGTTTCGCTCGTAAAGGTCATGGGCGTTACCCTTCCGGACAACGTGAGCGACAGTTTAGCCAATCACAACACACCGGCCCAAACTAACCAATCTGAGCCCACCACGTGTATCTGAGGGAGTGTTTTCATAGATTTAGGAAGTGAACTGCTCGTTCAGGGGACAGAGGAGAGCGCGGCTGACAATAAAGGTGAAGTTTATGAAAAATAAGACTTTAAAAAATAAAAACCACAAATACATGTTACATTGCACCCCATAAACACAATAATGCAAAGAAAAAAAAGCAGTAAACCCCCCCTTTAATGTATTAACTAAAATCAATTAACAAGGAGCAATATACCCTTGTTACAGTGTTCATTAATCTTTGTTAATGTTAGTTAATGAAAATACATGTGTTCATGGTTTGTTCATGTTAGTTCACAGTGCATTAACTGATGTTAACGAATCCAACTTTTTATTTTAATAATGTAAATGTTGAAATTAACATAGATTAATAAATGCTGTTAAAAGTATTGTTCAGTCTTAGTTCATGTTAACTATACAAATAGATGCATTGCATGTGAATGGGAGAAAGAAAGAAAAAAATGTCTAACAAATAATTGAATATGGGTTTGGGGTGCTGTCTCCACCATAGAGGTCTGCACACGCAAGGGCTCTCGCTCGCTTACCTCCGCGGGCGTCAGTTTGGTTTCGTCACATTCGTAAGTGCATTTTCAAAAGTGCTGGGTACAAACTTGTCAAACTGTGCAGCCTTTTTGCTCAACCCATAGATAAATGCACAGATCCTCAAGGATTGGTTTGAGATTTTCAGTGTTCTAGTGGTAGATTTTTCCAAGAGGTCAGAGGTTACGCGCACTAATCCGTCCTCTGTACAGTTTTTTTCTCTCTCTCTCATCAAAACCGAATATGTTCATCAGTGGTACTATCTATATCAAGCAGGGACATGTTTGTGTGCATTTTATTTTGTGATTTCACCTGAATGAATAGAGTCTCGGCTCTATTGAATAGAGTCTGTCAGCTCATCTTGATCTCAAAAACAAAACATTTTAGCGCTAGATCTCTTATTTAAGAGCGAACTAAATGAATGCTCTACTAGGTAACTGGAGTTGTTTTATTTGCATTATGTACATCCGTGCCTCAATGTTTCCAAAAGTGTGCCGGGTACTAAACAAAACTAATGACAAAATCTCTGTGCGCGCGCGTGACATCAAGCACAACATCTGTCTTGCATGCACGTTCGCTCTAGATTGAGATATTTTAACTATTTTGCCGTATAACTAGTCGATCACGAGTGGCTCAACAGGTAGATGTCACAGTGTTGGGTTTGTGTTCCCCAGGTGTCCACTAGATGTCCTCCTTCCCACGGTGTCATTCACTTCATGAACTACATTTCCCATGATCCTTGTCTTATCATTGGACTCAGCTGTTCCTCATTACTGATCATTGCACTATTTTCCCATTATCATTGACAATTCCCTGTGTATATAACCCTGTCTGTCAGTCCTTGCAGTTATCACGCCACTTCTGATGTCCTGTTTTCCTTGCTTCTTGTTTTGTTTCTTGTATATGGATTTTGACCCTTACGATTTTAGATTATCCTCAAATAAAAGTACTGCTTTTGGATTTAACCCCTGTTTCCCATGTGTGGATCATGACAGAAGGACTCCATCACACCCTAAATCCAGCAGTATGTTTCACTGAGCAGGAGAGGAGAGATTATTTTCAGGGAACCCGCCTAGTCATTTTTCGTGGGACCTGGGGAGATCGCAGAGGAGGAAGAGGTGGTCGAGAAGAAGTTCAATACCACTCTCCACCCTGGCCCCCCTTCGTCCCTGGGCCAGTGAGGGACAGCTCAGAGCCAACATCTCACCATCACAGATGGAAAAGGGGGAGGAAACGCACGTCTGCCCAGTGAGAGACTGTTCACCTCCCGTCTGCCCAGCAAGAGACCGTTCACGTCCCGTCTGCCCAGCGAGAGACTGTTCACGGTCCCATCATAAGGCATCAAAGTATCGCGAGATTGATTCGAGAGTGATGTGATTCATTCTGCGTAGCTTCTCTAGAGCAGCTGCACAAGCTCTGAAGACGACACAACTGTCATACGATTGGCCAGATTCACCGCATGACAGCGATCACGTGTGTGTTGTGTTAATTCGAACACATTCAGTTACACTAATGCTGACAAATCTGTATTTTAAGAATAGTAAAACTTTTTATCATGTTGTTGCGATATCATATTGTGTCTTGTATACCAAAATAAAAGTAATTAAAAACTAATTTGAATAGTATAGGGTTATGTTGATCTTTATTATTGTACAAACAGACACTATATTAAGCAGTAGGCTACATAAAGAATTAGAAAAGTATCTGAAACATCTATGTGTATTTGACAAATATTGCATTTATTTCACTTCAGCTAAGTATGCAAACACCACATGAGCGGCCACTATGGGAATCAGAAAGTGTCTGACTTCATGTCTCCGTTTCCATCTCCTCCCCGCCTGCACGCGGCAAATCTCACAGATTGGTTACATCCAGCCACAGCCGATGTCCAACACACCTACTGTCATTCCCACCTATTCAATCACACACTCATTAAAACCACAAAGCTGCTCCCACTCTTCCCCTCAACTCCACTCATTCATCCAGTCAGTTCAGCCATCTCATACATTCACTATATTATTTTCTCTATTTAATATTCACTGTGTCCCACTTCTATCTGTTGTAACAATCCAGCAGTTAAAGTGTTTAGAGTGATAGAGCCTTAATTTAATAATGCTGAGCAGCACAATGTTTGTTTGTGTGTTCTTTAAAATTCATTACAGGGTAATCACTTTCTGTAAGCATTGATGCAAGTGTGTCTTTGTGCACATGTCTAAGGGTGTGAGAGCACCCCCATTTCTCATTAAGATCGAAGCTCCCTCACCGCATGAAGAATTAGCATATCTGATAAGTAAGAAACTAATTTTTAATGACTGACTCGTTCTCATTTACACAGCAGATTATGCTAATACAATCATAATTCACACTCTCAGGAGTGACTAAATAACCTGTTCTCAACACGCTGATTAAATCACTGCAGACGCTCACGATTCCTTCTTGTCATCTTGGGAATCTGTGACGATGAGCTTAAAAGCTCTTTCCATTACAAACTGTCTTCTGATGCCATAAGGATACCTTGGCTGCAGCTGTACAGATTATTTATCGTGATAAATGACCATTAGGGTTTATAATGCAGAAAATGCCAAGCTTTTGTTTTTGTACACATGTATATGAATTTCTGACAGAAATATTTTTTTTTTATTAGGGCCCAAGCCCTGAAAGGGCGCAGAGCCCTATTGTTTTCCTTCCGATTATTTATTTATTTTTTTATTTTTTTTTTTTTTTTCTAGCGACTATTCGGGCACTTTTGGGGCCCTTAACATGCTCGAAAACTCTTGAAACTTTGCACACGGGTCAGAACCCGCGGCCATCAGAGCCGGGCTGAAGCTGGTACCCGGGCGTGGCAGGGTGGCTCGTCAGCGCCCCCTGGAATGGGGTCCGAACACCTGGTCCATAACTCAAACACACTTGCATGTAATAATATGAAACTCGGTACACATGTCGATAGCAGAATTTCATCTATACCTCGCGTTCTTACTTTTTACCCCAGCCCAACAGGAAGTCGGCTATTGAGGTTTTTTTGTAAAACACACGCAATGAACTTTTAAATACTCCTCCTATAGCTCTGATCCAAATTCGACGAAACTCGGTCAGTGTGAAGTCAAGACATTGAGGATGAAAGTTTGCATGGGGATTTTTGATATCTCGAACGGTTTGGCCGTGGCGAGGAAACGAAACTATGGCGAGAAACGTGAAACAGGAAGTGTGTCATAACTTCAGCATACATTAACTGATCTGGATGAAACTTCAGCAGTGCGTTCGCTGTAAGAGGACGATCACATGGATGTGACTATTGTGAGTCAAAGTTATAGCGCCACCAACTGGCAGCAGGAAGTGTGTCACTTTCAAAATGCTTTGAAATCACCCTCTTATTTTTACCCGATTTGCTTCAAACTTCATCTGTATAATGTAAATACACGGCAGATGAAGACCTATGAATGGATTCTTGATATCTTTGAAACTGTTGCCGTGGCGACGCATCAAACTTTACTATTCTTTTAGGATGCATTCTTTTAGGGATTCGAACATTTGTCCATAAATCAAACACACGTGCATGGATTAATATAAAACTCGGTACACTCATAGATCACATCAGGCCAAACAACTTTCGTGCTCTAAGTTTTACGACAGTTCAAACGGAAGTCGGGAATTATGTTTTTTTTTTTACAATAAATGTCCTAGAAAAACATCAAATTACAACCCATGCTGTTACCAATCACCACCAAACTCGGTGTGCATGAAGTCAAGACATTGAGGATGCTAAATTCTGGACGGATTTGTGATATCTCGAACGGTTTGGCCGTGGCGGATTTTTTTGACTAAAAAAGGACACATAAAGTGTGTTATAACTTGGTTAGTTTTACTGACAGTTACAAAACTTGCCGTGTATATTGTTCTATTCAAGCCAAACAACTTTCTAATTAACAATAATAAGCTAAAACCCACAGAAAGTCAGATATTGTAGTTTGAATATGATCATGCTCTTTCTGAGCCTAGGCCTGTCTTTGCCTGTCACAGAGTCTGTGTGTGTGTGTTGTGATTTTGAGTCTCTTGACACACAGTGTGTGCGTGTGTGTGTGTGTGTGTGTGAGTGTGTGTGTGTGTGTGTGTGTGTGTGTGTGTGTGTGTGTGTAGGGGGAGGGGGCTTAATCATTTCACTGTGTGTCTGGCCTGCTAAAGTAAATACATTTCTTAAGCCTGGTATTTTTTAAATAAGTTTTTATTTTTATTTTTTTTATAAGTAAAGGCATATAACCTGTTTAATTGTAGTGCATTGACAATAGTTTTATATAATTAGTGTATTAATTAAATTAACTTGGTCCATAAATCAAAAAAGTAAGTAAATAAATCAAAAAGGAAGTGTGTTAAAACTTCTGCATACATTAACTGATCTTGATGAAACTTCAGCAGTGTGTTCGATGTAAGAGGCCGATCACATGGATGTGACTATTGTGAGTCAAATATATAGCGCCACCAACTGGCAGCAGAAAGTGTTTCACTTTCAAAATGCTTTGAAATCACACTCTTACTTTTACCCGATTTGCTTCAAACTTCATCTGTATAATGTAAACACACGCCAGATGAAGAGCTGTGAAAGCATTATTCAATATCTAAGATAATGTTGCCATAGCAACGCATCAAACTTTAACATTCCTTTTTTTTTGATGATTTTGAGTCTCTTAGCGGCTTTTGGGGCCCTTAATGGGTTTGAAAACTCTTGAAACTTTGCACACAGGTCAGATCCCACAGCCATCAGAGCCGGGCTGAAGATGGTACCCGGGTGTGGCAAGGGGGCTGAGACAGCGCCCCCTGGAACGGGGTCCAAAACTTGGTCCATAAATCAAACACGTTTGCATGTAATAATATGAAACTCAGTACACATGTTGATCTCATCGTTTCATATATTCATATATTCTCCTCAAGCCGGACAACTTTCTAATTTACACTCATGAGCTAGGACCCACAGAAAGTCAGATATTTTGGTTTGAAAATGTTGAGTGTCTCTCTGAGCCTACACTTCTGTATGGCAACCCCTTTTAACATTTAAAAGCTAAGTTTGACTATTCGTAATTAACATTGTAGATATCAACAACGTCTTTCTAGTCGTAATTACATTTTGGATAGTTTGTATTATCATTTAAGATATCTGTAACGTAATTGTGACTAGTCGAAACGACAGATAGAGTATGGCAAACCGTTTTAACATTTAATCATTTTAACCTACTAGTCTCTATTTTCATGCTACTAGTACTTATTTTTTAGATACTAGTATCTATTCCATTAAGTACTAGTACTTATTCATTAGCTACTAGTGCTTATTCTTTAGATACTAGTGCCTTTTCTTTAGATAATAGTGTTTATTCTTTAGGTACTAGTACCTTTTTAAAGATACTAGTACTTATTCATTAGACACTAGTCCTTATTTATTAGATACTAGTACTTATTCATTAGATGCTAGTCCTTATTCATTACATACCAATGCTTATTAATTAGTTACTAGTACTTATTCATTAGATACTAGTATCTATTAAATAGATACTAGTACTTATTCATTAGACACTAGTACTTATTTCAATGGTGACTAGTAACTATTCTTTTGTTACTACTAGTCACATTTTTTCCATTGACTTCTATGGTGATCTGTCATTCAGATATCAACTATTCAGTTCTGACTAGTATGTTAGTATGTATTCCAATTGTGGAATACATACTAGTATGTATTCCAAAGCAGGGGTTACGTTTTTGCACGTCGTGCAGAATAACCCAAAAGGCACCAAGGTGGCGGTGCCACCGGCTTTATATATATATATATATATATATATATATATATATATATATATATATATGAATATAGCTGCGAGCAGCGATGGAGGGCCAAAGCCGGCGGTCCCGCCATCCCGGTGCCTTCAGGCACCGGGGTTGCGGTGCCACCGGCTTGGGCCCGCAATCGCTGTCGCAGCTATTTTCTCTGCTATGTCTGTATATTGTATATATATATATATATATATATATATATATATATATTTAGCACTTATTGCTGATGTGAGGGGAGATGAACCAAGGTGCAAATTACTGACACCCCTACTTCAGGGCCCAAGCCCTGAAGGGGCGAAGGCCCTATTGTTTTCCTTCCGATTATTTTTAGGGCCCAAGCCCTGAAAGGGCGCAGAGCCCTATTGTTTCCTTCCGATTATTTTCAGGCCCAAGCCCTGAAAGGGCGCAGAGCCCTATTGTTTTCCTTCCGATTATTAGGGCCCAAGCCCTGAAAGGGCGCAGAGCCCTATTGTTTTCCTTCCGAATTATTTTTATTCAGGGCCCAAGCCCTGAAAGGGCGCAGAGCCCTATTGTTTTCCTTCCGATTATTTTCTAGGGCCCAAGCCCTGAAGGGCGCAGAGCCCTATTGTTTTCCTTCCGATTATTTTTTTTTTTATTTTTATTTTTTTTTTTTATTTTTTCTCAGCGACTATTCGGGCACTTTTGGGGCCCTTAACATGTTCGAAAACTCTTGAAACTTTGCACACGGGTCAGAACCCGCGGCCATCAGAGCCGGGCTGAAGCTGGTACCCGGGCGTGGCAGGGCGGCTCGTCAGCGCCCCCTGGAATGGGGTCCGAACACCTGGTCCATAACTCAAACACACTTGCATGTAATAATATGAAACTCGGTACACATGTCGATAGCAGAATTTCATCTATACCTCGCGTTCTTGCTTTTTACCCCAGCCCAACAGGAAGTCGGCTATTGAGGTTTTTTTGTAAAACACACGCAATGAACTTTTAAATACTCCTCCTAGAGCTCTGATCCAAATTCGACGAAACTCGGTCAGCGTAGAAGTCAAGACATTGAGGATGAAAGTTTGTGTGGGGATTTTTGATATCTCGAACGGTTTGGCCGTGGCGAGGAAACGAAACTATGGCGAGAAACGTGAAACAGGAAGTGTGTCATAACTTCAGCATACATTAACTGATCTGGATGAAACTTCAGCAGTGCGTTCGCTGTAAGAGGACGATCACATGGATGTGACTATTGTGAGTCAAAGTTATAGCGCCACCAACTGGCAGCAGGAAGTGTGTCACTTTCAAAATGCTTTGAAATCACCCTCTTATTTTTACCCGATTTGCTTCAAACTTCATCTGTATAATGTACATACACGGCAGATGAAGACCTATGAATGGATTCTTGATATCTTTGAAACTGTTGCCGTGGCGACGCATCAAACTTTACCATTCTTTTAGGATGCATTCTTTTAGGGATTCGAACATTTGTCCATAAATCGAAACACACGTGCATGGATTAATATGAAACTCGGTACACTCATAGATCACATCAGGCCAAACAACTTTCGTGCTCTAAGTTTTACGACAGTTCGAACGGAAGTCGGGAATTATGTTTTTTTTTTTTTAAATAAATGTCCTAGAAAAACATCAAATTACAACCCATGCTGTTACCAATCACCACCAAACTCGGTGTGCATGAAGTCAAGACATTGAGGATGCTAAATTCCGGACGGATTTGTGATATCTCGAACGGTTTGGCCGTGGCGGATTTTTTTGACTAAAAAAGGACACATAAAGTGTGTTATAACTTGGTTAGTTTTACTGACAGTTACAAAACTTGCCGTGTATATTGTTCTATTCAAGCCAAACAACTTTCTAATTAACAATAATAAGCTCAAACCCACAGAAAGTCAGATATTGTAGTTTGAATATGATCATGCTCTTTCTGAGCCTAGGCCTGTCACACAGTCTGTGTGTGTGTGTGTGTGATTTGAGTCTTTTGACACACAGTCTCTGTGTGTGTGTGTAGGGGGAGGGGGCTTAATCATTTCACTGTGTGTCTGGCCTGCTAAAGTAAATACATTTCTTAAGCCTGGTATTTTTTAAATAAGTTTTTATTTTTATTTTTTTATAAGTAAAGGCATATAACCTGTTTAATTGTAGTGCATTGACAATAGTTTTATATAATTAGTGTATTAATTAAATTAACTTGGTCCATAAATCAAAAAAGTAAGTAAATAAATCAAAAAGGAAGTGTGTTAAAACTTCTGCATACATTAACTGATCTTGATGAAACTTCAGCAGTGTGTTCGTTGTAAGAGGTCGATCACATGGATGTGAGTCAAATATATAGCGCCACCAACTGGCAGCAGAAAGTGTTTCACTTTCAAAATGCTTTGAAATCGCACTCTTACTTTTACCCGATTTGCTTCAAACTTCATGTGTATAATGTAAACACACGCCAGATGAAGAGCTGTGAAAGCATTATTCAATATCTAAGATAATGTTGCCATAGCAACGCATCAAACTTTAACATTCCTTTTTTTGATGATTTTGAGACTCTTAGCGGCTTTTGGGGCCCTTAACGGGTTTGAAAACTCTTGAAACTTTGCACACAGGTCAGATCCCACAGCCATCAGAGCCGGGCTGAAGATGGTACCCGGGTGTGGCAAGGGGGCTAGACAGCACCCCCTGGAACGGGGTCCAAAAACTTGGTCCATAAATCAAACACGCTTGCATGTAATAATATGAAACTCAGTACACATGTTGATCTCATCGTTTCATATATTCATATATTCTCCTCAAGCCGGACAACTTTCTAATTTACACTCATGAGCTAGGACCCACAGAAAGTCAGATATTTTGGTTTGAAAATGTTGAGTGTCTCTCTGAGCCTACACTTCTGTATGGCAAGCCCTTTTAACATTTAAAAGCTAAGTTTGACTATTCGTAATTAACATTGTAGATATCAACAACGTCTTTCTCAGTCGTAATTACATTTGGATAGTTTGTATTATCATTTAAGATATCTGTAACGTAATTGTGACTAGTCGAAACGACAGATAGAGTATGGCAAGCCGTTTTAACATTTAATCATTTTAACCTACTAGTCTCTATTTTCATGCTACTAGTACTTATTTTTTAGATACTAGTATCTATTCCATTAAGTACTAGTACTTATTCATTAGCTACTAGTGCTTATTCTTTAGATACTAGTGCCTTTTCTTTAGATACTAGTGTTTATTCTTTAGGTACTAGTACCTTTTTAAAGATACTAGTACTTATTCATTAGAAACTAGTCCTTATTTATTAGATACTAGTACTTATTCATTAGATGCTAGTCCTTATTCATTACATACCAATGCTTATTAATTAGTTACTAGTACTTATTCATTAGATACTAGTACCTATTAAATAGATACTAGTACTTATTCATTAGACACTAGTACTTATTTCAATGGTGACTAGTAACTATTCTTTTGTTACTAGTCACATTTTTTCCATTGACTTCTATGGTGATCTGTCATTCAGATATCAACTATTCAGTTCTGACTAGTATGTTAGTATGTATTCCAATTGTGGAATACATACTAGTATGTATTCCAAAGCAGGGGTTACGTTTTTGCACGTCGTGCAGAATAACCCTAAAGGCACCAAGGTGGCGGTGCCACCGGCTTTATATATATATATATATATATATATATATATATGTATATATATATATATATATATATATATATATACATATATACATAGCTGCGAGCAGCGATGAGGGCCAAAGCCGGCGGTACCGCCATCCCGGTGCCTTTAGGACTGAGGCCGGGGTTGCGGTGCCACCGGCTTGGGCCCGGATGGCTCTCGCAGCTATATTTAGGCCCAGCCCTGAAGGGCGCAGAGCCCTATTGTTTCCTTCGATTATTTTTTATTCGTTTATTTTTTTTTATTTTTTATTTTTTATTGGGCCCAAGCCCTGAAGGGGCGCAGAGCCCTATTGTTTTCCTTCCGACTATTAGGGGCCAAGCCTGAAGGGCGCAGAGCCCTATTGTATTTCCTTCGATTTATTTTTTTTTTTTTTTTTTTTTTTTTTTTTTTTTTTTTTCTGAGCGACTATTCGGGCACTTTTGGGGCCCTTAACATGCTCGAAAACTCTTGAAACTTTGCACACGGGTCAGAACCCACGGCCATCAGAGCCGGGCTGAAGCTGGTACCCGGGCGTGGCAGGGCGGCTCGTCAGCGCCCCCTGGAATGGGGTCCGAACACCTGGTCCATAACTCAAACACACTTGCATGTAATAATATGAAACTCGGTACACATGTCGATAGCAGAATTTCATCTATACCTCGCGTTCTTGCTTTTTACCCCAGCCCAACAGGAAGTCGGCTATTGAGGTTTTTTTGTAAAACACACGCAATGAACTTTTAAATACTCCTCCTAGAGCTCTGATCCAAATTCGACGAAACTCGGTCAGCGTAGAAGTCAAGACATTGAGGATGAAAGTTTGTGTGGGGATTTTTGATATCTCGAACGGTTTGGCCGTGGCGAGGAAAACGAAACTATGGCGAGAAACGTGAAACAGGAAGTGTGTCATAACTTCAGCATACATTAACTGATCTGGATGAAACTTCAGCAGTGCGTTCGCTGTAAGAGGACGATCACATGGATGTGACTATTGTGAGTCAAAGTTATAGCGCCACCAACTGGCAGCAGGAAGTGTGTCACTTTCAAAATGCTTTGAAATCACCCTCTTATTTTTACCCGATTTGCTTCAAACTTCATCTGTATAATGTACATACACGGCAGATGAAGACCTATGAATGGATTCTTGATATCTTTGAAACTGTTGCCGTGGCGACACATCAAACTTTACCATTCTTTTAGGATGCATTCTTTTAGGGATTCGAACATTTGTCCATAAATCAAACACACGTGCATGGATTAATATGAAACTCGGTACACTCATAGATCACATCAGGCCAAACAACTTTCGTGCTCTAAGTTTTACGACAGTTCAAACGGAAGTCAGGGAATTATGTTTTTTTTTTTAAATAATTGTCCTAGAAAAACATCAAATTACAACCCATGCTGTTACCAATCACCACCAAACTCGGTGTGCATGAAGTCAAGACATTGAGGATGCTATATTCCGGACGGATTTTTGATATCTCGAACGGTTTGGCCGTGGCGGATTTTTTTGACTAAAAAAGGACACATAAAGTGTGTTATAACTTGGTTAGTTTTACTGACAGTTACAAAACTTGCCGTGTATATTGTTCTATTTCAAGCCAAACAACTTTCTAATTAACAATAATAAGCTCAAACCCACAGAAAGTCAGATATTGTAGTTTGAATATGATCATGCTCTTTCTGAGCCTAGGCCTGTCACACAGTCTGTGTGTGTGTGTGATTGAGTCTTTTGACACACAGTCTCGTGTGTGTGTGTAGGGGAGGGGGCTTAGTAATTTCACTGTGTGTCTGGCCTGCTAAAGTAAATACGTCCTCTCAAGCCTGAGTATTTTTTAAATAAGTTTTTGTTTTTATTTTTTTATAAGTAAAGACATATAACCTGTTTTAATTGTAGTGCATTGACAATAGTTTTCTGTAATTTACGTGTATTAATTTGATTAACTTTTGGTCCATAAATCAAAAAGGAAGTGTGTTAAAACTTCTGCATACATTAACTGATCTTGATGAAACTTCAGCAGTGTGTTCGTTGTAAGAGGCCGATCACATGGATGTGACTATTGGTGAGTCAAACATAGCCCACCAACTTGAGTAGCAGAAAGTGTTTCACTTGCAAAATGCTTTGAAATCACACTCCTACTTTTACCCCGATTTGCTTCAAACTTCATCTGTATGATGTAAACACACGCCAGATGAAGAGCTGTGAAAGCATTATTTCAATATCTAGAGATAATGTTGCCATAAGAGCAACGCCGTCTGAACTTTAACATCTCTCCTTTTTTTGATGATTTTGGTCTCTTAGCGGCTTTTGGGGCCCTTAATGGGTTTGAAAACTCTTGAAACGTTTGCACACAGGTCGGGTCGCGCAGCCATCAGAGCCGGGAAGATGGTACCCGGGTGTGGCAAGGGGCTAGACAGCGCCCCCTGGAACGGGGTCCAAAGAGACTCGGTCCAGATAATCAGAACACGCTTGCATGTAATAATATGAAACTCAGTACACATGTTGATCTCATCGTTTCATATATTCATATATTCAGCAATACGTAA